>CM044109.1:14833360-14876844 GCA_024174645.1 Lemna minuta | reverse complement strand
GATTAAATTAAAGGATTACCTAAATTTTATTAGAAATATTGTCCACTTAGAAAAGTTTATTTTATACGATTGTGAACTTGAGACCTAACGAAGCGTTTTTATGCGTCGTTAAATCACAAAAACGCCGGTCAAAAAAAATTTATAAAAACCAAACTCACAAAGATGAGATATAAAATCAAGTAATGTGTAAGTATCGGGTCGATCCATAGAGAGCAGGGTTGACTTTAATCGCAGAGTTGACTTGGTCAAACTTAGGTTTAAAAAGAGTTTTAAATAAGATAAAATAAGATGTAAGGAATGGAAATGATATAAATAGACTAAATAAGAAGTTTTAAGAATTTAACTCTCAGTTTTGATAGAGAAAAGTCAAAAGTCAAAGTCAAAGTGTTGACTTTGACCAACAGTAGGTGTTATGTAAAATCAGAGAATCAAATAGAGTCATAAGATTACGAAAATTATATATTTGGAAACTAGAGAGAAAATGGAACTTATTGATATATAATTCGTGATTTTTGGATAAGAAATGGATTTATTATGAATTATTAAAAATCAAAGATTAGAAAATCCCCGAAATGAACACCTTGGAGGAAATCTTCAAATTGACGGGTCAAATGGAATCCAAATCTTGCAATTTAAATGTCAATGGAGATAAGAACAAGAGGAATCTAAAGAGACCAAAATGATCGAATTCTGATTAGTAAATTAAAAGTAATTGACCCCGAAAGTCAACGCTTGACTTCGGTGAAAGATGAAACAGTGCTCGGTCAAACGTCAAATTGGAGGGTCAAATGAACTCGAAATCAGATGAATTTGGAATTATAATCAGAGAGATATCCTATTTTCAAAATCAGCAGAATTTCGAATGAAATTTTAGGGAAAATGAAGAACACTAAGAACTAATTTGCAAACTTAAACTTCTAAATCTAATAAAAACTCAAATTACCTCTTGATAAATCGATTGAATCTCACTATTAACCCGATTGCCACGAGAATTAAGCTTCGATTTGCGTGAATTGGAGTGAATTTGCGCGGATCCTTTCTCACGGATTTTTGGAATTCAAGGGGAAAATTCGATGAAATCAAGGAGGAATTCGTGATCAATCCCGCTCTAATTGCTTCGCAATTGAGTCTAAACGCGGGGGGATCACGATGAAATAGAGATCTTCCTTGTAATTCGCATAATTCACTTCACGAATCGATCAAAAGTTGAGGAACAAGGGAGAAATACATGGCTTTTTAAAGGAAAATTTGGCTCGAAGATTGTGGCCAATTGATGCGGTCGTGGGAGCGGATTGGAGGCGTCGTCAGGGCGGTTTCACTTGGCGGTGTCGTAGCTTCTGGATTGACCTTGAATAAGCCACGATTTTGTCACGATTTTTGCTTCACAATAGCCACGATTTTTGCCACGATCGGCCATAATTGGGCGTCGATCGTGCTCCTAATTCTCAAACAGATACTGTCTAACGATCGTGGCTTCGATTCCACGATGAAGGATCCACGATCGCGGCTCGATCACGCCGCAATCACGGTTCGATCAGTCCGCGATCGTGGAGTTCTTCCGTGAACATTCCCCACCGTCCGATGGAGCTTCAGGTGAGTAAACGGTCTCAATTGCGCCACGATCCAATGTGCCACAATTGTGAGGAGGGTCCACCGCCAGTTCGTCGATCTGTGAGGATCGTGATGAAGATTGCGATGCCGTCCATTCGATGAAGATCACGGTCCGTTTGATGGAGATAAGACACTCCATGCGTTGCGACATGGCAATTGGTTAGTTCTCCGATTGCTGCCACTTATAATGGATGTCGTGCACGTGCTTGATTGACGATCGCGTGGACTCAGGTCCACGCGATCGATGCCCTTGTGCTTGATTGACGGCTCTGATGCAATCCGACGCCCGCTGTGCGTCCACGTCACCTGCAAAAGGTAAGTATCGTGTGGGACATAGTCCCACACAGAGAAAATTTAAGAGAGGCGACGGGTATATAAGCTGGGTTGATTTAGATAGGTTAGCATTGTCCTCTATGGATAGGGTTATATGTACGATAACCTATGTTAATAAAATATATTATAGTAGTGACACGTGTACACGTGTCATCCGTGCGCCACGCGTGGGCCACCTGCGGCCCTGCCACATGGCCTCAGAGCCACGTCGCATCCGAGCGGTGGTCCCGCGGGCCACGTCAGCTCGTCGCCACGTCAGGTACACGCGCCACATCAGCATACGGGGCTTGTGGACCAAAATACCCCCTCTTTTTCGCGATTTAACTAAAAATATCATAAAAAATCAATTTAAAAATCAAATAAAAATCGGAAAAAGGCAAAAACTTCAAAAATTCATAATTTACAATATACAACTCCTTTTTAATCCAAATTTTCTCCATTGGATCACAAATTTCTTCCTTTTTAACATCATGTCATTTAAAATATATATTTTTAAAAGAAGAAATTAAGGTGAATTATAATTTACTTAAATCATTTCTCATTAAGCATTCTAATTCATAAATTCATCCTGAAATTATCCTTCCAAACATTTACTAAAGTCAAAAATCATTCAACAACAGAGATTAACTTCTATTAATTTAAACTTAACAAAAGATTAATCATCTATTAAGCATGAAATTATCCCTAATTTATGCATAAATATCAACTTTAGTGAAATGACATGCCAATGGAGAAAATTCCTCAAAAGTATGATAACATGCATCATATTCACATAAAATAAGCATGAATATGAGTTAATTAGGATAAGAATTAAATTTATAAATGCATGTTATCAAGACCCTTTTATATTGGGTGGAATGTTAGCAATCTAAATTTCATATGATGCACGATTCCATGGATAGGTTCATTCAACCTCCATTTGTGCTCTTTAAATCGTGCTAGATTTATTTTATTAAGAACAAAAATATCAACCCTTTGAGATAGCATGGGGTAATTGATACATCATAATCTCGATCACGTGTGTTTTTCATTTTTGTTGTTCATAAATTTCATGCAATAAAATATAATTCCTTATTATAGTGTCAACAAGGTTCAAATCCACAAGGAGCTGAAGTAATGGGGTTAGGCATTCAAAAGAAAGACAAAGGCGGGTAAATATGCATGAGTGAGAATGGAGTATTTGGAGGTGAGTATGAGGATAATTTTGAGTTTCTTTTAGAGTCAAGATAGAAATTAGAATTCAAAGTGAAAATTCAAATGAGCAGAGATGAAATGGGAATAAAAAATTGGCAATGTGAGATAATATGATTGAGGAGAGAGATGGATCGATGGGCAGCTATGGAAAGAGGGAGAGATACACTTGTGCGATGATGTCAAACCTATGACATCAAAAAATAAACAAAGAAAATACATATCTAATTTTTATGGAGAGGTTCACAGCTAAAATTCAATCAAAATTGTCGCACAAACCTTGTTGACATGCCCGTCCTAGGCTAGGTGATGCTTGATCCGCTCCGATCATGATCTTTTCTTGCTTCCTTCTCAACAACAAGATTGAGCATCAAATAATGCTCCTCCTAAGGTTTTTGACCTCCTCTCCCTTTCCTCCTAGTAGCCTGATGCTAAGAGAGAGCCAAAAAACATGAGGAGAGAGAAAATGAAGGCTTTTGTAGGTAGGTTCCTAGGGTTTAAGTGCAAAGAGAGGTAAAAGAGTCCAATAATTCAAATCAATTTTTTTAACTCAAGGTATATATGGATAGAGGGTTAAAAGATGATTCTATCTATTCAATTTTCACTCAAAACTCCTTCTAGATCATGCGATATCATGATTTTAATTTTGAGAAATCTTAGCCATTCGATTGAGATCGTGCATGAGAGTGAGCCACATGGTGCACTCTTATTGCATCAAAAAAGGTGTGTCAGCCTTTATAAATGTGGTGGGGCTTTTTTGAAAAGTTTTTACTTAAAAAAATGAGAGGGTTTTTATAAACAATAGTCTAAATATCAGAAAAAATAGCTTAAAGTCTCCTAAAAATTGAACAAAAATTCCTAAATTTAGAAATTAAATATCTCAAGATATATAACTCCTTTTTCATGAAATTTTTTTCATTAGGTCAAGAATTTAATTCTCTATCTTTTCATTCTTAAATTTTCAAAATCATGAAATACATGAAGGGGTCACTTAGTAAAAAATAAGTTTCATCTAACCTCCGTAAAATAATGGAGGCTGACCCAACTTTCACATCTCACATAATTGTGGATCACCTTAAAAGCTAAGCATGATCCCTCTAAAAAACATCATTTACCTCAATTACCTTATTTTCCACTTCTTTCCTAAAACTTAGAGGCTAACTTGGTGTTCAAATTTCATAAATATTTGTTTCCTCCTCTCTCTCATTGTCATTCTTATTTAAGCTTTCCTACTCACATGCTTATGTCCTTGCATCCATATAACTCAGACAAAATGTGAGATTTCAACCCCTCGACTTTTAAAGGGTAAAATGGGGTTTGTCTCATGGTATAAGAAATTGAAAAGAATGATGTATGATAGGACCTAATTACCACAAACTAGATGTATGTTGAGTATATGAGTGAAATGAAATCAT
Source organism: Lemna minuta (assembly GCA_024174645.1). Taxonomy (NCBI): domain Eukaryota; kingdom Viridiplantae; phylum Streptophyta; class Magnoliopsida; order Alismatales; family Araceae; genus Lemna; species Lemna minuta. Next base: position 14,872,294 of record CM044109.1, on the reverse strand, counting down.
GAATGAAAAAATATCATACCAAACATGATAAAGTGCATTATATTAGCAAGAGTTACGTCTAAAATTCATTTATAATTATGAAATGCATTCTTCAATGACACATTATCAATTCTTTTGGAAGTACACGATTTGTAAAAATTTCAAGGGTAAAAGATGATGCACACTTGCTCCGCTGGTAGCGCCAATGATACCAATACCCTAGGTGGAGATGACATGGCACCACCAAAGGATATGACAACAAAGACATGAATGGATCACCATTGATATCACCAATGGAGAGGAGTGTCCATCAATGACAACACACTAGTCAATCATCGATCATCTCAAGGCATGATAGAAGACAACGATAATGGTGGAGAGCCCTACTCCACTACAAGAATCCATCTCAAATAGGGTGAATGCTCATTGACACTAATGGACTAGTTCAAACGACCACAATTTTTTCATGATCTTTTGTGTAATTTTTTGGATTTTCCTCACTTTTCTCCTTTGATTATTAGGCCTAAAACAGACTAGACTTAGGGTACGAGAGAAAATTTTTGGTTTCATTTCTACCTAGTGTAGCAATTGTTGCTCCTCCCATCACTGCTAATTGTCATTGTTGTCATAGAGGGCCACTGTTGCTATCACTAAAAGGTGTGGACTTCCCCTTCCTCCGCCTCTCTAGTCATCCTTTCACCCCATCACCATTGTTTCCTATGAGCTCAACCCCCTTATGAGACATCATTGCTACAAATCCATGTTGTCAGTTGGACCCACAACTACGTCTACATAGCACTTGCATGCTGCAGCCACAGCTAAAAGAGTACTACCACATGCCTCTTCACTCATCAATTTCTGCATGCTGCAATATCTTTGCTATTGTCATCACCCTTTGCCCCTCATAGTTCAGAAGGTCCACTCTAGCAAGCTTGTGCTTTGTGATATTTCTTCTAGTAACTATGGTGATTGTTTCACTGCCATAGACTAGACAATAAGACTAGAGTTAGAGTCCCTTAATAACTTTCAACTTATACTTGTATTTACATGATTATTAATGTAAATTAATGCATAAACCATTCCATTCCTACACATGTTATCATACTTTCTGAACATATTTATTATTATATGCAATTTATATTTATAATCTATAAATTTATTATATTAAGGGATAATCATACATAATTAAAGATAGAATTCTTTTTAGTATATTATTCATATTTAATATTTGATATTATCATTAAGTTTTAATTGCAAATAATAAGAGAAAATATTTTTATACACATTTATTTTTCTAGTTTTATTTTCCAAAGAAAATGAGTATATTTTTTAGTTAAAAATTTATTCTCTTTTTATTTCTAAAATATAAATTTTTATAATGATACATTATTTAATTTCTGAGAATTATAAAAAAGAGTTGTATTATGAAAGTTATGAATTTTCTAATTTTTAGGAATTTTTCTAGAATTATTTTAATTTATTTTAATTTAAAATATTAAAAAAGAGATTTATATGTGTGCACTAATGTGGTAGCTAACGTGGTGAGCACGCTTGCATCTCGCCACATGGTGATGTGTGTACACACCACGTGGACATGCGTGTGCCCATCATTAGTGCGCGTAATTAGTTGTTAAGCACCCTGTTAAGGGCATAAGCTAACCACTTAGGAGTGTCACCCTTATATACTCGTCATTGTGCCTTAACTTTTCCAATGTGGGGCTATTTATGTTTTTCTTTCTTCGTAGGTGACGTGGTGAGATGTGAGATGTTAGATTCTCGAAGTTAATCAGGTCCATTGATCTTCACTTACTCAGATAGGTACATGGCACGCTATGATTTGGCGGCAATTCCCTTTATAAGTCACGATTAAATCCTAACCGTACACCTAGGAAGTTATAATGACCAGGATTGTTAGCATCTCGAGCGCTCCATGAACATCGAACAACAATCGTTACATGAGACTTCTTTTTCACGTGCCACGTGACGAAATCTTAGCTCTCCATCTTTGAATGGATGGACATGACTTAACGGTGACAATTTGTATTCTAGCATTTCATCTAAATTGTTAATCGAAGATCAATTGTCAAATTCAACAGTCACGCCCAATTTTGCTTATTTTTACTCTCTCTCTTCAACAATGTAAAGTATTCTTGAATTTTTTACCCATAAAACTTTTGGGATACTCTTCTAGATGTGTTTCTATGTCTTTGGAGTATTTGAAATCAAGATTTTTAAATGACAAATTTTTTTTTTCAAAACACAGTATGAAAAGCCTTTATTTGAGAATTAATTGGACCATTTTGATTGTAATTTTGGTTTAGATTACATGTTGTCCTATAACAGGAGATTTCAATTTTGATCAGTAGATTAGTTTAATTTTACAAAATTTAATCATTTTCTCTCTCTCCACAATTGATTTTCCATCTTATTTTGCTCCTTGATTTCTCCGCCAATACTAATCCAAATTGAGTGATTTTTAATTCCATAGATATGTCTTGGAATCTTCTTTTGAAAAATATTTATTTCCCTAATTTATCACCTCAATTCATAGTCTAATTTGAAGAAATTTTGATACATCTTGAAAAATCTTTTAATTATCTATGGATTCAACCCTTATTCGCCATCATACTAATCAATTCATAATTAAATCTTCAAATTGGTGATTTTGGAAATTGTTTTAACAATGATTTTGGAAATTGTTTTTTCAAACTAGTCTAGTTTTTGCATTTATGTACTTATTTCCAATTTTGTTGTCTTGAAAATATAATGTACTTTTGCTTTGGATGTTTCTGCATATCCAAGTCTATTTATTTAAAATGACTCTAATTTGTAATGGGTAAAGAAAAGATCATTTTGATTTAATTTGGGAAACTTGGTTACTCCATTGCAAAGGGGTGCACGTCTTAGGGTTCTCTCAGAGACAACGTCATTAAATTTTTACTTAATCAATTCACTTAGATGTGATGCAACCCTCTTACTAGTTGTAGACTTACCAATTTCCTTCAGCCTCCTCACATGATACATATTTGCTTTTAGCCAAGTCATACCCTTAGAAATAGCATCTTTTATTTCCTTCAGCCTCCTCACACGGTGCATCCAAAGATAGGAATCTATTTGAATTGCACTCTTTTAAGGAGGAAAGCGAGTTGAGGGGAATTCTAAGTACTAAGTAGCCTCCATTTTGAGGGAAGGAGTGATGTGTTTATGGAGAGGGTAAGGAATTACATCCACTCATGAGAGAGTGAGTTTATTTTCAGCACCATAGCATCATACCTTAGATATGCTCACCTAGATTACAATCAAGAATTAGACTTGAGCATTAGCAGATGAGCACTACCCTGACATGCACTAAAGAAGTAAACCTAGAGATGGAATCTAGATCATTATGGCCTACACTACGAGGAAAACGTGATCATACCTTTATACACTTCACCTTTTTAGTAGTAGGATCAAAGGATGAAAAGACTTTCTAGGGAGATCATATAGTAAATTACTAAGAGACTAGCAATAATTTAAGTTGGGGGGTGTGATAACATGCTATATTTACATCATAAAACATGATTTTTGATGCATATTAAAGTATAAATGATTTCATTTCCATGCATGTTATCATACTTATATGTATTTTTCTATTATTCTATGAAAAAGTCATTATAATCTCAAAATACTCTAATTTAGGGTTAATTTTGATAAATTAGAATTTAATAATTTGATAAACCATCTTTTTCTTGAGATTATAAGTGTTTTTAAATTAAAATAACAAGAGAAATCATTTTTTATAAACATTTATTTCATTTTCTAAAGTTTAAAATCTTAATAAATGAATGTATTTTTGAAATAATAATTTAAACTCTTGTTATTTATTAAATTTGACTTTTTAGAATAATAGATAATTAAATTTCAGATCAAATGAAAGAAATTTGGATTAATTTGGAGTTATATTTTGAAAGTTATGGATTTTACAATTTTTAGGATTTTTTTCGGATTTTTTTATGAATTTATTTTCGATTTAAATTGATTAAAATAAATAAAAATTAAGGCAAAAAGCGTTTTAATTCCGCGCGGGGCCATGTGGATGCGACGTGGCACTCAAGGCCACGTGGCAGCGCCAAGCGGGCCCACACGGCGCCTACGTGGCGTATAATATATATTATTTATACATACTATATATATAAAGGTCTTTAGCCTTCCGTATATCGGAAGGGGTTATCAAACCTCTTAAACCGTCGGGTCTTATAAACCCGACGGTTTCCTATAATTAATTCAATGTTGGACTAATCCACATGTTATGTTTACGATGCAGATGATGTGGCTGCTTACCGTGTGTCGGATCGACTCGTCGATTGAACGATACGCGTCGATCATATGTTCTGCGGACCACCCGATCAATCACGGCACACGTGCTTAATTGGAGGCATTATAACGGTCCAGATCAGATCTCGCGGAAAGCATCTGGATCGTTTGATGAAGATCCAACGAGCACGATTCAAGGCGTTTTATAACGCATCTTGGGGGATCGCATCCAGACTCTCCATCCTCGATTATATAAGATATTTGATTCAAGGCGTTTTATAACGCATCCCGCTCTCCCGCCCTCCCTTTCCTCTCCCGCCCTCCCTCGCCCTCCCTCTCCTCTCCCTCTCCCGACCTCCCTCGCTCTCTCCCTCTCTCTCTCGCTCTCCCTCCCTCCCTCCCTCCCTCTCTCTCTCCCGCTCTCCCTCCCTCTCCCACCCTTCCTCTCCCTCTCCTTGCCTCCCTCTCTCTCTCCCTCTCTCTCCCGCTCTCCCTCCCTCCCTTGCCCTCCCTCTCCTCTCCCTCTCCCGGCCTCCCTCGTTCTCTCCCTTTCTCTCCCGCTCTCCCTCCCTCCCTTGCCCTCCCTCTCCTCTCCCTCTCCCGGCCTCCCTCGTTCTCTCCCTTTCTCTCCTGCTCTCCCTCCCTATCTCCTACTCTCCCGCCCTCCCTCACCCTCCCTCTCCTCTGCCTCTCCCGGCCTCCCTCTCTCTCTATATTGCCCTCCCTCTCTTTCTCTCCCACCCTCCCTCACCCTCCCTCTCCTCACCCGGCTTCCCTCTCTCTCTCTATTGCCCTCCCTCTCTTTATCTTCTTCCCTCCCTCCCTCCCTCTCCTCTCCCTCTCCCGGCCTCCCTCGCTCTCTCCCTCTCTTTCCCGCTCTCCCTTCCTCCATCTCTCTCTCCCGCTTTCCCTCCCTCTCCCGCCCTCCCTCGCTCTCTCCCGCTTTCCCTCCCTCTCCTGCCCTCCCTTGCTCTCCCTCTCCTCTCCCCTTCTAGGCCTCCCTCGCTCTCTCCCTCTCTCTCCCGCTCTCCCTCCCTCCCTCTCCCTCTCCTCTCCCTCTCCCGGCCTCCCTCTCTCTCTCTATTGCCCTCCCTCTCTTTCTCTCCCACCTCTCTCTCTCGATTTCTCTCTTTCTATTTCTCTCTCTCTCTCTCTCTCTCTTGATTAATCTTTCTATGACGTGGCTGCCACCTGGATCTCGCCTCGCTCACCTGGCTGCCAACTGGATCGGGAAGGAGTCAACAATTGCAGCTGCGCTAGATTTGGATAAAAAACCGAGAGTTGGTGCTAGATTTGGAGAAAATAAGAGTTAGTTCTAGAAAGGGTTTGCCTATCGTCATCCTCTCTCCGATATCTAGTACCTGATACCATCATCCAGTTCTGGATGACGGGTATTGGATTATTGTGGAGTTCTGGTGCGGTACTGGATGCTAACAGTACTGATCCGGTACCGGATGACGGTACTGGATGACGGTACTAGATGACAGTCTGGATGATGGTAGACCACGAGCACAATGCATCCACCAGATCTGGGGGGTTAAAACCATTTTCGATCATGGCTGCGACCGAGATCTCCAGGAAGAAACCTCACCTCGAATCCGTCCTCCTCGCGCTCATCTCCCTTGGATGCCTCGCGCTCGTCTTCTCTTTCCTCCAATCGTCCTCCAATTTGAGATGAACGTGTTCTTAAAATAGTATAAATTTGTACAAGATTTCTTCTTTTATTTATGCTCCTCACTAAATAAATTTTTAGGTTTACCGTTTGAAATTACGCCCATGGAATCATCAAAGAGGAGCGGCGATCATCCCAGGGCGGAAGATGTGATATTGAAGCTCAAAGATGACGGTGATTTCGACAATCTCCGCCTCAAAATTGTACGCAAGATAAAGAAAAACGTAAGTCCGTTACTAAGGTAACTTCAAGCCAATGTGTCCCTCGCTTGACATTTTCGGAAACCTTCTGTGCGTGGATTATTGTCCCTTGCTTTGATTTCTGTGTGAATTTCTGATGGTTCTTATTTTGTTTTCATAAATTCTCATAATTTTATTTAATCTCGTCATGTGGATTTTCTTGCTAAAACGGCTCTGGTCACGTTCCATAGAAGCTCTCTTCAAATAAAATGTGCCGGAGAAATGAACCTAACCGTTTGATCGGGGAAAACTCTTGGAATCTAGATTGAATGAATGAACAAAGGAAAATTAATCTCTTTGATGTCGTTAAGTTTACTTCCAGTCCGTCTTTCTAATATATCAATTCCAAATAATCACTTCAAAGTATTACATACAAAACTTCTGTGCGGCTCAAATATATTGCTCTATTTCCAAGTTTAGGTCCTTGGTTTTCCTCAATCTTTCTTACCATATCGTTCTATTTGATTGCTTTTTTTAAATAGAAATTGATGGACAGTGGTATGTATGTAGTGGGTGACGGATTTCTTGATTTCTCAACTATGAAACAAAGATGGAAAGCATTTGGGTAAAGGATTAAAGTGGCTGGGTTGAAAAGCAACGTAACTCTTTCAAGAAATAGCCATTTTGGCATACAGTTGGAAATTTTATCTGTTTGTTAATTTCATGAGATGAACTTGAGCTTTGGGCTAGATGTAACAGTATATACGACACGCTGTCCAATTCACGACCTAAATACTTCCATTTCCCATTGTCCCTTGTAGGTATTTATATGTTTATTCTCTCTCTCTCTCACACACACACACACGCTCCCCCTTGGTTTCTCTCTCTCTCTCTCTCCCCCCCCCCCTAGCTCTCTCTCCCTCTCCCCCTCTCTTGTGCTCTCTCTCCCTTTGTGTCGCTTCCTTTCTCTATCTCCCCCCTTTCCCTCTTAACTCTCTCTCTCACACACTCTCTCTCCCCCCCCTTTCCAAATGCCAGGACTCTCCTCCTTTATCTATAATTTTCCTTTCCTCTTCCTGCCTACTTTATTTCTCACCCTGTCTCTCTCTCTCAATGTTACATTGAGCAAAAATATAAAAAATCTAATAATTTGTGAAGAAGTAATTAAATAATAAGTCATTAACCATTTAATTAATAATTATGTGAAAATTAAAACTTTAATTTCATTGAACCGTAATAAAAGTAAAAATTATTTATAACCTTTAAAAGTAAGAATTAATATTTGATTGACGATTATATAAGATATTTGATTAATATCTTACTACAAGTGCAATTGTATCAAGATTAATAAGTTTATATAACCTAATAGTCAAGGAAATAATATTTTAATTAGCCTATAATTAACCATTTAATAGTAAAAATTATTCAAAAATTTTGTATCAAATCATAATAAGATGAAAAGGATAGTCAATCTTATAAATTGTGCATTAACTGCATGATAATCATCTTCACATTTTGACTCTAAGTTAAGTAATATTAATATTGTAAATAATATTACATTAGACGACGAAATATTTCTGATTTAAGGAGTTTATATAACCTTATGATAATAGAATTATTATTTGATCAATCATTATCCAAGATATCAGATTAATATCTTACTACAAGTGCAATTGTATTAAGATTGATAAGTTTATAAAACCTATTAGTCAGGAAATAAATATTTTAATTTCTCAATAATTAACCATTTAATATAGAAAATTATTCAAAAATTTTATATCAAATCATAATAAGATGAAAAGGATAGTCAATCTTATAAATTGTGCATTATTTGCATGATAATCATCTTTACATTTTGACTTCTAGTTAACTAATATTAATATTTTAAATAAATTTTTAGTTGAGGACCAAATATTTGTGAGTTAACTAGTTAAGTGAGTAAGTTTTGAGAAAACATTGATAGAGTTCCTTTCTAAAAAGGATAATAAGATGAAAAGGATAGTCAATCTTTAAATTGTGCATTAATTAGATTATAACAATCTTTACATTTTGACTTTAACTTAACTAATATTAACATTTTAATTAGTATTACATTTGAGAACAAAATAAGAATGGGTTAACTAGTTAAGTGGGTAATTTTTGAAAAAAAAATTGATAGAATTCCTCTTTAAAAATTGATTAAAAAAACCCTGGAATTTTTAAAATTAGAAAGAACTTTAAAATAAACGTCTACAAAGAAATATAAAGTTTTCTCATTCACCATTCCCCATCGGTTGTTTGGTCATCTCATCGCCGAACGCTATGCTCGTTCCTCGTTATCGCTTGGGAAGATTGTCAAGCGTTGGAGGCCCCTTCACAGTTGCTTATCCCCTATAAGGTAAAGTCATGAAAACGAGTGAGCAAATCATAACATTTAATTGTTAATACTATGATAAGTAATGAATTCCCTGCATATAATGTGCATACCATTTCATTTGCAACGACTCTCATGTCGGCATCCTCATTATGGACATTATCATACCACTTGGTGTTATTCCCTCGAAGCCAACACTTTACGGTCACTAGTGTTTTGATGCTTTGTGCTGTGAGACGTGCACGCTTGTATGTGACCATAGCTCGACTGACAGAGAACACACGTTCGGACGGAGCACTAGTTGCACATACTGCCAGGAGTTCTCGTACAATGGGGGCAAGGGAAGGATATGCAATGTTCCACTTACGAGCCCACTAGTGTAGCGCGGGGTTTCCCTCATCCTTCACAATTTCATTCATAGAAGCATCTAATTGCTCTGAGGGTGTCAATGTTGATTGCATGGGTCTATCTTTCTTCTTGCATACTCGTTTCAATCAATCTTGCCTAGTAGTAGAGCTGATGGGAGAAGAAGGTGGCAATGTAGTAGATAAAGTTTGTTGTGGGGAGGGTAAGACGCCCCTAATCTATGCTATCGCTGCTTTCTTTGTCCTTTCATCAAGCATTGAACCCTTCTGATAGGGGTCTGACGAGACTAAATCATATGGTCGTTGAATGCACATGACTCAGTGTCAAAATAAAGTCCTAATATTACCAATTTATGATTAATCAAAGTAATTAATTAGTATAATGGTAATTAAGGGTCGAATCCACGGAGAATTAGCAAAATTTGAGAGATATCTTTGAAATTCGGTCAAATCGGACGATGAATTGAGATTAGAAATTGGGCGTTTTTAGTATATTAAGAAAGATAACTCAAAATTGAATCCACGGAATCAAAAATCAGGTGATTTGGATAAGAATTCGAAGAGAAATCAAAATTTGAAGTTAGGAGACAATTTTGTTTCGAAAAACGATTGAAAACCGAAATTTAATCTAAATTAAACTAGATCTACGATTCTAAAACTAAAATTAGCACTAAATGATGAAAGATTAAGATGAAATCACACAACCTAACCCAAAGTAGCCTTCGAAATGATCCAATTAATTGCCGGATGCAAGGCTTTTCATTCCGAATTTTCGAAGACGAAGATGGAGTTCAAGATATGAGTTCTTCCTTCTCTTTCAATCAAATTTTGATCTTATGTGTTCAAACAAACAAACGCGGAAGTGAGTCTAGAACACTCTCAAACAAATGGCACGCGATTTGGTGGAGTGTACAAAGAGAATTTGTGGAATGATCGCGAACCTGTTCTTCGTCGCAAAGAACAGTTCTTTAAAAAAATGAAAATGATTGTCAACCGTCCGATGAAGCCGTTTATCGCAATCGACAGCTCTGATCGCACGTCAGTTGATGAATCGTCGCTTCATCTTGTTCGTCGGATCTTCATCGTGAGGCTAGATTTGATCGGAGATTAATCTGATGCGAACAATCTGGATAGTTATAACTCACAATCGAACGGTCTTGATTAATTCACTTAAACCCCATTTAAGCACGTGCGGTGATCGCCGATCGGGTGGACCGCCTATCCACTGGATCCACGCGCGCGATTGATCGAACGCCTCTTGTCGCGCCACGCGTCCTGCAAATAAGAAAAAGACAGAAATTTTAGTCCCACACCGAACAAATCGCGAGAGATTTCAAGTATATAAACTACGCGGGTTGAGAGGATTTAATTATTTGTCCCCTTATACACAGGGGACCCCTATATATTATAATAAACTATATAAAATATATATAGTATATAAGAAATAAGCTTCCATGTGTCACCGTGCGCCACGCACGCTATCGCGCACGTCCACGTGGCAGAGCCATGTGGCCTTGCGTGCCACGTCGCATCCACGTGGGCCCGCGCGATAAATACCCATTTTTTGCATGTTTTTAATTTTTAAAATTAAATAAAAATCGAAAATAAACATAAATAAAATCAAAAATTTTCCCGAAAAATTCTATAAATTTGTAAAAATCATAACTTTCAAAATACAACTCTAAATTAGTTCAAATTTGTTTTGTTGGATTCAGAATTGAATAATCTATCATTATAAAAAGTCAAATTACAAAAAATAATAAGAGAATTAATTATATTAATTTTATACATTTATGTATTATATGAAGTAAATTCATATCAATACATAAATGTTAGTAAATGTCTTTTCTCTCATTTTTACACTCTTAAAACATGATTATGATCATAAATATAATTAAGATTAAAGATTATCATGAGTAATTATTTATAATAATCCATAATTAGTGTATTTTTAGATCATAACATGAATTTACTCAAAATGATAGAAATATGCTTAAAAGATGATAACATGCATAGATTTGTGATGATTAATGCCTTAATTTGCATTAATATCTATGTAATTACATGCATAAATAGCATGTTATCAGGGTCCAATAGAGCTGCTGCTATGATAGCATGATTTTCCCATACCTTTTCCTGATACCTATCCAACTTTTGCTTTATAGCCATACGTGTAAGGTCCATCGATAGCTTCTCCTTGATTCCCAATTTCTTCACCGCTACGAAGAGTGCCGATGCTTCAACGCGATTGATCACGTTGCTCATATGCAAATCAAGCTCCTATAAGATAAATTGATAAGAGAGGCAATCAGACTAAGTCATGAAACAATTAAAAAGAGATGGAAATAAAATAAAATAATTAAGTTCTACTATCATACTTGCAAAATAAATAATACGTCGGTGATTGTTGGGGTCACTGTTTGACAAACATGTTGAGTGGCGAAGGAGAATGGTTCTAATAAATCAGTAAATATCCGTAGTAATTCCCACTCGTCCTTTGACATCTTTGTCTCCTTCCCATTTGTCTTGAAATGGGATGTTCCTTCATCCAGGACGGCCCTCTTCTCAATGGTGGCTTGAAGCATGTCGTAGGTGCTGTTCCACCACGTCGAACAGTCTAATTCAAGGAGGTTATTATCATACATCTTCAAGTCAGTGCATAGCTTTGCGTACATAAGCCGTCTTTGTCTACCATTGCGGGCAGCCCAAACCAATGTCCTAACTTTTGCCATTGCCTTGCCGAGTGTGACATGTAGCCTATGCATTGATGTCGATCTTGAAGTACCAACATCAACATCCTCTTCGACATCCATATCACTAGCATAGTCAAAAGCCGTCAATTGCTCGTCGCATTCTTCTTCCATCAAGTGAGAAGCAGAAGGGATGTCAAAGCTCTTAATGGCGGGTTGAATAACAAGGTTCAAAATATGTGCAAAGCACAGTATGTGCCTTTTCGCGGTGAAGTTCTTATTTTCCCTTTTCAACTTTTTGGCCATCATAGTAGTCATCTTCTTATTGCTGGACGCATTATCAGTCGTCACAACACTAACCAGAAATAAGAATGTGAAATTAATAGCATAGTAAAAGATCCAAAAGATAAATTGATGTTTTATGAGAAATTAATACCTATCCATGAAATACTAACCTTAGCCTGCAACTTAAACTCTTCTATAATTTCAAATCATTAAGAAAATTAGATTTAATAATCAGATTTAATGAGAATTTTTTGTTGCAAAATAAGAAAATCATAATTAAGAATAACATAGTAACAAAATAGATTTACTATAAAAGCATATTATTTGTTTTAGTGAAATAACAAAAACAAAATTAATAAAAGAAATTAAGATTTTTTGGAGTTTAAAAACAAAATTTATAAGAAAGAAAAATGAGATTTCAGGGTGTACTAAATAAGAAATTAGAAAACAAAGAAGAAAAGACTAACCTTAGCCTACAACTTAAACTCTTCTATAATTTCAAGTAGTATAGATGCCAAACTTTCGTCGTCATACTTCCCGGCGTGCTCTCGAACTGCCAACTCACACTCACGGTATTCCCAGGTAGCATCAATCCAATGTGCTGTGATACCCAACAAGCCACATCCATTTTCTGTTGTCCACGCATCTGCTGTGAGCATCACATGATGTACTGAAGTGAACCCTATTGCAATCGTCTCTTTCATCCTTTGGTGCATCTTAATTGTCCATGACTTTATGACCTTTGCACTTGGAGGATCTACTTCTATCTGCGTCGCATATCGCCATAACTCCTTGAAAGCTTTGTGGTCGACGATGCTCCAAGGAGAGTCAGTGAGGCACACGAAACGGGCAATGGCATCCTTCGTCTCATCGGGGGTTAGACCCCCCAAGGGTCGCTTCTTCGGGGCCTCGATCTTCAATTGCCCATCTGCCCCTTCAGTAATGATGCATTGTTGGCCGCCATGATCATCGCCAAATCCCTTAAGTGCATCATATAGCCTTCGATGCACAGCTTTAAAGTGCTTCCAATTGCCCATCTGTTGGACGCTTGATGACCCCTTGCATGTCGTCTGGATATTTTTGTCGGCAAATTTCACACGAGTAAGTGCGGTCACGCATCAATTTAAAATATTATATGATGGGAGATCATGTGATGCAGCTTCGCTTCACTCCTGTTGACCCGTGCTCATCAAGAGATGGTGTCACATTTGTGTTTGCTTCTACGGCATCCACGTGTAATGAACTGGAACTGTCCATGGTCGACATTTTCTAAAATAAAAGGTAAAATCAAAAGCCATATCTTCATTATAGAAAATAAAATTATATGGAAAATTGACGCGATAATTAATTGGAGAAAGAACATATACATCATACATTTCAAATAAATAAGAAATCAGAAATTTAAAATAGTATAACATCATACATTTAAAATAAAGAAAAATTCAGAAATCATACATTTCAAATACAAAATGGAGGAAAAAAATTAAAATAATTATAGATAATGATAATTTACAGTTTTTTTAATAAAATAACATAATTAGATTTAATAATAAGAGAGTAACAAAAACAAATATAATATAAAAGTAGAAAGTAAGTTAAAGCTTTTTATTATTATTTTTGTCTTCCTAAAAATACAGAATTAATAAATAAATTTAGATTTTTTGGATTTTAAAAACATATTTAATAACAAAGGAAAATGGGATTTCAGGGTATAATAAATTCGAAATTAGATAACAAATAAGAAAGGATAAATTTCAAAATATTACATCAATAATAAATTTAAAATTTTTTTCAATAATAATAAATTTAAAATAATAATATATACTCATAATTTACTATTTTTTAATAAAATAACAGAATTATTTGATAATGATCTACTGGGGAAAAAAATTCACCCAAATTCTGATTATAAATTTTAAATTGTTCGCACCCAAATTCTCTTAATTCTATAAAGTTATAAAATAATTTCGTTACTGAGGTAGAAATTCCATATCTTTTAACAAAAATTATAGATGACGAATCGATTCAGGAATTTATTCATGATTCAATTTGTTAGCTCGTGAATTAATTCCAAACATTTCTATAATAAATTCTGATTAAATTCCAAGGAAGATGCCAAGAAATTTTAATGCTGATGACGATTTACTAGAAATCCTGGCCTCTCTGTCCAAGTACATCGAGCCCGAAACTCCCTACTGTCAACTCATTATCAATATATCACAAAAAGATCAATTCACATCGAATGAAATATAGTATGGAAAATTCATGCAATCTCTAAATTGACTCCGAAACTTCAATGAAAGAGAGAGTGGTGATGAAAGGAGAATGAGGAAGAGAAATTGGATGAAGGTTAGAGAGAGAGGTGAATGAAGGAAAATTAGGCAGAAGAGGAGCGGGATGAAGGTCACGGAGAGAAGTGAAAGAAGGAGAATTATGAGGAAAAGGAATTAATTAGAGAGAGGTGAAGGAGAATTGGTGGCGTACGACCCCCGTCGCCACCAAGGCATGACACTACGGCGCCGGAGGAGCCGACACCCACGCGCGTCCAGCCCCCTCGACAGGCGAAGACGAAGGATGCCGACTTTCACTACACTAAGTGATGACTTCATCTCGCCACCACAGACTTCATCAGGCTCGCGCGCGCGGGGATTTATCGTTCTACTCTTTCCTTCATTTTGCACTTTTGTAGCCCGCACGTGTTTAAGCGGGCCTTTGCATATCTTCTTCTCTCTCTTTTAGGCCTTGGGGGTGGGTTCCCTTCGTTTCGGGACCCTAGCCTAAGGCCCTTCCCCTTTGTGAACCTTATTTCCTTCTATGAGCATGGGTGTGGGTTGTGGGCCTCAAGTGGGCCCTTTCCCCTCTTGGCCCACCATGGGCTCTATAAGAGGGGAAGGGACCCCCCCACAAACCCTAGCCGTCATTTGAGAAAAAAAGGAGTTTCCTCTCGAGTGGCTGCTCAAGGAAGGTGAGGGAAGGGGTCCAACCGCCGACGTCGCCGCCGCCGCCGCACCGCCAGTGCCGCCGCTGCCGCCGCCACCCCTTGCCCTAACCCCGTGCCCCTGCCGCCGCCGCGTTCGAGACGCCACGGCCGCCGCTGCGGCTCCGCCGCGCCGCGCCCAGCGCCGCCGCCGCACCCTGCGCCGCCGCCGCCCTCGCGCCCGACCGCCGCCGCCCGGCTGCGTCCAGCCCAGCCGCCGCCGTGCCCTGCCGCCGCCGCGTTCGAGCGCTACAGCCGCCGTCGCGATCCGCCGCCGCCGCGCCAGCGCCGCTGCCGCATCTCGCCGCCGCTGCCCTCGCGCTCGACCGCCGCCGCTGCTGCGCCCAGCAGCCGCCGCCGCGCCCAGATCCGTCTCCACGATCAGCCGCCTCCGCGCCCAGATCCGCCGCCGCGTCCGACCTTGACACCTCCGCCATCGCCCCGCCCCGCTGTTTCCGCTTCTTCCCCGCCGCCGACTCGTCGCGGCTCGCTCTGCTCGCCGCGAACCTCCCTCACCTCCGACCAGTGTCGACCGTCCATCCGCACTACCCCGCCGACTCGCCTCAGCGTCCGTTGCCATTGCCGCGCTCGACGACCTCCCCCGCCCCGACTGACCGGGCTCGCGCCCCGCAGGTTAGGCACACATCCCCCTCCCCTTTATTTTGAAGCGCAATATCTCTTTCAGTACCTTCCGCACTTGTCTCTACCGTCATCGGGCCTAGTTAGGTTGAGTGAGTTCGATTACGGGATTGGGATCGTGGATCCGGCCGCCGGGTTGACGATCGAGCTCCCACCGACGACTCGAGGTCGCTCTCTCCCCTGCATCGACGAGTCATCCTACTCGGAGCATCCCAGGAGCCCCGTGACGACGTGCCGGGAGGTTGGCTGCTTGAGGAGTTCCTAGGCATCATCACACCATTTAGATACCGTAGGTCTCCCCTTTCCTAGTGTCACCCCTAGAGGAGTTTAGCATCGGGCCGATTCACCCCATCGGTCCTGCATCAAGAATTAGGACGAAGAGTTGGATGAAGATTAGAGAGAGAGAGAGAAGAAAAATAAATTAATTCCGCTCTCTCTCTTCGGAACAGCGGAAGAACTAAGAACCTGATCCGTTCTTTAGAAGTAAGAACCTGATCCGTTCGGAAGAACGCTGGAAGTGCGGACTGCAGAACAGTGGAAGAATGCCGAAAGTGCGGAATATCAGAATTTCCAATGCGCCGGAACTGTGGAATGCCAGAAGAACGTCGGAAGAACACCGGAAGAACGCCGCACAGAGAGTGAGAGAAGATGGCGAAGAAAAATCGGACAAGAGAGAGGGATGTAGAGAGAAACGATTGGAAATTTGGAATTTAGAAGCTTGGCTGCTCAGGTATAGAGTAATCGGGTATTAGGTAGGACTTAGGACTCGTTAAGTTAGGACTTAGGAGTTATTTTATTTAGTTAAACATTTAGGTTAAACCAGATGTCGATATTGGTATCAGTTCCGATATCAATATCCGGTATCGACACCCAACGGTAGCCGTTAGCGGATGTCGGTATCGGAAACCGATACTGACATCCAGTAACCGATACCGACATGTGGATGTCAGTATCGGGTACCGTTTAGGTCCTTAACGGTACCTGATACCGTTACCATTATAGATACCGGTATTCGAAACCGGTATCTGAACGGGCGAAGCCTATTGCTAGATGATGCAGGACCGACGGGGTGAATCGGTCCGGCGCTAATGTCCGCTAAGGGGAAACTAGGAAGGGGGGGATCTACGTGCTCTAATTGATGCGATGATATCTAGGTCTCCACAAGCAGTCAACCAACCAAGGCGTCGTCACGGCGATCCTGGGGTACGCCGAGTAGGATGGGCGGGAGTCCTCCCAGATTCGTCGATGCAGGGGAGAGAGCAACCTCGGGTCGTCGGAGCAGCTCGATCGTCAACCCGGCGACCGGATCCACGATCCCAATCCCGAACCCTGACGTCACTCAACCTAACTAGGCCCGAGGGCGGTGGAGACAAATGCGGGAAGTACTGAAGGAAATATAGACTTCAAAGTGAAGTAAAGGGGGATGAATGCCTAACCTGCGGGGCGCGAGCCCGGTCGGTCGAGGCGAGGGAGGTCGTCGAGCGCGGCAGCAATGTCGGACGCCCGGCGAGTCGGCGTAGGTACGCGGAGGGGCGGTTGGCGCGGGCGGCGTGGCGATGAGATGGGGCGAGCGAGTCGAACGCACGTCACGGGAGGCGGGAGGCGGCGTCCAAGCGGGTCTGGGACGGGCAGGGGGTAGTCTGGGCCGACCGGGACAGCTGGGGCCGGTCCGGACCGGTTTGAGGCCCTTGGGGGCCGGTCTGGACCGGTCTGGACCGGTTTGGGCGGAGTGGACCGGTCTGCAGGCGGTCGAGGGCGGCCTGGGCCGGCTCGGTTCGGTCCGGGACCGGACAGGTGAGCGAGGACCGGCTTGGGCCGGTGCAGGCGGTCGGCTTAACCGGGGCAGCCGGGCCGGGCAGCTCAGTCGGACCAGCGGACCGCTCGAGTGCTTAGGGCGGCCCGACCCGTCGCAGGGGAGCTGAGTCGGCTCGGCGGGCTCGGGCCGGCCTAGTGCTGGAGTGGCTGGGCGGTCGGCCAGGCTGGATCGGATCGGCGGGTTCGAGCCGGGGCGCAGCGAGAGGGACCGGGCGGCTCGAGTGAGCTGGGCAGGCGGGCGATTCCCCGCGAGTCGGCTCAGCGGGAATCGTCCATTCGAGTTTTCTTTCTTTTCTAGGGTCTGCGCGAGCGGGCGGACGGCGCGCGGCGGTGGTCGGGCCGGGCGGCGCGTCCCCAGGACAGGAGGAGGGGCGTACGGGGCGTGCGGCAGCGGGGACGGCGGGCGAAGAGGCTGAGGCGGCGGCTTCGCGGCGGCGGCCGGCGCGGCGGCGCCGAGCGGCGGCGGCGGTTCGCGGCGCTTCCCGGAACGAGAGATGGTGGCCTCGCGCGGCGGCGTTGGCGGCGGCTTTGGGCGGCGATGGCGGCGGCGTCGAAGGTCGGCGACGGCGGCGGCGGCGGGCTGAGCGCGGCGGCGGCGGTGGCGGAGCTTGGAGGCGGCAGCAATGGCGGCTTGGAGCGGCGGCGAAGGCGGCGGCGTTCAACACACCCGGAGGTAGAGCAAGGAGTGGCGGCGGATGTGGCGGCGGCGGCGGCGGCACGTACGATGCGGCGGCAGCGGCGGCGGCGTCGGCGGTTGGACTCCTTCTCTAGCTTTCCATGAGCAGCCACTCGAGAAGAGGATCTTCCTTCTTTTTCTCAAATGACGGCTAGGGATTGTGGGGGGGTCCCTTCCCCTCTTATAGAGCCCTTGTTGGGCCAAGAGAGGAAAGGGCCCACTTGAGGCCCACAACCCACACCCATACTCATAGAAATAGAAATAAGGTTCACAAAAAGGGGAAAGGGCCTTAGGCTAGGGTCCCGAAACAAAGGGAAACCCACCCAACGGCCTAAAAGAGAGAGAAATAAACGAGGACCCGCTTAAACAAGTGCGGGTCAAAAAGATCCATAATAAAGAAATAAAGAAGTAAAGATAAGCGGATAGATCCGCGCGCGCAAAAAGGGCTCCTCCGGCGCCGTGGTATCGTGTCTTGGTGGCGACCGGGGTCGTACGCCACCAATCCTCCCGGGGTCGGAAGAACTCGACTCCGTCGAGTTGGCAAGAGAAGACGGCAGGGGCTCCAATGATCTGATCGTAGTCGCTCTAGGTCCACCTCCGAGATGTATGCGTCGTCCTCCGGTGGTCGGCCTGGCCAGTGCACAAAGACTCTCCACGAAACTCCGTCCCCTGAAAAGTCAATTACCTCCCGAAAAATCTCCTCAACTCGCTCGTGCCGATCGGGTGGTAACGCGGGGAAAGTGGACTTCCAGGCAAACTCTCTCTCAAAGAATGGGCCGGTAGGTGAAGGCTTAACGTCAGATGAAAGAGGTAGAGCTGGGTGCGACGTCAGATCCATCACACGGAACGTGGAGCTATTCCCCCACGAAGGAGGGATGTCGACGACATAGGCGATCCCGCCTATCCGGGAAAGGACTCGAGACGGGCCGGTGCTAAGAGCAGGAGCATAACGCTCGGGCCTCAGCCTAACCATAACCTGGTCTCCCACCTGGAAGACCCGGGTCGACAAGTGCAAATCGGCAGCACTCGCTTGTACGATGCATACCGACTCAATACTCTATCATGAATGTCCCTGATGCAACCGACTAACATGTTGGGCAAATGCGACTCGACCCTATAAAACTCTAACATGAGGGTCGAGGGGAACTATGTCTAAGGGCTTGCGGGGTGCTAAGCCATGTGCAATCTCGACGGGGCTCACGCCAGAGGTATGGTCGGAAGAGGGGTGGTAGGTGCACTCGGCGCGTAGTAGGATCATGTCCCAAATGATCAAGCTCGCGCTGGCCGATGACCAAAGTCGTTTCCTCATGCTATGATTGACGTCGTCGATCTGACCGTCACTCTGGGGATGATAACTGCTAGAAAATGTGGGCTCAGTCCCAAGTAAGCCCATAAAAGTCCTCCAGAAGTGACTAGTAAACCGCAGGTCGCGGTCTGAGATAATGGACGTGGATAGTCCATGTAGGCGCATAGGTGATGGCGCGCCTACCGAAGATGCGTCGTCGGGCAAATGATGGCTGACGGGCAACTGGGGTGGTAGGATCACATCCACTAGTGATCTCGGAATAGCAACGCTGATCATGTCCCTCATCAGTGTGCTCGTCAGGGTGCTGGCTGGAGCGGGGGCCTCGACGGCTGCGGGAGCGGCTGGCAAGATCGGGGTGTGATCAATCAGCTCAGGATTGTCATCGCACTCGTCTGCCAGGGCCTCATCAGCGAGATAAACATCGTCGCCTGTGGGAAGGTCATCCTCATGGGAGCCACGGTCGGGTCCCTTGACCTCGCGAAGGAGGTTCCACAAAGGACACTGGCTCGTCCAATGTCCCTCGCCCAGACACTTGAAACAAGTGGTGTGGACTTGGGACAAAGCTGTCGTATCATGAGGTGCGTCTGCGGGTGGTGGTCGCCGAGATGATGCTGACGCTACTGACATCTCGGGTGTAGTCCGTCCATTCCCGATACTAGATCGTATCGGTGAAGCCGAGGTGGTCGGACTAGATCGCGTAGGAGCGACCCTCGTAAGAGGCTGAGATGGAGAAAAATCGAAGTCATCGGTGGGTCGCACCATATGCTCCATGTGCTCCCGGACAGGCATCGTGCCCTGTCTGGGGAATGACGTAGACTCATACTCTCGAGGAACATACTTGTTCCTCAAGCGTTGAGCCATATCTATCCATGAAGTGATGGGCTGTCCTCGTCGATAAGCTGCATGACGCTCATCCTCCCAAAAGATCTTGGCGTGTCCGCCAAGTCTCGTCTCGGCGTACTCAACGCAGAGGTCGTCATCCAAGCGATAGTATCGAAAGTAGGAGTTCATAGCGGACTCCCAATCGATATAGTCTCTAGGCCCTCGAGAGCCATAAAAGACTAGATCAACGGCGCGCATACCTTTCAGTATGCGGGCACTATGATCCTCGTGTCGTCTATCCCGATCGTCGTATCGGTCTGCGTGGTAGTCACCACCAATGTCGTGGTGGGGAGGACTCCGGTAACGCCTATGATCGGGATAACGCTCATGATCGTGATAACGATCATAACGTGCGGCCTCGGGTGCGCGAATGTAGTCTCGCGCACGCGGATATTCGCGATGATAAGCATCGCGATCTGGCGACTGACGGGCGACTCGCCGATCGAGATCGTCTCGTCGGGGAGGGTCACCTCTATATCTAGAGTAGTGTCGCTGATCCTGACCCTGATCACGATCGTGGTGTCGATGGTCGTCATAAGCGCGGTCGTGGCGGTGGCGGATGGGGTGGGTCGTCCAAATGAGCTCGATAGGCCTGTCCGCGGCGGTCATATGTATCCTGGGACTGACGACCGTCCACTCGGTCGCATCCATCGTCGTGGCGTGGGGCGCCTCGACGACTAGGCTCATCCTGATAATAGTGGTAGTCAGGGTAGCGGTGATCGTAACGATCACTACCGGGGTTCACGGGCCGCCGGGGCTCGTGAAACTCTCGAGGGGCCTGACTAACAGGCGGTGTGGTGAGTCGTGCGGATAGTGGTGGCAGCGGCGAACGGGCTCGATCATCCAAATGAGCTGGGTAGGCCTGTGTGTGGCGACCATAAGCATCCGAGGGCCAGCGATGGTACACTCGGTCGCGACCATCGTCGTGACGTGGGTCGCCTCGACGACTAGGATCATCTCGACAATCATAGTAGTCGGGGTAGTGGTGATCGTAATGATCACCATATGGGCTCACGGGCCGTCGGGGCTCGTGAAACCGCGGGGGAGGTGGCTCCGAGGCATCGCACAAATGCCGTGAAGATGGGGATCCTCCTCTAGCTCTGGCGGAGCGTGTCTCGAATGCCATGATGATAACCTAGGGGTGCCTATATGATGCAATGTCCTAGATGATGTCCTAACTACGCTACGGAGGCTCAAGTGAGCGTCCTCAAGGACCGGGTTGGGCGAGAACCCAACGACCGCTCTGATACCAATTTGATGCAGGACCGACGGGGTGAATCGGTCCGGCGCTAATGTCCGCTAAGGGGAAACTAGGAAGGGGGGGATCTACGTGCTCTAATTGATGCGATGATATCTAGGTCTCCACAAGCAGTCAACCGACCAAGGCGTCGTCACGGCGATCCTGGGGTACGCCGAGTAGGATGGGCGGGAGTCCTCCCAGATTCGTCGATGCAGGGGAGAGAGCAACCTCGGGTCGTCGGAGCAGCTCGATCGTCAACCCGGCGACCGGATCCACGATCCCAATCCCGAACCCTAACGTCACTCAACCTAACTAGGCCCGAGGGCGGTGGAGACAAATGCGGGAAGTATTGAAGGAAATATAGACTTCAAAGTGAAGTAAAGGGGGATGAATGCCTAACCTGCGGGGCGCGAGCCCGGTCGGTCGAGGCGAGGGAGGTCGTCGAGCGCGGCAGCAATGTCGGACGCCCGGCGAGTCGGCGTAGGTACGCGGAGGGGCGGTTGGCGCGGGCGGCGTGGCGATGAGATGGGGCGAGCGAGTCGAACGCATGTCACGGGAGGCGGGAGGCGGCGTCCAAGCGGGTCCGGGACGGGCAGGGGGTAGTCTGGGCCGACCGGGACAGCTGGGGCCGGTCCGGACCGGTTTGAGGCCCTTGGGGGCCGGTCTGGACCGGTCTGGACCGGTTTGGGCCGGAGTGGACCGGTCTGGGCCGGTCAGGGCCGGCCTGGGCCGGTCTGGTTCGGTCTGGACCGGACTGGGTGAGCAGGACCGGCTTGGGCCGGTCGGCCGGTCTGGGCCGGTCGGCTTAACCGGGGCCGAACTGGGCCGGGGCAGCCTGGTCCGGACCAGCGGACCGCTCAGTCCTGGGCGGGCCCGACCCGTCGCCGAGGCTGGTCGGCTCGGGCGGGCTCGGGCCGGCCTCGGTGCTTTCGGGTGGCTGGGCCGGTCGCCGAGGCTGGATCGGATCGGCGGGTTCGAGCCGGGCGCAGCGAGAGGGGACCCGGGCGGCTCAGTGAGCTGGGACTCGGGAGTGCGGGCGATTCCCGCCGAGTCGGCTCAGCGGGAATCGTCCATTCAGTCTTCTTTCTAGGTCCGCGCGCAGGCGGGCGGACGGCGCGCGGCGGTGGTCGGCGGGTCGGGCGCGTCCCCGGAACGAGGAGGAGGGCGTACGGGGCGTGCGACGGCGGCGGGACGGCGGGCGAAGAGGCTGAGGCGGCGGCTGGCGGCAGCGGCGCTGAGCGCGGCGGCGGCGGTCGCTGCGGCGTCCCGGAACAGGGAGATGGTGGCTTCGCGCGGCGGCGTTGGCGGCGGCTTTGGGCGGCGATGGCGGCGGCGTCGAAGGTCGGCGACGGCGGCGGCGGCGGCTGAGCGCGGCGGCGGCGGTGGCGGAGCTTGGAGGCGGCAGCAATGGCGGCTTGGAGCGGCGGCGAAGGCGGCGGCGTTCAACACACCCGGAGGTAGAGCAAGGAGTGGCGGCGGATGCGGCGGCGGCGGCGGCGGCACGTACGATGCGGCGGCAGCGGCGGCGGCGTCGGCGGTTGGACTCCTTCTCTAGCTTTCCATGAGCAGCCACTCGAGAAGAGGATCTTCCTTCTTTTTTTCTCAAATGACGGCTAGGGATTGTGGGGGGGTCCCTTCCCCTCTTATAGAGCCCTTGTTGGGCCAAGAGAGGAAAGGGCCCACTTGAGGCCCACAACCCACACCCATACTCATAGAAATAGAAATAAGGTTCACAAAAAGGGAAAGGGCCTTAGGCTAGGGTCCCGAAACAAAGGGAAACCCACCCAACGGCCTAAAGAGAGAGAGAAATAAACGAGGACCCGCTTAAACAAGTGCGGGTCAAAAGATCCATAATAAAGAAATAAAGAAGTAAAGATAAGCGGATAGATCCGCGCGCGCAAAAGGGCTCCTCCGACGCCGTGATATCGTGTCTTGGTGGTGACGGGGGTCGTACGCCACCACTAGATCTTAGACTTTTTCAAGAGTTGGTGCTAGATTTGGATAGTAACCCTTTTTCAAGAGTTGGTGCTAGAGTTGGGTATGCCTGGATCTTTCTTCTATCTCTCTCTCTCTCCCGCGCGGTTAGAGGGTTTATTGTGAAGAATATGTAAAGGTAGACCGTCTTGATTCTGACTTTTCAACTCTCTTTCTCTTTCCCTTTCCCCCTTTCTCCATTTCCCTTCTTGCTGGAGCGGATCATAGCAGTCGTCTTGTCCATTGCTTACTCAAACATTCCATTCTAAGCCAACCCTGAAATGATCAAATCCCGTAACACCACATCTCTATCTCCATCCTCTATGTGATGAAACAACTCGAGAGCACAATCTACCTCTCTACACAAATAACCCGAGATCTTTGCATAGAAGGAGATGACATCTCTTTCAGGCATTTGATCAAAGAGATCACGAGCATCTTCTATCTTTCCAGAGTAGGCATATCTGGAGATCATGGCATTCTAGGTTACAAAATCCTTATTCATCATCCGGTCAAAGATCTTCTGGGCTTCGTCCATGTCCATGATGCGAGCATAACCAGAAAGGACAGCAGTCTCAGCAGCCGGAGAACAGCAACGCATCTCACAGAGAAGAGATTTGGCCTCAGCAAGCTTTACGACGCCAATCAGACTGCTGATCACAGCTGTGAAGGAGATCAAATTCTTTTCCGCCATTATATCGAAGAGGAGGAGAGCCTCATCGAGATTTCTAGAGGAAATATACCCAGATATAATTGCGTTCAAGGCGACAACACTCTTCTTCTCCAGCATTTGACCAAAGATCTTCCTGGCTTCTTCGAACATGCCAAATTGGCAGAGACCAGTAATCATGGTGACGAATGATACAACATTCTGGCGAGGGAAATGCTGGAAAAGCCCAAGTGCACCATCAATATCAATAGCACGTAAGAATCCAACAAGCATCAAGTTCCATGACACCAGATTTCTCACGGGTATCTCACCGGGGAATAAGAACTTTGCTGCCAAACCAATTTCTCCTGTAGAAACATATCCAGAGGCTTTTTCAAAAAAAAGAAACATATCCAGAAGGCAAGGAATTGTAGGAGAGGTAATCCCTCTGAGGCAATACCTTGAACAACTTCTAGGCTTCTTCGAACTGCCATTCTTCGTATAACAAGAGATCATAGCATTAATACAAGCAGAAGAACTCCTAGCTTAAGAAGGCATGCGTTCAAAAATCTCCCTAGCCTTACCTACCATTCCCTTTCTAGAATAACGTGTGATCATGATAGAGAAGGAGAAAGGGTCCCGGTGGGACATTCTAACAAACAGGGCATGAAGAGAAAGCCTGTTGTTAGAGTAAGCTGTTATGATAGAATTCCTAGAGAGGAGATTTCTCTTGGGCATTTCATCGAAAAGGCGGCATGCTTCAGAACTATGGTTGTTCTAGGAGAAAGCAGAGATCATGGAGTTGAAGGAGACGACGTTGCGTTGGGGCATGGAGGAGAAGATGGCGAAGGCTTGATCGATTTTGCTGCATTTAGCGAGCTGAGTGGCTTGCTAGTTGGCGAGGAAGATAGTGTTCATGGGTGCCGCCATGATCTTTTTTGGTGGCCCCTTCCCCCTATGCAACGGTCACATGTCTATAGCTACGATAATTGATGGGGAATCATGGCCGGGCGAAATCGCATTAAAGAGGAACAGAAGAAAGAGAGCGGTGACTCGAAAGAATAATTGAGGAAGATGCATAAAGATCACCAGACTCATTAAAACCCTCGTTGCAAAAGGAGACCACACTAATATTCTCCAGAGCACTCTCTCTCTCGATCTATATATTTATTATATAGGGGGATTCAAATAAAAACACTCCTGCTACTTCTGGAATGGCCAGATCATGATAAAAAATTGGATGAACTACGGAGCACATCAATAAAAATTCAACCAATCTAGATCATGACTGAATGAACCAATATCAATCAACCAACATGGCTCACTTAGACGAACCGAGAAAGGGAGAAAGATAGAGAGATGTATGATTACAAAACCATCTGATATGCTAGAGAGATGTACTCGCATACATGTGTAATAACACATGTAAGAGTAACATGAAAAACCGATTAGTAGTAGAAATTTGAGATTCAGAAAATCCAACGAGGTCAAAGCTGAAGAAAATTCGGTGGTATAAACTTTTGAAAGCTATTTTAGGCAGGAAAAAGCAGGGTTCTAAATATTTTGAAATTTGATTTTCATTTTGGGTAGATCTTCACACTCCCTCAATTTGAGATCAAAGTTAAACAAAATAGTTTATGGCATACAATCTGATGTTATCTTCACGTGGTCTTCTCTCTCAAGAACAAAAGTGGAGGGGGAGACACCCATATCTTTCATTAGAAGATTATTGATAGGCGTAGAAATGCGGTCGTTGAATGCGCCCTTTTACGTATCAAACAAAATTTATACTCAACTCATCAAATCTGATTTTTAAATTAGAACAGTGGCAAGTCAAGGTCGAATACATAGAGAGAAAGGTTAAGAGATTGAAATCAGAAACTAATTTTTTGGTATTTTAGATTTAGAAACCAAAAATGATCGATGGAAGGAAGAAAATGTGCATGGAGATGAAGTGAACCAAACAAGTGCTTCCAAACTCTTTCCAGATATTGGAAACCCTTGATCGACAGTGGAAAAGTGATTTTTAGGGTTTTTTCAATGAGAAAATGTTGGTAAAAAGATGATAAAATCAGAAGAAATGGATAGAAGATAATTCTAATCTAAGATTCGTGATGAAAATACTATCCAGTGATGCTCCCTAATCAAAACATACCTTCATGAGCCGTATATCTTGCCCGGACTTGGCGTCTTGCATCCAACACGAAGAATGAATAGAAGAGGGAAGAAACTCATTGAGAATGAAGTTCAACACATGATGAATGATCTATCGTTGCTTTCTTTCATTTTGGCTAACCAATGCTAGAAGCATACACCAAAAACATTCATAACCCTAATTTTTTTGTCTCAGAACTTAAATCAGCCCCAGCAGATCCGTGGAGCTTGAAATGACGATCATGCCCACAAAATTTCAGCCCGTAACTCCATCAGGATCGTGAGATATCACGATTTTAGTCTGGAGCATTTCTGGCCGTTGATCTGATGTCCTCTCTCTTTAAGTATCCCGGTCTAACCGCTCCCGTCAAATCAGTCCGGTCAAACGCGCGGGTCAGACCTGCAAACCTGCAAAGAGAGAAAGGGCAGAAGAGGAGAGAGATGCGAGGAGAGAGGAGAGGAGAGAGAGAAAGAGAGAGAGAGAGAGAGAGAGAGAGAGAGAGAGAGTGAAGAGAGCCTCGCCTCGCGACGGAAGCAATTTTCGTCGCGAGGAGATGCGAGGACAGAGGGAAGTAGGGAGAGAGGAGAGTGCGTGAGAGAAGAAAGAAGGAGACGGAGAGCGCGAGAGAGAGATGGATGGGAGAGAGGGTCTCTCCTCGCTCTTCTCTGAGACGGAATTTGTTTCCGTCGCGAGAGAGAGCAAGAGCGAGAGATAGAGAGAGAGAAAGGGAGAGGAGAGACAAAAATAGAGAGAGAGAGAGGCTTTTCTTCCTGTCTCTCTTGCAACGGAATTTCCGTCGAGAGAGAGAGAGCGAGGGGCAGAGAGAGATGGCTAAAGAAAGAGGAAAGACGAGGAGAGAGGGGGAGAGAAGGAGAGAACGCGGGAGAGAGGAAGAGAGAAGAAGAAAGAAGAGGAAGAGAAGGAAATTTCTGTAAAGAGAGAAGGATCGCAGGAGAGAGAGAGAAGATGAAGAGAAGGAAATTTCTGTAAAGAGAGAAGGATCACAGGAGAGAGAGAGAAGATGAAGAGAGGTGGGAGAACTCCTCGCGACGGAAATTATTTCCGTCGCGAGAGGGATCACGCGCGCGTGCGCACGCGAACGAAAGAGAAAGGGCAAGAGAAATAGAGAGAGAAGGAGAAGAGGGCGAAGAGAACGGAGGGAGGAGAAAGAACGCAGAAGGAAGAGAGAGGAAAGAGATCGGAAAGAGTCAGCCTCAGTCCCATTGATCAGGCACGAGGGTATTCACCACCGCGTCCTGCATCAACATGAATTCAGGTGAACTAGCCAAGTCTAAGTGTAAGAGCTGTAAGAACTAATTTGAGAGTCTTCCCCCCAAAATCTTCACTCTAGGAACTTCTTCAATCCTCCTCTTTTGAATCTATCCTCCAGTTTGAAGCTACCAGAGGAAACACGACTAGAGATGAAAAAAATATTCTCATCTATTATGCCTTTTTAGTTTTGTGCATGATCTATTGGGTGTCATCTCAGTAGTTCAATTTGATGGTTCATATTTTTCTCTTGAAATTGAGTGATATGGAAATATGAATTTCAATTAAAATATGCATTGTACCAAGATGCAAACATTCATTTGTTGCTTCAATATGGTATGTCATGTATTTGCATTGAGTATTATCCAGTAAATTTATTAAAATAATATAAACATATATACTTTAAATTTTAAATTAAAGATACTCATAATTAGTTGCAAAATCAAGATGAAAAGATTAATTGAGAAATTCATATTGAATTAAATAATGGAAAATTTATAAAATTGATGTATAAGTTGATACAATTTCTATTCGCAAAGGTTCAAAAAGAAAAATCAAATGTTTAACATTTTGATTAAAACAATATATTTGAGTTAGTCAATGTCTTATCTAGTGATCAATGGTTGATGATTCACTTGATGTTTTCAATGAACTACCCAAAATTCAACCATCACTCTAGTTTTTATGAAAAAATTGTGAAGAATTTTTAAATTCTGACCTGTAAGAAAAAGAGGAGTTGCTTAATGGTTACAAGGTTTAGCCACTAGCCTTTGGTTTATGAATGATGAATGATGAATTTAGAATTAGTCTTGTCATTTCATAACATGCAAATTATACAAAAAAATGTATGACTATTAATGTAAATTAAGGCATACAACATTCCATTCTACATCATGTTATTAAATTTTTTAATATTTAAAAGATAAAGATAGCCTCTCTCTCTTTTTTCTATCTCTAATTTATTTATATATTTTATTTATTTCTTTATAAAAATCATTTTTAACCATTTTAATTTCTAAAAATTCCCCAAAATTCAAAAAATCTAAAAAATATTAATTTCCTCATTAAAAATAAATTTATTCAATAAAACTCATGATTAAATATTTTCATGTCAAAAAAGATATTTTAAAGCGAAATAAATACAAATTTTACTTTCTAATAAAAGAAAATTAAATTCTTGATAACTCAACATCATTAAATGCTCATAAAATGTTCTCAATTTATGAAAAATTAATAATATCTTTTAAAATCTAGATATTTATAATCAAGAAAACTAAGACCGGATGGAGATAATAAAGGCGTATAGTTTTCTAAGTTGATCCACGAGGACTTTAGGGTGAGAGAATGTCAATGTAGGTAGCAAGAGAGGAGAATGACCTATATTACTTGGACAAATCAATTGGAAGAGCAATTAGAGAAAATGAAAAATAGAGGGATATTAAAACTAGGATAGAGTTTAGGAAGGATGATGTATTAAGAGATGTAATGAATATAAAAGAAAAAGGAAAAGGAAATTAAAGGATAAATGGGAAAGGAGGAGAGTAAAGGAGAGAAGGAACAAAAAGCGTAAGTTAAAGAGCGAGAGGAAGGAGAGAGGGAAAAGAAATCCATAATCAGGAAGAGAGAGAGAGGCGGTGTCCCAGAGAGAGAGAGGGAAAGGCAAATAGCTACAGTTGGGGAGAAAGAAAGGGAATGCAACAATCAGGAGAGATACAAACAGTCAGAGAGAGACAGTAGAGATAGAAAGAGAATGTGATAGTTTGGGAGAGAGACAATTTGAGAGAGAGAGAGAATGAGAGAGTAAGAGAAAGAATGTGAGTGTCAGCGCAAGAGAGAGGCTTTGGAGAGATGAGAGTGTGTGCAATTAAATGAGAAAGGGAGAAGGAGGGTGAGCGGGAGAGAACTTTGGAGGAAGGAGGATCAGAAGAGAGAATGAAAACTGGAGAGAGCAGGAGGAGGTCGGAAATAGTGAATGAGGGAGAGCGAGAGGGAGGCCAAGCGAACTAGAGGGCCAAGAGGGGATTTCGAGAGAACGAGAGGCAGAAGACGAGAATCTAAAAGGCGAGTAAGAGAATGAAGGCATCAACCACTAATGCCTTTTTCTAGAATTTTCTAGACAGTCCGTGAGCAACTTGAAATGACATTTGAGCAATGCCATTTCAAGAAATTTCTAGAACCTCTCTCTCACACAAACTCTCTAGCTTATTCTATAGAGTTCTACTTGTGTCTATATATCATAGTAAGACCCTCATTGTAACTAAGAACTTCAAGGAAGAAGTTTAGAGAGTCTTTTGTTTAGAAACTCTCCATTGGAGAGAGGGAGTGTTAGAGATGGCGAGGAGGGAATGCTGTTCGCACGCACTCGCGAGAGAGAGAGAGAGAGAACAATAGTAGCCGTGGGTAAGAGCTAGAAAACGAAGGAGAGAAAGAGAGAGAGAAAAGAGCGGATTAAAGCACGAAAGGGAGAAAGAGGGAGAGAAAGAGAAAGTAAGGGCGAGGGTGAGAGAGAGATTTAGAGAAGGGCGATGAAGAGAATGAACGAGAGAGAGGGAATGCTGGAGATGACGATGAGGAGATGTTGTTCGCGTGCACGCGCGCGATCGCGAGAGAGAGAAATAGTGCAAGAATGAGGAGGGGAGACTTAGACACGAGATAGATAGAGAAAAGGAAGGCGGAAGTAGATTGAATGCGAGAAGTCAAAAGGAGAAGAGGGAACGATTTTGATGGAGAGTGGAAGAGAGCGGGAAGGGAATCTGAAGCAGGATTGCTAGCGATGGAAGATGACAGGTGGTGACCAAGAAAAGAATTGCAGATGAAAACGAGAGAAGTGATTTAGAAGGAAGAATGGGAAGAAGAACGGACGTGTAAGGAAAAATTGGAAAGGGGCAAAATGGAGAAAGGAGAAGTGTGAGCGGGAGCAACACAGATATAGAAAGAATGGGGGGAAGAGAGTTTTAGAGCAAGCGAGAGTTCTGGGGTTGATCCAAGAGAGAGGGGAGTTTTCTGAAGAGTAAAAGAGAGGAGAAAACAACAGATGCAGAAGAAGGGAGAGGAAAAGATAAGCTCTAAATGGATGTAAAACGAGTAAAAACGGCACGACGGAGAGAAGAAGAGAGAGAGTAGAAGATTTATGAATAAGCCATAATGAAGACGACGATAGAGGAAAAGGAGAGGGAGATCGATTGAGAAATTTTGAGGTGGAGAAGGGAGAAGAAGAACTAGCTTCACGATGAAACGAAAATGTTTCCACCACATCCTCTCCACGGGCAGAACGCCGGAGAACCAAAACTTTTACAAAAGAGAGAAAACTGTAGGAGAGAGAATGGTCGAGAAGGAAGAAGAAGAGGCCGAAGATGAAGAAGAGGCAGAAAAAGGAGGCCCCCCAAAAGAAAGCGGAGATAGTTTTATTTGACTGGGCTCACAGTTCCTTGCCTTGGACAGCCCATTATGCCCTTTAAACACTTCCATTTTGGAGGATCTTGCTACCTTTCCTCTTTTGTAGTTCCTAAAAATAAAAAGGCAAAAGTCATGTAAAAAAAATCTTTTCAATGCACTAATATTCTACAAACATCAAGTTAGGAGATCATAGAGGAGATGGTGTGTTCAAGAGTTTAATAGAGTTAAATAAGAGCAATCCATGAGCCATTATAACTACTTTTTATGTTCTTATCATCATGTCCATTGTATGTGAGATCTTTTAATCTAGTGGCAAACATCTTCCCTAAGGGCTGAAACTGATGGATATTATGTGGCCTATAAACCAATCACACTTCCATGTATCTTGTTTATGTTCATTGAAATGAAATTTATTCAAGAACTCCTTCAAGAACACTTGAATAGCTTCAAGAACTCCTTCAAGGAAACCTGTAAGTACATTTTTCTCATTCATACTAGATGATAGGATCATCTGTTCTTGGTGGCTTGGGATTTTGAATGTCCGATTCAATAGTTTTTCCGTTGCATTTGATGTTTTGATCAAAATTTCGGAAACTTATCGACGTCAGATCCGAACAGAAACAACATCCCTTATAATATGGACAGGTACGACTCTATCTCCATTATAGAATTCAATTAAATACCATGGATTTCCAACATACTATATTAAATGCTTAAACACCCTAATAAATTAAGGACCTCCTGTTGGTTGAACCATTACTGAATTTATATTCGATGATAAATATAAAAAGAAAGAGTGTCCGTGAGTGGATACCTACTCACAAGATTGAAATTTACTCCTATTGTGTGTGAACAAAAATATCTATTCTCAACTCACTATCTACTTAAAAATATTTTTGGTCCTCTTATACGTGAAAGCATGTATAAATAACATTTTACATATTTATCTAAAAAGTCTATTTAACCATTTATCTATCTACCCATTGATGAACCTGTGTGTCTATCTTCTTATCTAGCTTTAAGTTTATTCATGTATATATATAGAGAGGGATATATCTATGTAACCACCTATCTATATTTCTATCAATCTCTTGTAACTTGTCCATCTATCCATCTATTTATTCTATATGTCTATTTTTAAAGATATACGTATTTCTATCTATCCTGATCTATTCATCACTCCATTAATGTGACTATTTAACTATCTTTTTGATCTATCTATCTATCTATCTATCTTTTGATCTATTCATCACTCCATTAATGTGACTAAGGTCAGGTATACCCATCATATAGTCGGATCGGTAGTGTTATTCTTTCCCGAGATAATTATGATGTCTTGCTCGAATATCTATTAAATATGAATGCTTATAAGATATGTTTAAAGACTTGTTTCATTATTATATCTTTCTTTTTGCTATCGTCTATCTATCTTTGTTTCTTCCTTGTGTAACTAACTACTTATAGGACTATTTGCAAATTCATCATCATTATCTCTCTCTTTATATATATATATTATAAGTTGTTCATTTAATCAATTGTTGGTAAGGACGACGGCCATATGGAATAGGGACTAATTGGATCGTTCTACCATCTACCAATGGGAGACATTATGGGCCTTACATACATTGTGCCCTATTCATAGAGGCATATATGGGATAACAACCAATAGGCCTTATGGGCCTCATTAGTGTACCAAAACTTCAACATTCTCCCCGAGTAGGACAAGCTAAAAGGACATGTGAAACTGTGTGGGCTCATTACCCATTTTTAGCCGATCGGTCGGCCTGATTATGGGATCAGTTGGGCCGCAAATTGGGAGACTTGTAGGAGAGCTGGGTCAGACTAGATTGACAGGCCTTGAGTTCGCATCCCCACGGAGAATTGGGCCATGCTTCATGTGGGAGTTGAGGCCCCATTACTGGCTTTGAAACGAAGGCCTGTGTCGAGACGCCGGGCAAATTGCCCGGGGCAATAGAACAGCTGGAGGGCCGGGACAGCAGGTCCCCATACGAAGACGCTTTAATGGAAAACCTTATCATAAAGCTTTTTTGGGTATTTGATATTCGCTCACGGTAGAGGCAGTTTGGAGCAGGTTACGGTTCAAATGGTAGCGCAGCGATGAAGGGACAAACAAATGATGGGCTGGATGGGCCATATGACCGTGAACCGTGAGCTAACTACATGATGGCGTAATGCTTATGCATCAAGAAGCGTAGATACCCGATGATTGGGTAGGTGTTCATAGCGACAGTATCCATATGCGGTGACGATTAAAACCTACTCCATATTCCAATTAGAAACTGCCACGAAATCCCATGCCTTGGAATAGTCCTTTGTTTGATCCAGTCGAGGGACCACGCATTGTAGATGAATATGGCCGAAAGATTCGATCAATATTTGACCAGGGCAAGACGTGCGCCTGCTGTTCTATATCCCCCCGCGGAGGGGGGCGGCTGGCTTTGCCCAAAACAGCAGGAAGACGCTCATATTGAGAGCAGAAATTGAAGAGAAGGAAAACAAGATCGCTTAAATGAGTTATTTTCTAGTGATCGTCCGGTTGGTTTTCGTTCTCAGTCTGTGGACTTTGCCCGCAGCCACGGCCGAACGAAAGGTAAAGGCAACTTGGCCGATATATCTTGTTTTTGCAGCCATATCGTAAATAAAAATAAGTTTTGTGAATTCTTGTCTTTCTCGCTGGCCTTCCCTAGTCCTATATAGTTTACATGGGAAGTCATTCTCGCGGTCGAGAAGAAGCAAATTTGAAGAGTTCGGAAGAGATCACGGCCGCCCATCACGAGTTTCTTGCATCCTTTGTGGGCAGGTGCGCGGTCTTTCCTGAGTTTTATCTCGCAGTGTATTTCTTCAGGCTTCATCAACCCAACCTCTGAGATGATTATGTTTCAGCAAGGAGAAAGCACGAGAAGCTATCTTCTACTCATACAAAAAGTATATCAACGGGTTCGCGGCAACCCTCGACGAAGAGGAAGCTAAGAGATTATCGAGTCTTGCTCCCTAACCCCGACTAATTTTTACAACATCCATTCGTTCTGTGCCGTTTTGACATATTCCGTTGTCAGAGGCACAGGGCGTCTTGGCAGTCTCTCCTAATAAAGTACGGAAGCTTCATACCACCCGCTCATGGCAGTTC
The DNA here is from genome assembly GCA_024174645.1 of Lemna minuta. NCBI lineage: Eukaryota > Viridiplantae > Streptophyta > Magnoliopsida > Alismatales > Araceae > Lemna > Lemna minuta. Next base: position 14,838,352 of record CM044109.1, on the reverse strand, counting down.
TTGGGGTTAGAGGGCGACGACGTCGTTCCGGCGGATTCACTGTGGACGCAGGCGAGATACGGAGAGGACATCATCATCGGGAATTTAGATACCGGTGCGCTTTTCCTCTTCTCGCCCTCTTCTTTTTTACCTCTATGACTTTCAAGCCGTTAATTTAAGTTTTTTATGGCGGATTTCCTTCGTCTTTAGGAGTGTGGCCAGAATCGGCTAGCTTCAATGATGAAGGCTTGGGGCCCGTTCCGTCGAGATGGAAGGGCGTCTGCGTGAGCGGTCCCACAGATCCCGTCAAATGCAATAAGTCTTACCTCTAACCTCCCATTCTCGCAATGGATAATCGCAAGATTCCTTAACTTCTTTCCGAAACTAGTCAATTCTGCAACTGGCCATAAACTCTGATGACCCAGGAAGCTGATTGGGGCCAGATTCTTCTACAATGGCTTTGAGGCGGAGGAGGGTCCGATCAAAGACACCCTAAAAACTGCTCGCGATCCAGATGGTCACGGCACTCACACTCTGGCTACGGCCGGGGGCGCGTTCGTTCCACGAGCTAGTATATTCGGCTTCGGCAACGGCACGGCCAAGGGAGGTTCTCCGAGGGCCCGCGTGGCAGCATACCGGGTTTGTTGGCCAGCAGCTGACGGCCAAAGCCTGTGCTACGACGCTGACGCCATAGCGGCTATTGACGAAGCCATTCACGACGGCGTTGACGTGCTTTCGATATCCATCGGAGGCGGCGGCGATTATTTCACGGATATGAAAGCCATCGGATCATTGCTCGCGGTGAAGAACGGGATCAGCGTAGTCTGTTCTGCTGGAAATTCAGGACCCGACAGCGGGACCGTTAGTAACGTCGCGCCGTGGATATTCACCGTTGCTGCCAGCACCATGGACCGAGAATTCTCCGCCTACGCCGCTCTCGGAAACGGGCAGCGGCTGAAGGTCTTTAAGTCCCTGTTCTAGCTTTCAGGATGCTTTCTCGAGAGAGTCGATCACTAATTTCTTTCTTCATTTGAACGATAATCAGGGCCAGAGCTTGAGCGCGGCCAGTCTCCCACCGAACGAGTTCCATCCGTTGATCTTTTCATCCGACGTTCCTGCAGCCAATTCCACCGTAGCTGATGCGTAAGGGCGGGCATCATCAATGTTATCGTTCATCTCTTGGAATAGAATCACCCATGTGATCTGACGCAACGCATTTGGTTCTCTGGCAGAGCGCTCTGCTTCATGGGATCGTTGGACCAGAAGAAGGTAAAAGGGAAAATTGTAGTCTGCGCCTTTTATAATAGCTCAGGTGTAGCGAAGAGCGAGGCCGTTCTTCTCGCCGGAGGTGTTGGTATGATCATTACCAGCACTGACATACCGGGGGACTCTATCACAGCCGAAGCTTTCGTCCTTCCCGCCATCTACCTTTCGTATCAAGAGACTTCGACTTTTCTGAGCTACATGAACTCGACGACGTAAGCACCAAAGCAAAGCTTCATTTTCGGACTACTTTAACTGTCTATCTCGCTTTTTTTCGTAGAGGAGCGAAGGGTTTCTGATGTGCAATTTTTCGCTCTGCACCAGGTCTCCCATGGCAAGTATCTCTGCAGCTTCCACAGTGGTGGGCATTCAGCCCGCACCTACCGTGGCTTCATTCTCAGCTCGGGGGCCCAACCCCGTCAGTCCTGAAGTTCTCAAGGTTCATCCCGGACAAACTCAACCAGTCTCTCCTCTCTCTCTCTCTCCTCTCTCTCTCTCCTCTCTCTCTCTCTCCTCTCTCTCTCTCTTTCTCTCTGTATCCCACCGTTCTATTCACGAACAACGCAACGATGGCTTTTCAGCCGGATATCACTGCACCCGGGGTAAATGTGCTCGCAGCTTTTACCGGGGCTACGGGCCCGTCCGGTGATCTATTCGATGAACGCCGGGTACCGTTCAACGTAATTTCCGGAACGTCGATGTCGTGCCCGCACGTCTCTGGTATCGTCGGTCTCTTGAAAACGCTTCATCCCACTTGGAGCCCGGCGGCGATCAAGTCCGCGATTATGACCACCGGTGGATGTTCTTCCTCTATTTGTAGATCATGCCACGACTCTCTATCTCACTGCTTGCCATTTCTTCTCCGCAGCCACGACACTGGACAACAGGGGGAAGCCCATACTTGATTCGCTCTTGAATGAAGCGACGCCATTCAGCTACGGTGCCGGACACGTCCAGCCTGACCGGGCGGCGGACCCTGGTCTTGTCTATGACCTGACAGTCAACGACTACCTTCTGTTCCTGTGCGCCAGCGGATACAACTCCAGCATGCTCGCCGCCTTTGGAGAAGAGTCGTTTTCATGCCCACAAAATCCTCCCCGGACTATTGACCTCAACTATCCTTCAATCACGGTGCCGCAGTTATCAAGCCGCACCACTATTAAACGTAAGCTGAAAAACGTCGGTCCTCCTGGTAATTACACGGCGCGAGTCGTACCGCCGGCAGGAGTGCAGGTGACTGTGATTCCGCGTAGCTTGGAGTTTCAGCGAATTGACGAGGAAAAGGCCTTTACGGTAACCTTCGAGGTTCAAAACGCCACGCAAGCTGCTTACGTGTACGGCAGTTTGATATGGTCGGACCTGTTTCACAACGTCACCAGCCCGCTGGTGGTCGGCGTCGCGAAATCCTGAGAAGCGGATGTTGGGAAACCTTAAAGACTCTTTAATAATAATGTTTCGTCTGGAAACTCTACAATATCTTTTGAGAAACAGTAGTGTCGCCCATGATAGAAAGCTCCAGTGGATCCTGAATGATTGAAATCTGTCACTTGAAGCTATTCAAGGCGGTGAAATTTCCATTTGGAACTTACAAACCCTGAAAGAAGATCATCTCCTTCAACCCGAGTAAATGTTACCTACTCTAACTTCTTGATTATAGATGGATACCACGAATATTGAGGATGTGTGGTGAAGTTATTGGTCGAAATTTATAAATTACTTCATTTTCTAGTGACCAAGGTTCCTCATATTCTTCAAATTTGAACTCACTCATATCATTAGTGCTAACTGTCTAATGTTCTTCCTTTTCTTCTTGATTTTGTATTTTTAACCCTCATTTCCTTAGTATTAGGACTTACCCTTTAGGGGATTCGTTTAGAGCCTTATAGGATCCACTGAATCTGTTTATTGGGTCCAACACTCAATGCATGTACCCTATTTTAAGTGCACGAAATTTAGAATGAGATAAGTCTTTCTTTCTAGAAACCCTCCGGCAAGTGCAGTGGGCACCACGGGATCTCTCTTCCTCGTGATCTTACAGGGTGCCAATGCCTCTCTCAAGGTAAGATCGAGGAGCTTGAATCTCTTATCCTCTCTTTGAGCTAGTCAAGACACCTCGAGAAACGGCAAAAGCAGAGCGCGAGTAGAAGAAATCTAACCTTCGGTTTCTTGGTGTATATTTAAGATGTCTTGAGATCAGAGTGATTCTTCTTTTAATGACGTCATCTCTCACACCATTACTGGAGAGAAAGAGAAGGTATATCAGCTCCTTCCTCCTATCCCCAAGAATCTGAAATTTAGTAGGATAATCTTCATCGATGGGCACAATTTATGGAGGTGACTCTTATTGGTCAGGATTTGACATATCACTTGGAAGAGGAACCAAAGGTAAGTCAGATCTAGGTAAAAAGCTTGGATAGCCATAGAAGCTATTCTAGATAATGTGTCCTGGCACAATAGTTCTAGATGTCCATGATAACTTCTTGTTTTTGGCTACTATGAACGAGTTGTTGGATCAAGAGCACAAGAGGTGCTAAAAGAAGAAAATTTCTTGGTGAATATGTGGTCAAACAGATAAAACTTTGAATTTATCCCTATAATGCACACTTTCGTGCATTGTTGAAGAAATATGGAGTACATCATCGCGTCATCACACCATACCACTCCCATGCAAATGGGCAAGTTGAAGTGAGCAATCTAGAAGTCAAGAATATTGTGAGAGAGCTGGTTTTGACATAAATAATAATCTTGAATTGCCACTGATTGATATTTCTTATAAACTCTCTTGTATGTCTGATTATGAATCTAGTAATGTGTTGTGTTTTGCTTATGAATTTAGTAGTATGAATTTAAACTCATTAGTATGAATTTAGACCCAATATACTTATTATAATGTGTTGTGCTTTGATTCAAGGCAAAGCTGAATATCATTAGTTTTTGGGCAATATCCTTATTTTTATCACATCGTTTTATCACATCCTTTACTAACATTAAGCTAACTGTTATTTAGGGCATTATCGTCCTTATATATTTTTTTCTCCTCTAACCCGATATAATGAGGAAGTTAGGGTTTGAAATGGTGGGGTTTTTTTTGAGCAATACAAGAAAATGCGACACTCAACGTTTTGGCGAAAAAAAAAATTCCCTCTTCTCTGCGATTTTTGTGAAGACGGAAGATCGGTGCGAAGAGCGATCTTCATCTGGCATCTGATTCGCTTCCTCTTCAGCGCGACGACCACGAACGTTCTTCCAAATCCTACAGGTTTCCTCATTTTGGGCAAAAGTCTGATTTCTACTCGTTCGTCGTCTAAGTATCGTTTATTGTTAGTGGCTGACTGTTCATCTCAAGGGTATTGCGAAATAAATATTCTATCTATATTAAGAATACACATCTAATCTCACTTTCAGCGTCATTCGGGATTATCGATCTAGTTGTGTCCTCATTAGTTGCGACTAGTTAATTTGCTGCTTTCTTTTGTAGGATTATCACTATCCTCAGTAGTTAAGTTAGTTTACATTTTGTTACTGCTGTCCTAACCCTATCATTTGCAGTGGGATTCGTTCAAACCGGTAAGGCTATTCGAGATTATACTTATACCATTTGTCCAATCTGTCGTTCTTAAATCAGTTCAAATATCAATCACAGTAGTTGCGAGAAATTATTCTTCTGGGGTAATTTTAATTTCGTTTGTAGGTAATCTTGATATAATTTATTACTGGTGTTCTAACCATATCATTTGCAATGGGGATACG
>CM044109.1:14688679-14832860 GCA_024174645.1 Lemna minuta | reverse complement strand
GTTTATACCGCCGTATTTTCTTCAGCTTTTCACCTTGTTGGATTTTCTGAAACTCAAATTTCTACTACTGATCAATTTTTCATGTTACCGTTGCATGTCATATAGAGATAGATGCGAGTTGCTGATCAGATTTTCTCTCTATCTCCCTCTCTCTGTTCGTTCAAGTGATCTACGCTGTTTGATTGATATTGGTTGATTCAGTCATGATCTGTACTGGTTGATTGATCTGCTCTGTCGATCACCCAATTTTTAATCATGATCTGGCCATTCTAGAAGTAGCACTGGTATTTTTATTTGAATTCAACAATATAATAAATATATTTTTGTAGAGAGAGAGAGAGAGAGCTTTGGAGAATAAGAGTGAGGTCTCCTGTTGCAACGAGGGTATGCGTGAGTGTGGTGATCTTTATACATCTTCGTCAATTAATCTTCTGAATCCCCCATCTCTCTTCCCGCCGTTCCTCTATAATGCGATTTCGCCCGATCATGATCACCCATCACTAACCGTAGCTATAGAAATGTGAACGTTGTGCAGAGAGAGAAGCGGCCACCAAAAGAGCATGGCGGCACCCATGAACACTGTCTTCTTCTCCAACCAGAAAATCACTCAGCTCGCTTAATGCGGCCAAATCGATCAAGTCTTTGCCATCCTCTCCTCCGTGCCCCAGCGAAACATCGTATTTTTCAACTGCATGATGTCTGCTTTCTCCAAGAATAGCCATATTTCAGAAGCCCTCCGCCTTTTCGATGAGATGCCCCAGAGAAATCTCCCCCCATGGAATTGCATGATTGCCGCTTACTCTAGCCATGGTCTTTTTCTTGATGCCAGGGATCTGATTGATAAAATGCCCCGCAGGGACCCTTTCTCCATCTCTCTGCTGATCTTATGTTATTACACACAGCTCACCATTTGCTGATCCAACACTCCACAGCTCACCACATCACCTGAAATTAATTCACTGAAAAAGGTAAGTTCAAAGCTTACAAGAAATAAAATTGTGTGACATGCAGGAGTTGCATGTGCATTGCTTGGCGTCACGAGAATGAATGATCTATAAGCATGTGGCCACATTAGCTTCTCAGCTCACCATGTCAATGAAGACTTATAAACCTTCAAATATTAAGGGAATTAATGATGGAATTCATGAAAACATTTGTGGAAAGGCATTGGATTAAGAAATAGCTTTTTCCAAAGTATTTGGATGATACTTGTTTCCTCTACATCTTGATGAAAATCTTGAACCTTGAGTTTATAAACATGGTGTGATGAATACATTATCTTGTATTTTATGTAAACCTTTAAAGTGAATATTGAGAGAATTCATGAGAAATTTTGTGGATATGCACTAGATAACTAATATCTTTGCATGAAGTACTTGGATGATGCTTGATTTCACTTTGTGTATCATGAAGATGATTTCTCAATCAAAATGATGTAATATCTCTTCAAGATATGGACACTCATGATATGATAAAAGATTATTCAAGAAATTTTCCAAAAATATGTTACATGATGGCCGAAGACATGAAATTTTTCTTATGATCATCCCAAACCATGAATAAACCTAAGACACAATAATATATATGAATCTCAATAAAAATAATTTCCCAAAAAACTGAATTCATGGGGTCATTAAAACACCCATCAATGGGTCAAAGAACTAAAATCACTCTAAATTAAGATAAATTAAGGAACCTTCTTAGATGGGGCCTGGCCATCAAGTCACCTTCTCAGATGTGATCAAAGATTGTGATTAAATCTAGAGAGGAGAATTGTCGCCTTGACTTCACAATTGTCGTATCTGGATGGATGCTCAGCAAGTTTTCATGTCGTTTTTTGAAAGACAATGCTGAAACTATTGTTGGATTTTGATTTGATACTCCAACTCATGCCGTATGTCTCATATGAAGTTTATTCATCACATGAAATCATAGTCATAATAACTCCCTCGATGAACAACTAGGATGCAAGAAAAAATTAAGATGAAGTAATATCTCATCAAATTATGTCACATACCTATCTCAATTAAGTTAAAATGGAGAATTGGGATGAAATCAGAAGATGTGGCATGTACGAGGGCCACATGACATCTATGTTGCCCTTGCATGGCACCCAATTAAGGCGACGTGGCATGTTGTTGTGAATAGAATCTTTGGATTTCATTCCTAACCTTCATTTTCAATTAATGGAAATTATCCTCAGATGTCATATGAACACAAACTATCCTCATAGGTCTCCATGTCAACCACCCAAAGTAAGCCCCATGATTTTCTACTAAACTTCTAAATGAATTCAAAAAAGTTCTAGAAAATCTGTAAAATTTAGAAAACTAATATCTTTCTAAATAGAACTCTTTTTAATCCAAATTTTTCATTAAATTAGAAATTAAATTTTATATTATTCTATGCTATTTAATTTATTTTATGCTATTTAAATAATACATTTTGCGCGTTTGAAAAAATGGGTATAGAATATTTGACAACTTACTCAAATATGATAACATATATCATAAGTGAATGAATCGTGACTTTAGATGTACTAAAAATCATATAATTACAAGTATACATTGCATGTCATCGCACCCCCAAACTTAAATTATTCATAGGCTCTTACCAAGGTTATAGTTTCTCCGTAAATAGTCCTTTGACCTTTTGATCTTGAAACTAAAGGCATAAAATGAGATCTCACTCTTATTCTTCAGAATTCTATCGCTCACATTTTGGCATGTGGATCTCCCATGAAGTTAAAGGCTACCGAAATAGTTCACTCATTGATTCAAACAGTCCCTAGAACATGTGAAGTCTAACGTTCAAATTCCATCTAATCAACATACCAATGAATCTCTTTTCAATCGCAATCTTATATATAAAGAGGGATACTTGTACTTCATAAAATCACTGTCTTTTGAATCTCCCTAAATCTCTACAGCGTTATCCCTCTCTCTCTCTCCTTTGTTCCTTATCTCTCTCTCTCGTGCCCCTACAAAGAACGCGGTTTTTATTATGTCAAAATGTGTGTGTGGGTCTCTCTCTTTGTCTCCTTCTCTCTCTACTTTAAAATAGGAGGGCTCTCTACATCTAACTTTAGTTAAGTAGCTAAAGGATTGCTCTCTCTCTCCTATATTTGAACGCGGGAAGAAGAAAAGTATCCGCGATCAATCAAGTGGAACAAGAACGAGGTTTTCTATTTATAAGTTTTGCAGGCAATAATTAATAGTTGAATGGCTGAATCATTTCTCTCTCTCTCTCTCTCTCTATCTTAAATGTAGGATTATCCAGGTCTAAATTTTATCGACGATAGTAAATTATTGATAGCCAAAAGTATCTCTCTCTCAACTCTAAAATAGGAGGGTCCTCTGGCTCTAAATTTTATCGGCGATAAATATCTCTCTCTCTCCTCTAAAAGTAGGAGGGTTCTCTCGGTCTAAATTTTATCGGCGATAATGATTTCTTGAGTAGAAAAAATCTCTCTCTCCCTCCCAAAATATAGGTCAAGAATAAGCGATCGGAATATTTAGAGCAGAAAGAAATAGTTGTATAAAATTTGTTCACTCGCAACGATAAAAACTTTAAAAATTTCTTCGTCAAACGACGTAAGAATTCGGTTGAGGAAAAAACTGCCCAGAATAAATAACAAACATCCTCCTTTATCATCATTATCGCGCAGAAGGTCCAATCACTCAGCAGCAACCAGAATCATACCCATAACCAGCTCTCTCTTTATGTGTGTGTGTGTGTGCGTGCATCAAGACTTCATGTATATAGCTCAAGAATTAGGTCAAGAGTAAGCAATCAAAAGTTTAGGGCAGAAAGAAAATTCTGTAAATATTCTTGCTTAGACGACAGGAAACTTCACTTGAGGAAAGAAAATCCACCACGTTATAAACAATATCCTCACGCTATAACAAAAGAATATCCACTGTAATCATCAGAGTCGATTAGCAGAAACCAAAATCATGCTTTTCAGAGCGACAATTCTCTTCCTTTAAGAAATATCTCGGACCCACGCTCCAGTAAGGAAGGAAGGAACGCCTTCTGTAGCAGGAGCTGGATGAGAAAGAATGGAGGGTTCTGTATTGACTGGAGTAGAAAGAGAAAACTGGACTCGGTTTTCCTCGATAATGGGCCTTGATTGCACCAGTGAGCTTCTCTTGGAATCTTGTAAACGAGCTAAGCTCCCGGGAGGAACGAACTTTTGAGTTTTCTAATCAATCTTTGACGAAGAAGATGAACTTTCATGGCTGGCCATCTTCACTTTTGTGGTCCACGGTTCTCTGGTCTAGAGAGAGAAAAATAGAGAGAGAAGCAGAGGGAGAGCTAGTAGATAGAGAAGAAGGGTGAAGAGCCAGAAAAAGGAACTTTCTATCTAAAGAAAGAGTCAAGTATTTTTAAGGTAATGAGATTTCCAACAGAACTTGGAAGAGACATTACTTCACTCTCAAACAAATCAAGAACTTTCAAATGTGTCAATTGTTCGATCCAATCTGAAAGGGTTGAGATTTTTGTTCCAAAAAGATTTAACTCTTGCAACTTTATACGAGCACCGATTGAATCGAGAAGGCTTTCAAGTTTAGAATTGGATAACTTAAGCCTTTCTAAGTTAACGATATTTCCAACAGAACTTGAAAGAGACTTTACTTCACTCTAAGACAAATCAAGAACTTTCATATGTGTCAATTCTTTCATGCTATCTAGAAGGGTTGAGATTTTAGTTCGAAAAATATTTAATTCTTGAAACTTTATAAGACCACCGATTGAATCTAGAAGGCTTTCAAGTTAAGAATTCGACAACTTAAGCCATTCTAAGTTATCTAGATTTCCAATAGAACTTGGAAGAGACTTTACTTTACTCTCATACAAATCAAGAACTTTCAAATGTGTCAATTCGTCGATCCTATCTGGAAGGGTTGAGATTTTTGTTCCTGAAGGATTTAACTCTTGAAACTTTATAAGAGCACCGATTGAATCTGGGAGCCTTTTAAGTTTAGAATCGGATCGCTTAAGGCTTTCTAAAAAAATGAAACTTCCAATAAAACTTGCAAGAGACTTTACTTTACTCTACCACAGATCAAGAACTTTGAAATGTTTCAATTCTTTTATGTTATCTGGAAGGGTTGAGATTTTTGTTCCAGAAAGATTCAACTCTTGCAACTTTATAAGTGCACGGATTGAATCGAGAAGGCTTTCAAGTTTAGAATCGGATAACTTAAGGCTTTGAGTTAACAAGATTTCCAACAGAACTTGGAAGAGACTTTACTTCACTCCGCGATAGAGCAAAAACTTTCAAATGTGTCAATTCGTCGATGTTATCTGTAAGGGTTGAGATTTTTGTTCCAGAAAGATTTAACTATTGCAACTTTATAAGAGCACCGATTGAATCTGGAAGTACTTCTAGTTTAGAACCATATAAATCAAGCCCTTTTAAGTTAACGAGATTTCCAATAGAACTGGGAAGAGACTTTACTTCACGCTGCAACCCATCAAGAAGTTTCAAATGTGTCAATTCTTTGATGCTATCTGGAAGGGTAAAGCTTTTTGTTCTAGAAAGATTTAACTCTTGCAACTTTATAAGAGCACCGATTGAATCTGGAAGGCTTTCAAGTTTAGAATCGGATAACTTAAGCCTTTGTAGGTTAACAAGATTTCGAATAGAACTTGGAAGAGACTTTACCTCACTCTGCGACAAATCAAGAACTTTCAAATGTGTCAATTCTTTGACGCTATCTGGAAGGGTTGAGATTTTTGTTCGAGAAAGATTTAACTCTTGCAACTTTATAAGAGCACCGATTGAATTTGGAAGGCTTTCAAGTTTAGAATAGGACAACTCAAGCCTTTGTAAGTTAACGAGATTTCCAATAGAACTTGGAAGACATTTAACTTCACTCCATGACAGATCAAGTACTATGAAATGTGTCAATTCTTTGATGTTATCGAGAAGGGTTGAGATTTTTGTTCGAGAAAGATTTCACTCTTGCAAGTTTATAAGAGCACAGATTGAATCTGGAAGGCTTTCAAGTTTAGAATCGGATAACTTAAGGCTTTCTAAGTTAACGAGATTTCCAATAGAACTTAGAAGAGACTTTAATTTACTCCGCGACACATCAAGAACTTAAAAATTTGTCAATTCGTCGATACTCTCTAGAAGGTTTGAGATTTTTGTACGAGAAAGATTTAACTCTTGCAACTTTATAAGAGCACCGATTGAATCTGGAAGGTTTTCTAGTTTAGAACCATATAAATTATGCCTTTTTCAGTTAACGAGATTTCCAATAGAACTTGGAAGAGACTTTACTTCACTCTGCCATAGATCAAGAACTTTCAAATGTGTCAATTCTTTGATGCTATCTGGAAGGGTTGAGATTTTTGTTCCAGAAAGAGTTAACTCTTGCAACTTTATAAGAGCACCGATTGAATCTGGAAGGCTTTCAAGTTTAGAATAGGAAAACTCAAGCCTTTGTAAGTTAACAAGATTTCCAATAGAACTTGGAAGAGACTTTACTTTACTCTGCGACAAATGAAGAACTTCCAAATGTGTCAATTCTTTGATTCTATCTGGAAGGGTTGAGATTTTTCTTCTTGAAAGATCTAAATCTTGCAACTTTATAAGAGCACCGATTGAATCTAGAAGGTTTTCAAGTTTAGAATAGGATAACTCAAGCCTTTCTAAGTTAATGAGATTTCTAATAGAACTTGGAAGAGACTTTACCTCACTCTGCCACAGATCAAGAAGTTTCAAATTTGTCAATTTGTCGATGCTATCTGGAAGGGTTGAGATATTTGTTCCAGAAAGATTTAACTCTTGCAACTTTATAAGAGCATCGATTGAATCTCGAAGGCTTTCAAGTTTAGAACAGGATAACTTAAGGCTTTCTAAGTTAACGAGATTTCCAATAGAACTTGGAAGAGACTTTACTTCACCTTGCAACAGATTAAGAACTTTCAAATGTGTCAATTCGTCGATAATATCTGGAAGGGTTGAGATTTTTGTTCTAGAAAGATTTAACTCTTGCAACTTTATAAGATCATGGATTAAATTTGGAAGGCTTTCGAGTTAAGAATAGAATAACTCAAGCCTTTCTAAGTTAACGAGATTTCCAATAGAACTTGGAAGAGACTTTACTTCAGTCTCTAACAAATCAAGAACTTTCAAATGTGTCAATTCTTTGATGCTATCTGGAAGGGTTGAGATTTTTGTTCTAGAGAGATCTAACTCTTGCAACTTTAGAAGAGCACCAATTGAATGTGGAAGGCTTTCTACTTTAGAACCCTGTAAATCAAGCCTTTCTAAGTTAATGAGATTTCTAATAGAACTTGGAAGGGACTTTACTTCACTCTCCGACAGATCAACAACTTTCAAATGTGTCAATTTTTTGATGCTATCTTAAGGTGAAATTTTTGTTCGAGAAAGATCTAACTCTTGCAACTTTATAAGAGCACCGATTGAGTCTGGAAGGCTATCAAGTTTAGAATTGGATAATATAAGTTTTCTAAGTTAACAAGATTTCTACTAGAACTTGGAAGTATCTTTACTGCAGTACATGACAGATCAAGAAATTGGAGGTTGTCAAGCTCACCGATTGAATCAAGAAGATTCTCCAAACGTACCAAGTTATGTAAGGAGTGAATCGCCTGGGATAGGTTTCCTAGATTTGTATAGGATAAATCCAAATGCCTCAATTGTCGCAAGAAAAGAGGCTTTAACTCAAAATTCAAGACGCAATCTCTTAGTTGAAGAACACGTAGATGTTTACAATTTTCAAAATTTATTTTCTCAATTGGAATTCTATTTGGAGTTCCATTGCATAATAATGTTTGTAGATCAGGGAGGTTTAATTCCCTAAGCAAATCCTTTCCATCTCGATTGGGAGCATGATAGTCTGCAAATATTGATAGTCTCTGTAGGTTATTCAATGTCGTAGTAGATAAAGTGTGATTAGGATCTTTTTCATGATATACACAAAACTTTTCGTATCGACCAAATTTCCCCGATGTTAACCATAAACACGTTTCTAGAACAACATCATGCATCTTTACATAAGAACCATAATCTTGTAGCAAGCTACGTGATACAAGTGTTGTGATATTATTGTCTCCTCTAACTCGAGCTTCATGAAAGCTTGCAGGGTGATCATAATCAAGAAGTCATTCTGCATACCAGTAGTCTATAAGTTTATCTTTGCTAATCAATTCATCTTCCTTGAACAAGCAACAATATAGAAGACAACTCCTGATGTTATCATTTTTTAACATATTAATGCTAAACTCATGTACTTTCAGTACCTTATTCTCCATGTCTTCTTTAGTGTGAGGGAATTTACTGAGATTTGTTTCAGCCTCCCTCCACATCGAATTAGTGACATCAATCATAGTGTGGCCAATAATTCAGGAGCAAGAGGAAGCCCGCCGCATCTTTTGGCCACTTTCTTCGCAAGTCTTGCAATGTCTCCACCTTCTGAATCTAAATTCTTGCCGACTTTCCTTTAAAAGAAGATCCAAGCTTCTGCTTCAGTGAGAGTTGATACCCCAAAAGATCGGCCATAGTTTGCATCAACAGTCGCAATATGACAATCATGTTTTAATCTACCAGTCATAATGACCTTGCATTTATTCGCAATAGAGGGTATAGGAATTCCCATTTTCTGCAAATCCACTCTCCCATACATCATCCAACAAGAGCAAGAATCTGCTTTCCCTTAGAACTGATAATTCTCCCTTTATTTGTTTCGCGATATCCTCCTTGATCCCCTCGAATTTAGGAGCTTGGGACATCGTAATGAAAATTACATGATCAAACCTTCGGCTGGCTTTGTTTTCAACTAGGTAGTCGTTAGATAATTCCAGCAGGGTTGTCTTGCCGACGCCGCCCATGCCATAAATCCCCAGATATCTAGCTTCCGTATCATCTAGAAATCCTTGGATCCGCGTCAAGTAGTCAATTATTTGCTCCGGACCTGCGAGACTCTCGTCCGGGAGGGTGCCAACCAGCTGGCCTGGTCCGCGGGTGCGACGCCTCTGCCAATCCCTGAATTCTACAGCGACGCTACTGGCTTCATCATCTAGTACGTCGCAGAGAGGTCTACGAAAAAATTTTAAGATCTCGAGGCCACAACCAAAGAGGAGTGCGAGCACCATGCTTGTACAAGGCTGTGATCTAGAAGGGGGAGAGGGAAAGGGAAAGAGAGCAGGAGAAATGAAAACCCAGAATCTAGATGGTATAGGGAGAGAGAGAGATATGGAAATATCTAGCCCTATCATCGGTTACGACCAAGTCCTCCAACAGCTGACACCCACGTCAAATGAGAAAGAGAAAGAGAGCAGTCAAACAAAAAGGATAGCACGTGGCTGACGTGTCGTTTTCGTGTGTCGTTAAAACACAAAGACGATGGTCAAAAAAAATTTATAAAACCGAACTCACTAAGACAAGATATAATAATCAAGTATTGGGTAAGTATCGGGTCGATCCACAGAGAGCAAGGTTGACTTTAATCGTAGAGTTGACTTGGTCAAACTTAGGTTTAAAAGGAGTTTTAAATAAGAGAAAATAAGATTTAAGATATGGAAATGATATAAATAAGGTAAATAAGAAGTTTTAAGAATTGAAATCTCGGATTTGACAAAGAAAAATCAAAGTCAAAGTCAAAGCGTTGACTTTGACCAGCAGTAGGTGTTCTGTAAAATCAGAGAATCAAACAGAGTCAGAAGATTACGAAAACTATATATTTGGAAACTAGAGAGAAAATGGAATTTATTGATATATAATTCGTGATTTTTGGATAAGAGATGGATTTATTATGAATTATTAAAAATCAAAGATTAGAAAATCCCCGAAATGAACACCTCTGAGGAAATCTTCAAATTGACCAATCAAATGAAATCCAAATCTTGCAATTTATATGTCAATGGAAAGCTAAGAACCAGAGAAATCTAAAGAGACCAAAATGATCGAATTCTGATTGGTAAATTAAAAGTAATTGACCCTGAAAGTCAACATTTGACTTCTGATGAAAGATGAACATTGCTTGGTCAAACGTCAAATTGGAGGGTCAAATGAACTCGGAATTTGATAAATTTGCTATCCACGGAAAGCTGATGAAAAGAGGAATCCAATGAAACAAAATCAAGTGATTTGGAATTATAATCAGAGAGATATCCTATTTTCAAAATCAGCAAAATTTCGGACTGAAAATTGGGGAAAATGAAGAACACTAACAACTAATTTGCAAAATTAAACTTCTAAATCTAATAAAAACTCAAATTACCTCCTGATAATCGATCGAATCTCACTACTAACCCGATTTTCGCAAGGATGGGGCTCCAATTCTCGTGGATTGAAGCGAATTTGCTCGGATTCTTCCTCGTGGACGTTTAGAATTCAAGGGGAAAATTCGATGAAATTAAGAAGGAATTCGTGATCAATCCTGCTCCAATTGCTTCGCAATTGAGTCTAAACGCGGGGGGATCACGATGAACTTAGGATCTGGTGGCGTACGACCCCCGTCGCCACCAAGGCATGAAACTACGGCGCCGGTGGAGCCGACACCTACGCGCGTCCAGCCCCCCCCGACAGGCGAAGACGAAGGATCCCGAGTTTCACTACACCAAGTGAGGCCCTCTTCTCGCCACGACACTTTTCGTAGAGCTCGCGCGCGTGGAGCTATCTTTTCTGTTTTCTATTTTATTATGACTTTATTAGCCCGCACGTGTTTAAGCGGGCCTTTGCATGTCTTTCTCTCTCTCTTTAGGCCTTTGGGTGGGTTTCCCTTTGTTTCGGGACCCTAGCCTAAGGCCCTTTCCCTTTTTGTGAACCTTTATTCTATTTCGATGAGTTTGGGTGTGGGTTGTGGGCCTCAAGTGGGCCCTTTCCTCTCTTGGCCCACCAAGGGCTCTATAAGAGGGGAAGGGACCCCCCCACAAACCCTAGCCGTCATTTGAGAAAAGAAGAGTCTTCCTCTCGAGTGGCTGCTCAAGGAAAGTTAGGGAAGAAGTCCTACCGCCGACGCCGCCGCCGCTGCCGCCGCACCAGTTCGTGCCGCCGCCGCCTCCGCCGCCACTTCTTGCCCTAGCTCCGGATCCGCCCCACGCCGCCGCCATCGCCGCCGCTCCAAGCCGCCGTCGTAGCCGCCGTAGAGATCCGACGCCGCCGCCGCGCCCAGCTGCCGCCGCCGCCGCCGATCCCAGCCGCCGCCACCACCGCCGCCCAAGGCCGCCGCCATCGCCGCCGCATCAAACCGCCTCCTCCGTCGAGCACCAAGGCCACGAATGCCGCCGCCGCACTCTCGCCGCCGCGCCCTAGCGCCGCCGCCGCGTTTCGCCGCCGCCTTCGCGTCCTGCTGCCGCCGACGCCACGCCCGGCTGCAGACGCCGCCGCCATTCCGCTCGCCTCCCGCAA
The DNA here is from genome assembly GCA_024174645.1 of Lemna minuta. NCBI lineage: Eukaryota > Viridiplantae > Streptophyta > Magnoliopsida > Alismatales > Araceae > Lemna > Lemna minuta. The sequence goes on along the minus strand of CM044109.1, from coordinate 14,821,471 downwards.
CCCCTCCGAAAGATTCCGCGCCCCGTTCCGCCACGAGGACCGCCGCCCCCTGCGTCCCCCCCGATCTGCCGCCCGACGCTCCCTCCTCCGCTCCGGAATCGCCGCCACGCCTCCCCTCACCGCGCGCCGCCCCGCCATCCGCACAGGAAAACCCTAGCCCAGGGCAGGGAGGGAATCGACCGATTCCCGCTGAGCCGACTCAGCGGGAATCGGCTCCCCTCCACTTCACTCCACCGAACCGGCCCGGGCCGCCTGACTCACCCTGGACTGCCCCCAAGCCGGCCCGAGCCAGCCCGAACCGGCACGGTTCGCCCCTGACCTGCAGCGGCCGCCCAGACCGGTCCCCAGCCAGGCCGGTCCAGACCGCCCCAGGCCAGTTCCGGCCCAAACCGGTCCAGACCGGTTCCGATCCCGACCGGTCCAGACCGCCAGGGCCGCCCAACCGGTCCAGAGCCGGTCCAGACCGCCCGAACCGGCCAAGAACAGCCCAGACCGGCCCAGAACGGCCCAGGCCGGCCCAAAACTGACCCAGACCGCACTGAACCGGCCCAGACCGCTCTGAACCGGCCCAGGACGCCGCCTCCCGCCTTCACCGTGTTCGCTGCGACCTGTCCGGCTCGTTGCGACTCGTCATTGCCCCGCCCCACGCCGACCGCTCCTCCGCGCTCCCTCGCCGACTCGCCCCGGCGTCCGACATCGCTGCCGTGCCCGACGACCTCCCTCGCCCCGACCGACCGGGTTCGCGTCCTGCAGGTTAGGCATTCACTCCCCTTTCTCTTACTTTGAAGTTCTATATTTCCTTCAGTACTTCCCGCACTTGTCTCCACCGCCCTCGGACCTAGTTAGGCTGAGTGACGTCAGGGTACGGGATTGGGATCGTGGACCCGGCCGCCAGGTTGACGATCGAGCTCCCTCGACGACCCGAGACCGTTCTCTCCCCTGCATTGACGGATCCGGAGGGCTTCCGCTCCATCCTACTCGGTGCACCCCTGGAGCACTGTGACGACGCGCCGGAAGGTTGGCTGGTTGAGGAGATCTTAGACATCATTACATCATTTAGAACACGTAGATCATCCCACATATAGTTCCCCCTTAGAGGATATTAGCGCCGGACCGATTCACCCCGTCGGTCCTGCATCAGGATCTTCCTCAAAATTTGGTTAATTCCTTCATGAATCGATCAAAAGTTAAGTTTACAAAGGGAGAGAACATCTATTTATAGAGAAGTTTGTGCGAAATTGGTGGATCGTGGCCCACGACGCGGATTTCTCTCCATGTGATTTCAGCCGTCGGATAGCACGAAATTGTGCACGAAATTAGTGGGATCGTGGCCCATGATGCGGATTCCACTCCATGTGATTTCAGCCATCCAATCGCGCGATTTAATCCCGCCCGTCCAATTGCGCGATTTAATCCCGACCGTCCGATTACGCGATTCAATCCTGACTGTCCGATTGCGCGATTTACTCCCGACCGTTCGATTGTACAATTTAATCCCGACCATCTGATTGTGCGATTTAATCCCGACCGTCCGATTGCGCCACGTCACCTCCGCGGGTCTCACTCGATTAAATAAATCCTGAAAAATCAAAATAAAATCCGAAAAATCCTGAAAAATTAAGAAATTCATAAATTCATTTATATAACTCATTTTTAACTCAAATTTTCTCCATTGGATCACAAATTCTTTCATCTTTAATATCATGCCATCTAAGAAATACAAATTAAAAAAATCATATAGGATGAATTTCAAATAAACATAGATAATTTCTTAAGAAGTCGATTTTATATCATCCAACATCCTCTTCTTGAAATTAAATCTTCTAATCATCTACTAAAGTCAAAGTAAATTAAGGAAAATACTTAATTCCTATTAATTTAACCTAGCAAAAATATTAATCATCAAGAAAGCACATAATTAACCCTAATTTATGCATAAATATGAACTTTAGTAGAATGGCATACCAATGGAGAAAATTCATAAAAACTATGATAACATGCATCATATTCACATAAAATAAGCATGAATATGAGTTAAATAGGATAAGAATTTAAGTTATAAATGCATGTTATCAGTGGCGCGCGTAGAGAGAGAGATACGTACGTTAATCTGTATTCATGGTCCAGCTCTCTCTCTCTCTAATATTAGCGAGAGAGAGAGAAAGAGAGATAGCTAATATTGTGAATACTTATATATATTTTCCAAAGATTTAAAATTTCTTATTTAATACATAATAGTAGATATCTGAAATATATATAATATTAGATATCTGAATTTTTGAAAATAGGTAGTTTTCTCTCTCTAAACTTTCCTCCCCCTAGGCTTCTACTAACTTCGAGAGTATGTTCTTCAGATCTCGCTCACCGGAGAGGCGCCGGAGAGCTCGGATTGGAGTTGCAGGCGAGATCTACGCCGTCTTTCCCTTAATGTCCGGATGATGATCCTGGCCAAATAGCTTTACTTTGAAGGTGTTTTATAATTCTAGAAATTTGAACACTTAAATGACATGATATTTTAGGGAATATTATAGACTTAGAAATTAGAGAGAAAGATCTTTTCAAGAAATAAAAATGATGCAAATCAAAGTTGATCTAAGAGAGAAGTTAGTGAGAGAAAATTGTCAAAATAGATGAAGTTCTATTAGTGTACCGTTCTAAATTAAAAATTTAATGCTAAATGATGAAAGATTAATGAAGTAAGGCTCAACTAACCCAAATACACCAAGAAATGACCCAAAAGATTTTTTTAGATCGTGGCTTTTTTTGCATCTACGTGTTCTTGGTGCAAATTTGTTTTTTTCAACCTCGTAAATTCTCACAATTCTCTCGGCTGAAATCTTGATTTCAAATGCTCAATTGATGCGTGAATGAAATTGGAACATTTTTTAGTCAAGATATTTAAGTAAAAACTGGTCCAAAGCCTTAAATGATTAAGAATCATCTAATAATTTCATTTTTGAGAGGAGAGTGTGTCACAATAGGTAGGAGGGTCCTCTTGCTCTAAATTTTATCGGCGATAAAGATTTTATTGAGTACCAAAATATCTCTCTCTCTCTCTAAAAGTAGGAGGGTTTGCTCGGTCTAAAGTTTATCGGCGATAAGGATTTATTGAGTAGAAAAAGTCTCTCTCTCTCTCTCCCAATATATAGGTCAAGAATAAGCGATCGGAATATTTAGAGCAGAAAGAAATAGTTGTATAAAATTTGCTCATCCGAAACAATAAAAACTCTAAAAATTCTTCCTCAAACGACGTAAGAATTCGGTTGAGGAAAAAAAACTTCCCGGACTAAATATTGTCCTTTATCATGATTATCGCGCAGAAGCTCCGATCACTCAGCAGCAACCAGAATCATACCCATAACGAACTCTCTCTTTCTCTGTGTGTGTGTGTGTGCGTGCATCAAGACTTCATGTATATAGCTCAAGAATTAGGTCAATATTAAGCAATCGAAAGTTTAGGGCGGAAAGAAAATTCTGTAAATATTCTTGCTTAGGCGACAGAAAACTTCACTTGAGGAAAGAAAATCCACCACGTTATAAACAATATAATGGAGAATTATTTTAAAAACATGAACACAAGGGTTCTAAGTGAACCTATCCTCCTCCTCACCTACCAATTTGAGAAATTATCCATTCCTTAAATGGATGAAAAGACCTCTCTAAATACATAAAGAGAGTGTAGATCTTAAGGGAATCATCTTCCCTCCTCTCCTATTTTATACTGATCTAAAGATTGATTTGGTCAAACATTTATTCCTTATCTTTAGAAACCTAGAATTCCTTGAGTGGACCAAGTCAATCACCCTTTTCCCTTTGATATAGGTTCCTTATTTTCCAAACCTTCTCCACCATATCATAGGTACCTTATATCATTTTAAGTAGTGATCTCAAAAAGAAAAAAATCAGTAGGAACACCTTTGTGATATATTCCCATTTCCTTTGAAACCACCTATAGTTAGAGTTTTAGGAGACATCTAATTGTTTCTACTGTTGGAAGAAACTAACCTTAGTGGCAACTCAAAGCAAAGCCCTTGAAGACAAAGATGATTACATCAAAGAAGACAGTCATGACTAAACATCAAAGAGAGCTTCATAAATGAAGAAGCTCAAGACCATGATTCGTTCCAACTGATTATGAGGATGGCTACAACAAAAAAACAGTTTCACGAGTTCAAGTTTCATAGCAAGCCTCTGTCGGTGATAATCAGATCTAAGAGAAGTACTACCAGGAAAAGATCGTCATGAGGAAGTCAGGAACAATCACGAAGAGGAAGAGATACGATAATCACGAGGATAGAGAAGAAATAGGAAGTTCTCCCCGAAGTTTCAGCAATAAGAGCTCTCGCATCATTAGACAAGACTGAAGCCGAAAGACAGACAAAGACTGTGGGATAATTTCGTGAGAGATGACAAAAGATGTTTCACCTGATAAGTCAACGATTGAAACTAATTCAAAGGAATTACTTTCACCTACCTCGAAGACTTTCAACCCGATCCGACTCCCCAACTGAAGAGAAGCTCAAACACTGAAGATAATTCAAGAAGGGCTTGCAACGCATCGAAATACCGCATCGAAGAAGCCTTCCGCCGTCAACCTACGCTTCCTACCTCTCTGCGAAACGCATGGCTATTTTCGTGGGACAGACGAAGCGATGCAACCGGAATTAGCTCCGTCTTCTTCCCCGCTCCTCAAGGACTTCACTCAGGGCATCACTGCGTACCACCGGCGTGAGATTTCTCTCCAGTCCGCGAAGATGAATTTCCTACCACAGCTGGAGAACAGAAACTCCGAAATAGAATCCTCCGGATTCCCGGATGCACCGACTCTCAGGCCGTCTCGACAGAAATACCTTCTTACCTCGCCGGGTGGACCCTACAGCAAGCTAAATTATGGCATGACCGCAGCGAGAGAAGACTATAACCACTATACGTCATCTTGACGCATCGATACCTACGAATGGAGGTTCATATTGCCAGCACGGACGATCGCTTCCCCACTACAAGACGCTACGAGCGAGCGAGTTATCGTAACTGCTCCCGCCCACGCGACGCTTCCTTTCGTCCCCCTATCCTCTTCTCCTACTCTATAAAAGAGAAGATGTAAGAAGAAAAGAGATAGTTTTTTTGATAAATGAAAAGTTTGGTTCTGGTTACTTTCGGTTACCCGCGTGTTCACGCTCACCCCGCATCTCCATCACTCCCATTCCGCATCATCTTCTACTCCGAGTTCTATCCTTCCCCTATGTTCCCCGCCACGTTCTGTCGCTTTCCATTCTTCTCTACCAGAGCTTCAACGAGGATATCTGCTATCGCCGGACGTAATTCCGGAGCATTGCTTCTAGTCTCGATCAGGTATTCATTCCTCGCTCCTTCCTGGTAATAATAGTTCTTCCTTAAATCTATAAGTCCACATTAATCTCTTCGTCCTCCTCTACTTTCACCGCCCCTATCATTTTCCGACACCCTATTATCTATCCCCGCATCTATTTCTCTATTCTCTCTTTCACTCTTACCATTATCCGCTATCCTATATTATTTAATATAATATCTTTCCACTCCCACATCCGTATTCTCTCTTTCAACGTCTCTTCCACCTCCTCTACTCACTGTAATATCATATATATAGTTGCTACGTTATTACTTATTACATCTCCTCTATTCTCTATTTCTCTATATTATCTTCTCTAAATTCTAATTATTCTCACTGGTATCTCATAATAGATCCTCCAATAACTTGTAGGACTATTTCATCATTAACTCATCAAGTTTTCTCCTCCTTACATATTTCTTTCATCACATCTTCCTCTTCACACCTTCGTATTCATACATAACATACCTTCTTAGAAATATCCTACATCACAATATCCTCATGCTATAACAAAAGAATATCCACCGTAATCATTAGAGTCGATTAGCAGAAACCAAAATCATGCTTTTCCGAGCGACAATCCTCTTCCTTTGAGAAGTATCTGGGACCGGCGCTCCAGTAAGGAAGCAAGGAACGCCTTCTGCAGCAGGAACCCGATGAGAAAGAATGGAGGGTTCTGCATTGATTGGTGTAGAAAGAGAAAACTGGACTTGGTTTTCCTTGATAATGGGCCTTGATTGCACCAGTGAGCTTCTCCTGGAATCTCGTAAACGAGCTAAGGTTCCCGGAGGAATGAACTTTTGAGTTTTCTAATCGATCTTTGATGAAGAAGATGAACTTTCCCGGCTGCCCATCTTCACTTTTATGGTCCATGATTCTCTTGTCTAGAGAGAGAAAAATAGAGAGAGAAGAAGAGGAAGAGCTAGTAGACAGAGAAGAAGGGTGAAGAGCCGGAAAATAAGAACTTTCTATATTTAAAAAGACTCAAGCATTTCTAAGTTAACAAATTTCCAGTAGAACTTGGAAGAAACTTTATTTCACTTTGCCACAAACCAAGAACTTTCCAATGTGTCAATTCTTTGATGCTATCTAGAAGGGTTGAGATTTTTGTTCCAGAAAGATCTAACTCTTGCAACTTTCTAAGAGCACCGATTGAATCTAGAAAGCTTTTAAGGTTAGAAACTGATAACTCAAGCCTTTCTAAGTTACGATATTTTCAATAGAACTTGAAAGAGACTTTACTTCACTCCACAAAAGATCAATAACTTTCAAATGTGTCAATTTTCTGATGCTATCTCAAAGGCTTGAGATTTTTGTTCAATAAAGATTTACCTTTTGCTACTTTATAATATCACCGATTGAATCTGGAAGGCTTTCAAGTTTAGAATACTCTAAATCAAGCCTTTCTAAGTTAAAGAGATTTACAATAGAACTTGGAAGTGACTTTACTTCAGTCCCTCACAGATCAAGAACTTTCAAATGTGTCAAATCTTCGATGCTATCTGGAAGGGTTGAGATTTTTGTTCTACAAAGATTTAACTCTTGAAATTTTATAAATGCACGGATAGAATCTGGAAGGCTTTCAAGTTTAGAATCAAATAACTCAAGCCTTTCTAAGTTAACGAAATTTCTAATAGAACTTGGACAAGACTATACTTCACCTTGCCACAGATCAAGAACATCCCAATGTGTCAATTTCCTGATGCTATCTGGAAGGGTTGAGATTTTTGTTCCAGAAAGATTTAACTTTTGCAACTTTATAAGAGCACCAATTGAATCTGAAAGGCATTCAAGTTTAGAATCGAACAACTCAAGCCTTTCTAAGATAACGAGATTTGCAATAGAACTTGGAAGAGACTTTACTTCACTTTGCCACAGATGAAGAACTTTCAAATGTATCAATTTTCCGATGCTATCTACAGGGGTTCAGATTTTTGCTTCTTAAAGATGTAACACCAGCAACTTTATAAGAGCACTGATTGAATCTGGAAGGCTTTCAAGTTTATAATCGGATAACTCGAGCTTTTCTAAGTTAACGAGATTTCTAGTAGAACTCGGAAGCGAATTTACTTTACTCCGCGACAGATCAAGAACTTTCAAATGTGTCAATTCTTTGATGCTATCTAGAAGGGTTGAGATTTTTGTTCTAGAAAGATTTAACTCTTGCAACTTAATAAGAGCACTAATTGAATCTGGAAGGCTTTCAAGTCTAGAATCAGATAACTCAAGCCTTTCTAAATTAACGAAATTTCCAATAGAGCTTGGAAGAAACTTTACTTCACTCTATGACAAACCAAGAACTTTCCAATCAGTCAATTCTTCGAATCTATCTGGAAAGGTTGAGATTTTTTTTCCAGAAATATTTAACTCTTGCAACTTTCTAAGAGCACTCATTGAATGTAGAAGGCTTTTAAGTTTAGAAATGGATAACTAAAGCCTTTCTAAGTTAACGAGATTTCCAATAGAACTTGGAAGAGACTTTACTTCACTCCACACCAGATCAAGAACTTTCAAATATGTCAATTTTGTGATGCTATCTCGAAGGCTTGAGATTTTTGTCCAAAAAAGATTGAACTTTTGCTACTTTATAAGATCACTGATTGAATCTGGAAGGCTTTCAAGTTTAAAATACTCTAACTCAAGCCTTTCTTAGTTAACGAGATTTCCAATAGAACATGGAACTCACTTTACTTCACTCCCTCACACATAAAAAACTTTCAAATGTGTCAATCCTTCGATGCTATCTGGAAGGGTTGAGATTTTTGTTCTAGAAAGAGTTAACTATTGCAACTTTATAAGAGCACCGATTGAATCTGGAAGGCTTTCAAGTTTAGAATCGGATAAATGAAGCCTTTTTAAGTTAACGAGATTTTCAATCAAACTTGGAAGAGACTTTACTTCACTCTGCTAGAGATGAAGAACTTTCGAATGTGTCAATTTTTTGATGCTATCTCGAAGGGTTGAGATTTTTGTTAGAGAAAGATCTAAGTCTTGCAACTTTATAAGAGCACCGATTGAATCTGGAAGGCTTTCAAGTTCAGAATGCTCTAAATTAAGCCTTTCTAAGTTAACGAGATTTCCAATAGAACTTGGAAGAGACTTTACTTGACTCCACGACATGTCAAGAACTTTCAAATGTGTCAATTCTCCGATGCTATCTGGAAGGGTTGAGATTTTTGTTCGAGAAAGATTTAACTCTTGCAACTTTATAACAGCACCGATTGAATCTGGAAGGCTTTCAAGTCTAGAATCGGATAAATCAAGCATTTCTAAATTACCGAGATTTCCAAATGAACTTGGAAGGGACTTTACTTCACTGTCCGACAGAGCAAGAACTTTCAAGTGTGTCAATTTTCCGATCCTATCTGGAAGGGTTGAGATTTTTGTTCTAGAAAGATCTAAGTCTTGCAACTTTATAAGAGCACCGATTGAATCTGGAAGGCTTTCAAGTCTAGGATCGGATAAATCAAGCGTTTCTAAATTAACGAGATTTCCAATAGAACTTGGAAGGGACTTTACTTCACTGTCCGACAGAGCAAGAACTTTCAAGTGTGTCAATTTTCCGATGCTATCTGGAAGGGTTGAGATTTTTGTTTTAGAAAGATCTAACTCTTGCAATTTTATAAGAGCACCGATTGAATCTGGAAGGCTTTCAAGTCTAGAATCGGATAAATCAAGCATTTCTAAATTAACAAGATTTCCAATAGAACTTGGAAGGGATTTTACTTCACTGTGCGACAGAGCAAGAACTTTCAAGTGTGTCAATTTTCCGATGCTATCTGGAAGGGTTGAGATTTTTGTTCTAGAAAGATCCAAGTCTTGCAACTTTATAAGAGCACCGATTGAATTTGGAAGGCTTTCAAGTTTAGAATACTCTAAAGTAAGCATTTCTAAGTTAATGAGATTTCCAATAGAACTTGGAAGAGACTTTACTACACTGTTCTTCAGACGAAGAACTTTGAAATGTGTCAATTTTCCGATGCTATCTGGAAGGGTTGATATTTTTGTTCCAAAAAGATCTAACTCTTGCAACTATATAAGAGCACCGATTGAATCTGGAAGGCTTTCAAGTTTAGAATCAAATAACTCAAGCTTTTCTAAGTTAAGAAGATTTCTAATAGAACTTGGAAGAGACTTTACTTCACTCTCCATTAGATCAAGAACTTTCAAATGTGTCAGTTCTTTGATGCTATCTGGAAGGGTTGAGATTTTTGTTCGAGAAAGATTTAACTCTTGCAACTTTATAAGAGCACCAATTGAATGTGGAAGGCTTTCTACTTTAGAACCCTGTAAATCAAGCCTTTCTAAGTTAACGAGATTTCTAGTAGAACTTGGAAGGGACTTTACTTCACTCTCTGACAGATCAAGAACTTTCAAATGTGTCAATTCTTTTATGCTATTTGGAAGGGTTGAGATTTTTATTCCAGAAAGATTTAACTTTTCCAACTTTATAAGAGCACCGATTGAATCTGGAAGACTTTCAAGTTTAGAACCGGATAACATAAGGCTTTCTAAGTTAACGAGATTTCTAATAGAGCTTGGAAGTATCTTTACTGCAGTACATGACAGATCAAGAAACTGGAGGTTGTCAAGCTCGTCTATTGAATCAAGAAGAATCTTCAAACGTACCAAGTTGTGTAAGGAGTGAATGTCATGGGGTAGGTTTCCTAGATTTGTATAGGATAAATCCAAATGCCTCAATTGTCGCAAGAAAAGAGGCTTTAACTCAAAATTCAAGACGCAATTCCTTAGTTGAAGAACACGTATATTTTTACAATGTTCAAAATTTATTTTCTCAATTGGAATTCTATTTGGAGTTCCATTGCATAATAATGTGTGTAGATCGGGGAGGTTTAATTCCCAAAGAAAATCCTTTCCATCTTGATTGGGAGCATGATAGTCTGCAAATATTGATAGTCTCTGTAGGTTATTCAATGTCGTAGTAGATAAAGTGTGATCGGGATCTTTTTCATGATATACACAAAACTTTTCGTATTGATTAAATTTCCCTGATGTTAACCATAAACAGGTTTGTAGAACAACATCATGCATCTTTACATAAGAACCAGAATTTTGTAACAAGCTACGAGATACAAGTGCTGTGATATTATTGTCTCCTCTAACTCGAGCTTCATGAAAGCTTGCAGGGTGATCATAATCAAGAAATCCTTCCGCATACCAGTAGTCTATAAGTTTATCTTTGCTAATCCATTCATCTTCCTTGAACAAGCAACAGTATAGAAGACAATTCCTGATGTTAACATCTTTTAACATATCAAAGCTAAACTTGAGCACTTCTAGTACCTTATTCTCCATGTCTTCTTTAGTGTGAGGGAATTTACTGAGATTTGTTTCAGCCTCCCTCCACATCGAATTAGTGACATCAATCATACTGCTGCCGATGATTTCAATAGCAAGAGGAAGCCCACCGCATCTTTTGGTCACGCTCTTCGCAAGTCTTGCAATATCTCCACCTTCTGAATCTAAATTCTTACCGACAATCCTTTTAAAGGAGATCCAAGCTTCTGATTCAACTAGCGTTAACACCTCGAAAGATTGCCCATATTCTGGATAGACCTTCATAGTATGACAATCATGTTTTGATCTACCTGTCATAATGACCTTGCATTGATTCGCCTCATAGGGTACAGGAATTCCCATTTCTTCCAAGTTCACTTTCTTCCATACGTCATCTAACAAGAGCAAGAACCTCTTTTTCATTAGGGATGATAAGTCTCCATCTCTTTGTTTTTCGATATCCCTCTTGATCTCCTCGATTTGAGGAGATTGGGACACAGTAATGAAAATTACGTGATCAAACCTTCGGCTGGCTTTGCTTTCAACTAGGTAGTCGTTAAATATCTTCAGCAGCGTTGTCTTGCTGACGCCGCCCATGCCATAAATCCCAAGATATCTGGCCTTCTTGTCGTCAAGAAATTCATTCATCTGCGTCAAGTAGCCGCCTATTTGCTCCCGACCGGAAAGACTCTCGTCCGGGAGGGTGCGAACCACTTGCCCGGGTCCTGGGATGCCATGATCCAGCAAGTCTATTACATACTCCGGTATGCCATCTGTTGTTGTAGGGGACGTAATCAGAATTCAAGACGCTTTAACTCAAAATTCAAGACGCAATTCCTTAGTTGAAGAACAAGTAGATTTTTACAATTTTCAAAATTTATTTTCTCAATTGGAATTCTATTTGGAGTTCCATTGCATAATAATGTGTGTAGATCGGGGAGGTTTAATTCCCAAAGAAAATCCTTTCCATCTTGATTGGGAGCATGATAGTTTGCAAATATTGATAGTCTCTGTAGGTTATTCAATGTCGTAGTAGATAAAGTGTGATCGGGATCTTTTTCATGATATACACAAAACTTTTCGTATTGATTAAATTTCCCTGATGTTAACCATAAACAGGTTTGTAGAACAACATCATGCATCTTTACATAAGAACCAGAATTTTGTAACAAGCTACGAGATACAAGTGCTGTGATATTATTGTCTCCTCTAACTCGAGCTTCATGAAAGCTTGCAGGGTGATCATAATCAAGAAATCCTTCCGCATACCAGTAGTCTATAAGTTTATCTTTGCTAATCCATTCATCTTCCTTGAACAAGCAACAGTATAGAAGACAATTCCTGATGTTAACATCTTTTAACATATCAAAGCTAAACTTGAGCACTTCCTGTACCTTATTCTCCATGTCTTCTTTAGTGTTAGGGAATTTACTGAGATTTGTTTCAGCCTCCCTCCACATCGAATTAGTGCCATCAATCATACTGCTGCCGATGATTTCAATAGCAAGAGGAAGCCCACCGCATCTTTTGGCCACGCTCTTCGCAAGTCTTGCAATATCTCCACCTTCTGAATCTAAATTCTTACCGACAATCCTTTTAAAGGAGATCCAAGCTTCTGATTCAACTAGCGTTAACACCTCGAAAGATTGCCCATATTCTGGATAGACCTTCATAGTATGACAATCATGTTTTGATCTACCTGTCATAATGACCTTGCATTGATTCGCCTCATAGGGTACAGGAATTCCCATTTCTTCCAAGTTCACTTTCTTCCATACGTCATCTAACAAGAGCAAGAACCTCTTTTTCATTAGGGATGATAAGTCTCCATCTCTTTGTTTTTCGATATCCCTCTTGATCTCCTCGATTTGAGGAGATTGGGACACAGTAATGAAAATTACGTGATCAAACCTTCGGCTGGCTTTGCTTTCAACTAGGTAGTCGTTAAATATCTTCAGCAGCGTTGTCTTGCCGACGCCGCCCATGCCATAAATCCCAAGATATCTGGCCTTCTTGTCGTCAAGAAATTCATTCATATGCGTCAAGTAGCCGCCTATTTGCTCCCGACCGGAAAGACTCTCGTCCGGGAGGGTGCGAACCACTTGCCCGGGTCCTGGGATGCCATGATCCAGCAAGTCTATTACATACTCCGGTATGCCATCTGTTGTTGTAGGGGACGTAATCAGAATTCTTACAGCCTTTCTCCACTCATCAACAGAGGAGACTTCTGCCATAGCCTTGCCGAGGACTTCTAGAGAAAGAGGGATGCCTCCACACCTTTGTACCATGTCGCGAGCATGCGTAGCGATTTCTGCATTTTCTTCGTCGAGATCTCTTCCTAAATTCATTTTGAAGAAGTTCCGTGCCTCAATTTCAGTTAGAGGGGCCACCTCAAGAAACTGGGTAGAAGTCATCATATTGACGCCATTTATACGACAGTGTGATTTTGATCGACTCGTGAGAATGACCTTGCATTTATTCTTGTTCGAAGGAATAGGAATTCCCATGCTCGTCCAGTCCACCTCGTTCCATACGTCGTCTAGCAAGAGCAAGAATCTGCTGCTGCTTAGAGATGATGAATTTCCACATGTTTGTTCTGATGGAGATGCTCCAGCTCAGCAGCGGGTACGGCAGCGACGACGTCCCGCTGCCATTTTCTCGAACACCTTGTCGTGGTTTTCTGTTTCAGGTAGTTAGACTTTTATTTGGAGCGTTGGATGAAGACATTAAGACGGCCACGATGAGGCCACGTCACGGGCGACGGAGGCGACCTGCTGAGGTTGTTGAAACGACCGCTTCTCTCTCCTCACGCCATTGGACGGAGTGTTTTATAAAACACTCCTTGAGTGTTCGACGAAATGCATCGCGCTTGTATAGGTTTCACGGTCAATCGAAATAGAAGTTTTCATTGTTCAAAACCTCTCTTCTCGCTCTCTTTCCCCTCGGCGACGATCGTCGGAGAGAATCCGACGACATTGTGCATAGTTTTTATTCCAACATGTTCTTCGATGTCTCTCTTGATGTTCTCGATATTTGGAGATCGGGACACATGGATGAAAATTACATGATCAAACCGCCTTCGTCTGCCGTTGCTTGGAAATATTTTGTCGTAAACTCTCCTTCGTACGGCGTCGCTTTCAACTAGGTCATCGTTAAATTTCTTCAGCAGGGTCATCTTCCCGATGCCGCGCACGCCATAGATCGTGAGAACTCGGGCTTGTTCATCATCCAGAAATTCTTTCATGGTCCCCACGTGGCGCTTTATTTGCTCCTGACCGGCGAGACTCTCGTCCGGGAGGGCGCCAACCAGATGCCCAGGTCCCCGTTTTCTAGAGGAAGAGATGTAATTGTTGAGTTGTTCACTTACCACGTTTTGAGCAACTACGGCGGCAAACTGCGTCATGCTTGCACAACGCTCTGATCCAAAAGGGTAGCAGCGAGAGGGAGAGGTAAAGAGAGCTTCTCCAACTGGCACGCGTGAGAGAAAGAGAGGCGAAAGATCCAGCCTTATCACCAGAGGGAGAGGAAGGAAAGATCTAGCCTTATCACCAGAGGGAGAGGAAGGAAAGATCTAGCCTTATCACCCGATAACAACCACATCCGGAGAGAAAGCAATTATATTAAAATAATGAGGACTTGAATAGGTTGGCCCCACTCCAAGCCAGCGGACAGCAAGTAGAAGGAGAGATATCAAAGATCTACATTTTTACGACCAAGTCCAACACTCAGAGCTTTATTCATTATTTTCCGACTAAAATTTTATTTTACCATGTCCGAATTGGCCGGGCTATAATTTAGGCCATCTATCTCCGGCCCGCAGAGAGACCCGTTTAAGAGTTCACGTCCTTATCTTAAATTCGCAAAAATTCATTTTTATTATTTTAAATGTATTTTTATTTATTTACATCTGTTTGACTTGGTCCTCGCTGAAGCTCCGCCGAACGTCATCCCGCCGATTTAATCAACTGTGGAGTTCTAGGTCAAACACAACAATCTGTTCTTCAATTTTCTTCTCCTAGCAGGCTTCAGAGATAGCGCAGTATTTCCCGGCCTGCATAATTCGCCTTTCTTATGGGCAGTAACTGTTCGAGAAAATACCCGAAAGGAGAATTATTGCCCACCATCTCTTTTGAAAGCAATCATTCTTCTATTTTCTACTGCAAAAGAATGTGAAAATCTATCCATGCCCCATCACGTGGAACACGAGAATCTAGACTGTGTTAGCTAAAATAGATAGACCGTTCCTCAGAATAGTGTCAGCTACAATATGCGTCTCTTTCGTAAACTTGTGATTGCGGCATACCCTCAAAGTGTGTCTTCTCCATTAAAAGGACCAGTACCGCTTCTCCATTAAGATGATGCAGATTAAAATAATTTAAAATACGTAAATTTTTAGATGGGATTTTGTTGAATTTTTTTATGTTCATTATTTTTAAGTTACGTAACTATACTTATTCAATTTCTTTTCTCTAATTTCTAATCTATCTCTCTTAATTTATCATAAATTATTCATATTTTCTCTCATTTATCTAATCTAATAATTCATGATCTATAACTTTTATCCTACTTCATATTCATAATTGATTCACAATTCATATATTCATAATTCATAATTCTGTAACACATTTTTTAATCGATTTGTATTCATAATTGTTTTGGAATTCTCGCAAATAAAAAACATACTTCATATGATTTATAATATTTCTTTGTAATTTGAGGTAGGTAGATTTATTTTGTTATTGAGTTCAATTCTATAATATCATGTATAGTAGAGATATTGCCATTATTTTGTCATGTACACTATTTAATAAGAATATTGTCATTATTTTCAAAATATCATTTTTACCTTCATAATAAATCATAAATTAATAATATCATTTTTCTAGTAGAGATATTTGAAGATTTTAATATGCATGTATTCATTCATTTACTGTTTTATTTTATAAAAATGCCAAAATTTTGTAAGATTTCATCATTTCTTTAGAGTTAGGAGAGGACTTGACTTTTGTAAAACAGATTTATAAAGAATTTGTATATAAATTTCATGCATTTCTTTTTGCATGAAAAGAGCTACGACTGTTAAACCTCAATCATCCATAGATTCTTTAATGGATTCCAATTGTCCGTAAGGCTGAAAATTTTACAACATGTTAACAACTATTAAGCATAGAGTTTGACCTTAACGTATTCAGGTTCTCTAAGCCAACACGTCAAAGCCTAGCATATAAGTAGATCAATGATTTAACGATGAATGAGAGTATTTTCTGTTAATCTCTCCTTTGATATACACATAATTTCTATATAAGGATGTTATGATAGCAAACCATCTCGATGATAGAGCAGCAATAAGAAGGAACAACGAGCAGGACAAAAAAAATATAATGTGTTAGGGATCCCTACAATCAGTGATTGTGTTTCAATGAATTGTACCCTCTAATCTCTAGAATGGGAGATGTGCCTCTATGAGATTAAAGTTAGTCAATCTCTGCAATAGATCTTTGACAACGATGAAATGTGCGATCGCTGAAACACACAATCTTTTGGCTAAAGATATAATTCAGAACTCACTACGATTTAAAAATTAGAAATTAAGCACAGTAATAAGATCGGGTCTAATCCACGTAGAACACAGCTGACCTTTATTGAAAGAGTTGACTTGGTCAAACTTAACCCTAATTAGGGTTTTTTAAGAAAGGAATATACTGTATAATCAATGAAAATAGTATTGATATATGCTAAAGGATGTTTTTAAATTTTCAAAAAAAATTGGAGAAGAAAAGTCAAAAGTCAAAAGTGTTGACTTTGACCCTACTTTGACTTTTGTAAAATCAGAGAAGAAAAAGATGAGATAATAATGTGAAAATTAAGTTTGTAGAAACTAGAGAGAAATAGGAGAATTCTGATATAAAGTTTGTCATTTTTAGGGCCAAATTGGATTTACTCTGATTTTTCCAAAGTCAATGTACAGAAAATCACCCAAACTAGGGTTTCGATCAAAATCCTTCAATTGATAAGTCAAATGGTATCTAAATCTGAAAATCACTTATGCATATGAAGCTTATGATCACAGGATTACAAAGACACCAAAATTGACAAATTTCACCTTCTAGACTTGTAGTAATGGCCCCCGAAAGTCACTGCCCAAATTTAGATTGATTTTGAACAGTACTTGGTCAAAAGGCAAATTAAGGGGTCAAACCTTGATGAAAATTTGTAATCAGATATTCACAGAAAGCTGACTGAACAAGGAATCAAATGAAACCAAAGTCATTAGTCATTAGATCATGGAGAAATTCGTGTTCGGAAATCAGCAAAAATCTGCAAAGAAATTTGGAGAAATTGAAGAATTTTTTCTTCTTAAAACTCTAATTAAACATCTAAACCTAATATAAATGACCTAAAAATTGAAGATTACAAAGGTTTCACACTACTAACCCGATTTACGTGAAGATTGAGCTTCAAATTGATTTGATTGCTGTAGATTTCTCTGATTCATTCTCCGGCATGATTTCAATGTTCAAGGGGCAATTACCTTTCTTTTTCTCAAGATTTTTGTGAATTTTCTGCCTCAATCCACACAATTGAGTCTAGAATGCAAGGAATTTGCAAAGAACTCAAAATTTTCTTCCAATCATGCTCAATTTAATGTTTAATCAAGAGTTAGTTACCGTAAGAGAGAATATGAATTTATACAAGAATTTCATGATTTAATCTGGGTCGTTCATTTTTTTAAGCAATCAGAAGGCTTAGATGAGACCACTTCGTGCAAAATAAGTGGGCCACGATCTCCACGACATGGGCCCCACCTTCTATCTTTATTTCCGTCATTAGATCTTCATTGGAGCATCCACAGGCTGCCACGTGTCACTCCTGGATTTGCCGATTGTGAGATTAAGTTTTAGCCGTTGGATCTCGCTAATGAGATCGACGCCTACGAATTAACATTGAGCCATTCGCGAGCTTAATCCGATGCCTCACTAACAAGGCTAGACCGCGAAGTCGTTGGAAACACACGTTCAAGCGTCAAAAATAAATACCAAACTCACCAATTTTATAAAATAAACGCGAATTAAGAGGTATAGTGATGAATAAAGGTCAAATCCATGGAGAATTAAGGTATTTTCAAAGAACTATTTGAAATTTGATCAAATCGGATAACGAAATGAGGTAAGAAACTAGAGAAATTGATATATTTGGAAAGAAAACTCAAAGGCAAATCCATGAAATCAAAAATCACTCAATTATGATCAAGATTCACAGAGAAATCAAAGAGCAAAAATTAGATACAAAATCAATCACGAAGAGAGAGAAATTCAAAATAAGATCTAAAATTAAGCTAATCTAATATTCTAAATTACAAAATAATGATACAAGATGAAATATTATGAGGAAAACACATAATCTAACTTGAGATAGTTATCGAAATAATCCAATTAATTGAAACGGATTAATTGATTCAAGGTTTTTCATTCTGCGATTTTGAAGGCAGTCGTCGACATTCAAGAGGCGAATTCTCTCTATTCTTTCAACAAAATCTCACCTTCAGCCACTTTGTAGACTCAAAAATGAGTCTAGAAGAAGAAGAGAGCAAGATATTTAAGGATGGTGGTGTCTAGACACTCTAATTACTCAAAAATATCCAAGAATGCATTTTTCGTCGAAGAACATCACAATTTATAAGCAAGTTTGAGCATAGATGTTGGATTGGCTTTAACTATTCGATCAAAGGCTATGATGAAACGTAGATATACAAATCTTTACGGTTAAGTCATGTCCATTGGATCGCACATGGACATCGGAGATCTCACCACGTCATGTGTGAAGAGAAAACACATGAAATGTCATGCGCCATATCTTGATCTAATGCTCGCGATGTATTTTTTGTCAATTTTAATCTCAAATGTTATAACTCTTTTGATGAATGGCTAAGATTTAATTATTTTAAAACCAATTCATTGATGAATAAAACCGGTCTTCTTTAAAAGCTCAATGGAACGCTCCATATGTCGCCACATCATATGCACATAAAAACAAAAGCTAGTAATTCCACATAGAAAAAATTGAGGTGAATGTGTGCATATATAAGGTATACGCGATTAAGGAGTTAGAAAAAATCCTTAATAGGGTGCTTTCTCCTTAATCACACATTGATAACATGCAATTTCGTGCATTAATATCATGCATTTTCATGCATTTATTCTTTGAAATATAATCATAAATGCATGTTATCATGATTTAAAATGATTAAAATGAAAATTTTAGGTTTAAAGGAATGTTCTTGATTTTTCATGAATTAACAATATTTTAAGAGCATTTAATATCATAAATTTTAAGGAAGTTTCTCTCTCTCTATTCTCATTGTCTATTTCTCTTTCTTCCATAACCTCTCTTTATTTATGTCCCCCTCTATCTTCACTTCTCCTCCTCTCCTCCCCCCTTTCTCTCTTCTTTTCCTCTCTTTCTTTTCTCTCTTTCTTCTTTCGCTATTTCTCTCTTTCCAGAAATTGCCGTTGCGAAGAAAATTTCCTTCTTTCTCTCTCTCTCTTCTCTCTTTTCTCCCTCTTCTCCCTCTCTCGCGACGGAAATAATTTCCATCGCGCAAGAGGAGTTCCCTCTTTCTCTCTCTCCCGTGCCACTCCTCGCCTCTCTCCTATTCCTATCTCTTCTTCTATTCTTCTTTCTTCATCTCTTCCTCTCCCCTTCTCTCCTCCGTCTTGCAATGGAAATTTTCCCATCGTGACGGGAATTCTCACTCTCTCTCGCGACGGAATGTTCCATCGCGAGGAGAGATTCGTCCATCTTTCTCCCGCGCTCTCCCTATTCTTCTCCTTTTCTATTTCTCTCTCTCCGTTTCCTTCTCTCTCTCTCTCGAGGGGAATTTCAGCCGCGAGGGGAATTTCCTCTCCTCTCTTCTTCCCCGTTTCTCCCTCTCTCCCTCTCTCTTTGCGATGTACGTCGCAAGGAAAGGCGGGAGGAGTGTCTTCATTTCTCCTCCTCTTCTTTCTTCTTGTCTCTTCCTCTTTCCCCTGTTCTCACCTTCTCTCTCTCTCTCTCTCTCCTCGTCTTTCCTCCTTCTCTAGCGGTCTCTCTCTTCCCCTTGCTCTCTCTCTCTCGTAACGGAAATTCCGTCGCGAGGAGAGACAGGAAGAAAAGCCTCTCTCTCGCGATTTTCATCTCTCCTCTCCCTTTCTCTCTCTCTCGCGACGGAAAAAAATTCCGTCGCAGAGAAGAGCGAGGAGAGACCCTCTCTCCCCTCCATCTCTCTCTCGCGCTCTCCCTCTCCTTCTTTCTTCTCTCACACACTCTCCTCTCTCCCTACTTCCCTCTCGACGAAAATTGCTTCCGTCGCGAGGCGAGGCGCGAGGAGATCTCTCTCTGCACTCTCTCTCTCCCCTCTCCTCTCTCCTCGGGTCTCTCTCCTCTTCTGCCCTTTCTCTCTCCTTGCAGGTTTGCAGGTCTAACGGCACGTTTGATCGGACCGATTTTGACGGGAGCGGTTTGACTGGGATACTTAAAGAGAGAGGCATCAGATCAACGGCCAGAAATGCTCCACACTAAAATCGTGATATCTCACGATCCTGATGGAGTTACGGGCTGAAATTTTGTGGGAATTATTGTCATTTCAAGCTCCACGAATCTGCTGGGGCTGATTTAAGTTTTGAGATAAAAAAAATTAGGGTTATCAATTTTGTTGTTGTTTGCTTCTAGCATTGGCTAGCCAGAAGGAAAGAAAGCAGCGATGTATCATTGTTCATTTGTTGAACTTCATTCTCAGTGAGTTTCTTCCCTTTTCTATTCATTATTCGTGTTGGATGCAAGACGCCAAGTCCGGGCAAAATATACAGCTCTTGAAGGTATGTTTGATTGGGGAGTATCACTAGATTGTGTTTTCATCACGAATCTTTAGATTAGGATCGTTTTTCTACCCTCGGTATATGAAGAGATCGACTCAAGAAATGAGATAGGATTAAATCCTTGGCCAAGGTAGAGGAAATATTAGAGAAGTTGTTCTCAATGATATCTTACTCGCATCAGTACTAAATTGAGTGACCGATTGGGGTTTGACAATTAACCATACCCTAAGTCATTCATGAGTCTCGTGTGGATAAAGGATTATAGGTACACGGTAACCATTGACAGCAGGGTTCCATGAATGAGTTCTAATATACTCCATATCTCCTAAAGCACGTGGTGCAGCTTGGCACCCACCGGACTGGCGACTCAACTTGTCGATTGGGTTAAATCGATCCTTAGACAATTAACCTATATGTTGATATAGTTAATTGATAAGGAAGACCAATAAGTGTTATTGGGTTGATAGAGTCATTAACTGGTGCGATACATGGACCTAAAGAGTCCCACACTTAAGGTCAATGGACGTCGGTGGATATGGACATAGTAATAAGGGTTTTTGTGAAAATTTTACATTCCTAAAGTCTATAAATTGGGGGAGAATGACCATAATAGAGGTGCCTATGCAAGCCTAGTGGATCTTTTCCTCCCTCTTCTCTTCCTCTCGTGGTGACGAATGTTCAAGAAGAGATCCGATCATCTGGAGGCTGATAACATGCTGTTTATGCATGTAATTACATAGATATTAATGCAAATTAATGCATTAATCATCACAAATATATGCATGTTATCATCTTTTAAGCATATTTCTATCATTTTGTGTAAATTCATGTTACGATCTAAAAATACACTAATTATGGATTATTATGCATAATTAAACATTGTAATATTTAATTCCAATTATGTGTATGATTATAATCATGTTTTAAGAGTGAAAATATAAGAGAAAATACTTTTATTTACATTTATGTATTTATATGAATTTATTTTATATAATACATAAATGTATAAAATTAATATAAATTCGTTCTCTTATTCTTTTAATAATTTGACCTTTTATTTAATGATAGATTATTTAATTATGAATCCAACAAAACAAATTTGACTTAATTTGGAGTTATATTTTAAAAGTTATGAATTTTACAATTTTTAGGAATTTTCTGGAAGTTTTCTGAAACTAATTTGATTTATTTTCGATTTTAATTGTTAATAAAATCTAATTTTAACATTAATAAAATAATAAAAAAATAAATAAAAAAAAGGGTTTTGGCGCGCGGGCCCACGTGGACGCGACTTGGCACGCAACGCCACATGGCTCTGCCACGTGGACGCACGCGCGCCTGCGCGGCATGGATGACGTGTATACGCGTCATCATATATATATATATATATTATATATAGTTTTATTAAATTAATGTTAGGGGTCCCCCGTGTCTAAGGGGACAAAGAATTAATAGATCATAATCGCTCCATATTATATAGTGAGAAATCTTCTCGATTTCTTCCTAGTGGGACTAAATCGCTTTCTTTTAATTTGATTTCAGGATGCGTGGCAAGCCGTGGAGCGTCGGATGGAAAGCGCGAGCATCACGCGCGTGGATCCAGTGGACATGCGGTCCACCCGATCGGCGATTACCGCACGTGCTTAATTGGATTTTAAGTGACGCGATCCGGCATGCTTCGATCATCAATTATAACGGTCCCAGATTAATTCATCAAAATGATCTCCGATTTAATCGTGATCGCACGATTAAGATCGGACGATCATCACAAGACGCCGATTCAATTTAACGGACGCACGATTGTGACCGTCCATCGTGATGGATCTTCATCCAACGGCTGTGCTTCAAAATCGTTTTATTTAAAATCGTTCTTCGCGACGAAGAAACGGTTCGCGATCTTTTCTTGATTTCTAACTGTTTAGAGAGTCAAATCGCGCGCCGTTTCTTCCTGCTTGTTCGCAACTTGATTCCGCTTCATTTGAATGCAAAAATTTCACTTTTCATCGAAAGACAAGGGAGAAATCGAGTCTTGGACATCAAACTTCATCTTCGGAATTTCGGAATGAAAAGCCTTGAATCCGGCGATTAACTGGATCATTTCGAAGGTTAATTTGGGTTAGATTGGTTGATTTCATCTTAATCTTTCATCATTTAACATTAATTGCCAATTTAGAATCGTATATTTAGTTTAATTTCATTTAATTTTCGGTTTTAATTCGTTTTTCGAAACGAATTTTTCTCCCCTCTTCAAACTTCGATTTCTCTTCGAATTCTTTACCAAATCATCTGATTTTTGATTCCGTGGATTCGATTTTGAGTTATCTTTCTTAATTTACTAAAACGCCCAATTTCTAATCTCAATTCATCGTCTGATTTGATCAAATTTCAAGGATATCTCTCAAAATTCCCTAATTCTCCATGGATTCGACCCTTAATTACCATTATACTAATTAATTGCTTTGATTAATCATAAATTGGCAAGTATGGAACTTTTTTTTTGACACTAAACTGTGTGTAATCAATGGCCATACGATTTAGTCTCGTCAATTGGCGCCGTTGCTGGGGAATTAAGGCGTACTTTTGAGTGAAATCATCGATTTTGACTTGGTCAACTAATTTTTCTGTTTGTTTTTTGATTTTAATCCAAATTGATCCTACACTGAGCTATTTGTATCAGAAATACATCGTTTATATACTCAATTTTGACGAGATTAGGTGAATTGTCCCTCTCTACGGACGACAAACAATCATCGCGTCATACTCGAATTGGGAGAGCGTAACTCTGACGAATAGCGACAATTAGGTACGATTTACATTGTAATTGTTGAATAATTTTATAGTATCTCTTCTTAGTACTATTATATTATATATATTTGTGCATATTTATGAGACGAGAGTCTGATTGGAGAACATGGGATAATCCTTTACACTTAGATCTTTTTGAACATTCATCGTAATCACTTTCATCTTCTGCGTCATCATCGACCTTAGATATGGCTTTGAATGATGAGGGAAATGTTAGGAGACGTCTTAGTGATTATGCTAGGCCTGTTCTTCAAAGACCCGTTACTCGTATTCATGCACCCTTAGCTAGAAATGCGAATTTTAGGATAGATTCACATGTTATGAGTATGTTACCTATCTTCCATGGTAAAACCTTCGAGGATCCTTATAGACATGTCGACGAGTTGAGTCAAGTATGTGAGATTAATCAGATTCACAATGTGTCGGCAGATATAATGAAGATGAAACTCTTTCCCGCCACCCTTAGAGATAGACCTAAGGATTGGTTTCTAAAGCTAGGAAAGGAGTTCACATCTTGGACCGAGATGGAGGAGGAATTTCTTAGGAAATACTATTCCGTAGGAAAGACCACCTTTGTAAGGAAGGCGATGTGTGAGTTTACCCAAGGACCGAGTGAGACATTCCACGAAGCTTGTGAGAGACTTAGAGACCTCACTAGAGAGTGCCCTCACCATGGAGTGTCTAACCATGAGCTTACACAGATATTTTATGATGGGTTAGGCCCGCAAGATAGATATCTTTTGGATGCAGCTAGCGGCAGCACCTTCATGAGCAAATTTGAAGATGAAGCAATGGAATTAATCGAGACTGTGGCGGAGAATAGCCACCACAACTCGGCATAACCATTCGGAAGAGGTGCAATGCTGAAAGGAGGATTGATCGACGCAAAGTCCGTAGAGACGAGCATGCTCCTAGAGAAGATCGACAAGATGGCGGAGGTTCAGAATCTACTTCTAGATTGGTTCCACATCCGCAACGGATCTGAAGGACTTGCACCCGTCGCTCTACAAGAAGCGTCACCATGCGCCCATTGCTCATGCCTCGACCACGTCGAGATGGATTGTCCGATTATGGCAATTCATGGGCAGGGCATGTATAGACAAAGCCTGTCAGGAGGGCAAAGTCAACAGGGACGATCGAACTATCAAGGTACATATCCTACTTATTTTAATAACCCTGTATATCATAATCCTATGCAGCAGCAGCAAGGATTTAGGAGGAACACCGATCAAACGTATCCTCCGTATAGCACCGGTCAGCAACAAAACTTGCAGCAACAACCCTACGCGAATGCAAGACAGTCGATGTATATTCTGCCACAGCAATCATATCAAGCCCCACGACCGACTGCACCATCTGTAGATCTGATTCTGGGTGCGCTCTCTCAGTTGATGGAGCAAATGAGCAGGATGAGTGGACGAGATACAGGATTTCGTCAAGACGAACATCCCGACATCAACTGATAATAAGAAGGGTACGCAAGTTTCATTTTCTGACCAATTACCATCGCAGGCTACTATCAACCCTAGGAATCAAGGGTCCTCATCGAGTCAAACGCACAACCTTAGTCATGTACATGATGACGAGGAGGCAGTGGAAGTTGCGTTAGCGATATCGAGCCTTAGGAGTGGCAAGGATTTACCTGATTCTTACAAGGATCATCCTTTACATAAGAGCTCGATTGATGATGATACACCGACAGTCGTAGTAGAGCCAGAGAGTAGTTCTGATGATGAGGAGGAACGCGGGTGAGCGGAGCCAAATCCCGATACATACAAACCACCCGTGCCATATCCTCAAGCATTGAGTAAGCCTAAGGCTAAGGTTAGTGAATCTGATGATCATTTATTAGAAGCCTTCCAAAAGGTTACCATTACCATTCCTTTAGTAGATGCAATTAGGCATATACCTTCTTATGCTAAATTTCTTAAAGGCATATGCACACTCCATAGAAGCCCCAAGAGGATCCAATTGAGTGAGAATCTTAGTTCTATTATGATGAATTCTCTCCCAATTAAAAAGAGAGATCTAGGAGCTCCCATGATTACGAGTGAGATTGGAGGAATGATTTTCACTAGATCTTTGTTAGATACCGGTGTTAGTATCAATATCCTCCCTAAAGCCGTATATGATCGTCATCATGTAGGGGAGTTGCAACCTTTCCTTATAGAGTTGTGTTTAGCGGATGGGTCGGTAAGGAAACCTCATGGCATAGTAGAAGATGTGATTGTTAGGATAGAAGGATGTTATTTTCCGGTAGACTTCCCAGTTGTAGATATGAAGATCACTAAGGAGCTTAGTCAAGCCCCAATTATCCTAGGAAGACCTTTCTTAGCTACCGCAAAAGCCGTTACAGATTGGGGAAAAGGAGAAGTGATTCTTAAGGTTGGAGAGCATACGGTGAAGGTCAACATCAACAAGTTGATGAAGTATCCATCACAAGCTTTCGAGGATTTGGACGCCATCAACTTATTTGATGACCAGAGTATAGAGACTTGCATCGAAGAAGTCATGACGGTCAACGAGGGAGCTGATTTCGAGGAGTTACCGTTGGACGAGCCGACAGGGGAGCTCAAGCCTCTTCCATCTACACTCAAGTACGCTTTTCTTGATTCTGAGCAGGTTAAACCAGTGATCATTTCTTCCCAGCTCAATGAGGAGCCGGAGAAACGATTACTCGACGTATTACGACGGAATGAGCAAGCAATCGGTTGGACTCTAGCAGATTTGAGGGGATTAGACCCTTCATTGTGCACTCATCGCATATTCTTGGAGGACGAGTCCAGACCCGTGAGGGAAGCCCAGCGACGATTAAATCCTAAGGTATGGGAAGCCGTTAAAGAAGAGATTCTAAAGTGGCTTAATGCAGAGATCATCTATCCCATATCGGATAGCCAGTGGGTTAGTCCCGTGCACGTGGTACCCAAGAAGGCAGGAGTGACGATGACCGTGAACGACAAAGGAGAGGAGATTCAAACACGCCTTCCGACGAAGTGGCGAGTTTGTATCGACTATCGGAAGTTGAAAGCAGCGACGAAGAAAGATCACTTCCCGCTGCCATTCATCGATCAAATCCTTGATCGACTAGCAAGTCAGACTTACTTTTGTTTCTTGGATGGTTATTCAAGATACAACCAGATTGCGATTCATCCGGACGATCAAGAAAAGACGACGTTCACATGCCCCTTTGGCACGTTCGCATTTAGGCGAATGCCATTCAAATTGTGTAACGCCCCTGCGACATTCCAGCGATGTATGACAACGATATTTTCCGATTTCCTTGGTGACAGTCTCGAGGTCTTCATGGACGATTTCTCTGTCTTTGGAGACGATTTCGACAGCTGTCTAGCTCACCTGACAAAGATCCTCGAGGTCTGCGTCAGGAAACGACTGGTATTGAGTTGGGAGAAATCCCATTTTACGGTGCGAGAGGGAGTAGTGCTCGAGCATCTCGTCTCGGGCAAAGGTTTGGAGGTTGATAAGGCCAAGATTGAGGTCATTCAAAACCTTCCTCTCCCCACTACTTTACGAGATTTACGTAGTTTTTTAAGACATGTTGGCTTCTACCGTAAGTTTATACAAGATTTTGCTAAAGTTTCCAGACCGCTAACCACTCTTCTTTGCAAGGATAAAGATTTTGTTATAGATAAAGAAGGGGAGTGCGCATTTGAGATGTTGAAGCTCGCATTGATTGAAGGACCAATTCTTCAAAGTCCTAATTGGGACTTACCATTTGAGATCATGTGCGATGCTTCAGATTATGCAGTTGGAGCGGTGTTGGGACAACGGGTAGACAAGAAGCCAACCGCTATTTGGTACGCGAGTAAGACCCTAGCTGAAGCTTAGATGAACTACACGACGATGGAAAAGGAGCTATTAGCAATGGTCTACGCGTTAGAGAAATTTAGGCCTTATATCTTGGGAAGCAAGGTCATTATTTATACAGATCATGTAGCATTAAAGTACTTGTTTTCCAAGAAGGAGGCGAAGCCACGATTGATACGATGGGTGCTGCTTCTTCAAGAGTTTGACTTGGAGATTAGAGATAAGAAGGGCAGCGAAAATTCAGTGGCGGATCACCTATCTCGTCTTCACATTTCAGGTACGGAAGATATTAGTGATTCTTTTTCCTGATGAGCATCTTCTTGCAGTATCTAGTCATGCCCCTTGGTTCGCGCATATCGTCAATTTCATAGTGACCAGATCGATTCCAGAGCACTAGAACCGGCATTGTAAAGATAAGTTCTTCCATGAACTCAAATATTATTATTGGGAAGAACCACTTTTGTTCCATGTAGGATACGATCAAATTATACGGCGATGTGTAGCAGATGAAGAGCAAGGAGGCATCTTATCTATGTGCCACTCATCAGCGTGTGGAGGACATTTTGCCGCGCAGAAGACATCAGATAAGATTTTACAAAGCTGTTTTTATTGGCCCACCATTTTCAAGGATGCCCACCGTTACTATACGGAGTGCTTACAATGCCAAGCAGCATTAAACATCTCCAAGCGAGATGAAATGCCAATGAGGCCTATCCTTGAAGCGGAGATTTTTGATTTATGGGGGATCGACTTTATGGGACCTTTTCCACCTTCTGATGGAAAAGAGTACATTTTGGTAGCGGTTGATTATGTGTCTAAGTGGGTGGAGGCTATTCCCACTAGGACAAACACTCATCGGGAAGTACTCAGGCTTGTCACTCGAAACATCTTTTCTCGATATGGTTGTCCCAGGGCCATAATCAGTGACGGCGGCTCATACTTCAACAATGCATACTTTCGTGTGTTATTAAAGAAATATGGAGTACATCACCACGTCACTATACCGTACCACCCCCAAGCTAATGGGCAAGTTGAAGTGAGCAACCGAGAGGTTAAGAATATTCTAAAGAAGATCATTCGACCAGACGGCAAAGATTGGGCGCACAAGCTTCCAGATGCATTATGGGCATATAGAACGACTTACAAGACACCCAGTGGGATGTCTCCGTTCCGACTCATATTTGGGAAGGCGTGCCATCTGCCAGTTGAGCTCGAGCATAGAGCCTATTGAGCTATAAAGAAGCTCAACCTATCTCTGGACGAAGCAGGTAAACATAGACTTCTCCAGCTGCGGGAATTATAGGAGTTAAGACGTGACGCGTACGAGAACGCGGAGATTTACAAAGAAAAGACCAAGGCCTTTCACGACCGAAACATCAGAAGAAGAACCTTCTACATCGACGAAAAGGTTTGGTTATATAACTCTCGCCTTAAGCTTTTTCCAGGTAAGCTGCGCTCACGATGGGACGGTCCGTATGTGGTGGTGGAATCATTTGAAAACGGATCAGTGCTTATTTCTGATCCAAAATCCGGCAAACAATTCAAGGTAAACGGGCATCGTTTAAAGCCCTACCTCACTGCAGAGCCACCCACACCCACAGACAAGGTAAATCTACATCTCCCCGAGGTACATGAGGACGTGATAAAGGTAACACCCTCATCTCATCGATTATCGTGATTTCGTTAGGTTTCGTCTGGCCGAAGACGTTAAACTTAGCACTCTTGGGAGGCACCCCAAGATTATCTTACTGTTTTATTTAGTTTTTGTTTTGTAGTTTACATCAATGTACATAAGGAAATCCAACAAAGAAGGATTTTTGACAAATTCCAGCAACATGCGTTCAAACACGCATTAATGAGTTTTTCTAAACCTTTTTAAATCATTTTACTTCTCATTTCCACTTTATAATCTTTTTCATGTAATGAATGATATGCTTGCCATGTTTTATGGACATGTTTATTTCATTGAGGACAATGAAAGATTTAAGTTGGGGGGTGAGGACTTAGAAAAACTCAAACTTAGAAATTTTTAAACCTTTTCAAAATTTTCAAAATTTTTCAACTTTTTACTATTTTAAAACTCCTATTTTTCAAATTTTTACCACTTTTAACACCTTAGAAGTCTTAACATTTAGAGATCCTATTCCTAGAGATGTAGAAGTGAGGGCCTCATAGCCCATGTGATTACATTTTGAGTAATAAAGCCAAGTGATCTAGAGAACTTATGGATTATTTTTAGTGGTTGACTTCTTTGGGGTTGGGTATCTAACGGGCACCGAGGAAATGACTAATCAGAGGTTGAAGTGCTATTGGATTGAAAAGGAGAGATTTTGAGTGAAGTCCAAGCTACTTCCTATCCCCTACCTTACATCAGCCGAACCTATTTGGTGTGAGAATTCCTTACTTCCGATCTTTCTCTTAGAAGAGTGCAATGTGCCATAATTTTTTATGCACCTATTCTATCCTTTAGGCATTTAGTTTTACCTTTTCCAAACCAGTCAATTAGACACCCAAATTTGAGCCTCACTGATTATAATTACACTCCCAAGTGAGAACCATATCCAACATTTTTCTTTTCTATCATCTACACCAACCTTTATCCAATTTCCCTTACAAGCAAATATTCCTTCATAATACACTTCAGAAATTTTGAATACTCTCTTCAAACATCAAGACAACCTTCATATTCTTGTTTTATGCAAATCTTCAAATTTTATCTTCTTCCTCTCAAAGAAGTTACAATATACAAAAAGAAGAAAGAAGAGAAGAAGAAAAAGAGAAGCAAATATGAAATGAAGAAAAGAAGAAGACAAGACCAAAGAAGGAAATAAAATGGAAAGAAAAAGAAAGAGAGAAAATAAGAAAAGTGAAAAGAAGGAGAACAATATGGGAAATGATCTTTACCATGTAAATACCTATCTCTACCATTTACTTCCATTCCATTCCAGTTTTCAATGTATATATCAATTATACCACTCCACACCATCTCATTTGGGAGAATAATTAGACATCAGTGGTACCTTTCTTGTATATAATATCCAATTTGTTTATATGCTGATTTTTGCTTTTAACCAAGTTATTCCTTTAGATATAGTGTCTTTTTAACTCTTTCAGCTACCTTATAACGATGCATCCTAAAGTAGGAAACATTTTGCAATGCACTCTTTAAGGGAGAAAGAAGGGTTAGGGGAATTCTAATGCACCAAGTAGCCTCCAAATGAGTGAAAGAGTGAGGTGAGTATTAGAGAGGTGAGGATTACATCTGCTCATGAGAGTGTGAGATGCTTTTCATTTCAATAGCATCAAACCTTAGATATGCTCACCTTGATTACACTTGAGCATTTTGACTCGACTATTAGCCGATGAGCACTACCCTACTATGCTTTAAGGAAGTCAACCTAGTTATGGAATCTAGATCACCATGGTCCACACTATGATGAAAAGTAGATCACACATTGGTACACTTCATTTCTTTAGTTGCAGGATCAAAGGATGATAAGACTTTCTAAGGAGATTACCTAGTGAATTGCTAAGAGACTAGCAATTATTCAAGTTGGGGGGTGTGATAACATGCTATTTATGCATGTAATTACATAGATATTAATGCAAATTAATGCATTAATCATCACAAATATATGCATGTTATCATCTTTTAAGCATATTTCTATCATTTTGTGTAAATTCATGTTACGATCTAAAAATACACTAATTATGGATTATTATGCATAATTAAACATTGTAATATTTAATTCCAATTATGTGTATGATTATAATCATGTTTTAAGAGTGAAAATATAAGAGAAAATACTTTTATTTACATTTATGTATTTATATGAATTTATTTTATATAATACATAAAGGTATAAAATTAATATAAATTTGCTCTCTTATTATTTTAATAATTTGACCTTTTCAAATGATAGATTATTTAATTATGAATCCAACAAAACAAATTTGACTTAATTTGGAGTTATATTTTAAAAGTTATGAATTTTACAATTTTTAGGAATTTTCTGGAATTTTTCTGAAATTAATATGATTTATTTTCGATTTTAATTGTTTTAAAATAATAAAATATTAATAAAATAGTAATAAAATAATAAAAAAAAGGGTTTTGGCGCGCGGGCCCACGTGGACGCGACCTGGCACGCAGGGCCACGTGGCTCTGCCACGTGGACGCACGCGCGCCTGCGCGGCATGGATGACGTGTATACGCGTCATCATCTATATATATATTATATATAGTTTTATTAAATTAATGTTAGGGGTCCCCCGTGTCTAAGGGGACAAAGAATTAATAGATCATAATCGCTCCATATTATATAGTGAGAAATCTTCTCGATTTCTTCCTAGTGGGACTAAATCGCTTTCTTTTAATTTGATTTCAGAACGCGTGGCAAGCCGTGGAGCGTCGGATGGAAAGCGCGAGCATCACGCGCGTGGATCCAGTGGACATGCGGTCCACCCGATCGGCGATTACCGCACGTGCTTAATTGGATTTTAAGTGACGCGATCCTGACAGTTCGATCATCAATTATAACGGTCCAGATTAATTCATCAAAATGATCTCCGATTTAATCGTGATCGCACGATTAAGATCGGACGGTCATCACAAGACGCCGATTCAATTTAACGGACGCACGATTGTGACCGTCCATCGTGATGGATCTTCATCCAACGGCTGTGCTTCAAAATCGTTTTATTTAAAATCGTTCTTCGCGACGAAGAAACGGTTCGCGATCTTTTCTTGATTTCTAACTGTTTAGAGAGTCAAATTGCGCGCCGTTTCTTCCTGCTTGTTCGCAACTTGATTCCGCTTCATTTGAATGCAAAAATTTCACTTTTAATCGAAAGACAAGGGAGAAATCAAGTCTTGGACATCAAACTTCATCTTCGGAATTTCGGAATGAAAAGCCTTGAATCCGGCGATTAACTGGATCATTTCGAAGGTTAATTTGGGTTAGATTGGTTGATTTCATCTTAATCTTTCATCATTTAACATTAATTGCCATTTTAGAATCGTATATTTAGTTTAATTTCATTTAATTTTCAGTTTTAATTCGTTTTTCGAAACGAATTTTTCTCCCCTCTTCAAACTTCGATTTCTCTTCGAATTCTTTACCAAATCATCTGATTTTTGATTCCGTGGATTCAATTTTGAGTTATCTTTCTTAATTTACTAAAATGCCCAATTTCTAATCTCAATTCATCGTCCGATTTGATCAAATTTCAAGGATATCTCTCAAAATTCCCTAATTCTCCGTGGATTCGACCCTTAATTACCATTTTACTAATTAATTGCTTTGATTGATCATAAATTGGTATGTTTGGAACTTGATTTTGATACTAAATTGTGTGTAATCAATGACCATACGATTTAGTCTCGTCAGAGGCTGTGTGGATATCGCTAGAGGCGAGACACTTGAACGGTTGAAGAACTCTTTCAAATGATCCGAGTAAGTATGAATTTTATTCTATACTTGATGATAGGATCACCTAGAATGGATGATGAGATCATCTATTCTTGGTGATTCAACGATGTTGAATGTTTTGATTCAACACCTTCCGCTGCAATCATTATTTTGGACAAAGATTTGGAGAGCTTTTCGAACCCCAGATCCCATGACTCATGCCTAATTACATTAGGAGTTCTTCTACTTGTATCAATGTTATGATCTCTCATTATGCGAAGGGTGGCAGTTTGAAGATGCCTAGAAGTTGATTGAGGAATTGCCTCAAAGGGAATCCCTCTCATGCAATGCCTGAGAGGGATTCTTTCTCATTAAGTGAAGTACTTCTAAGTTAACAAGATTTCTAATAGAGCTTGGAAGAGACTTTACTTCACTCCGCAATAGAGTCAAACGCTTTCAAATGTATCGATTCCCCGATGCTATCTCCAAAGGTAGAGGTTTTCTATTGGATAGATTTAACTTTCTTAACTTGGTAAGGGCAGTGAATGAATTTGGAAGGCCTTCAAAATTAGAACCCTATCAATTAAGTGTTTCTAAGCTAAGGAGATTTCCAATAAAACTAGGAAATGAATTCACTTCACTCCACAATAGATCAAGAGCTTTCAAAAGTATCAAGTTCCTAATATTATCTGGAAGGGTTGAGATTTTTGTTCTAGAAAGATTTAACTCTTGCGACTTTATAAGAGCATTAATTGAATCTAGAAGGCTTTCAAGTTTAGAATATTGTAAATCAAGCCTTTCTAATATAACAAAATTTCCAATCAAACTTGAAAGAGACTTTACTTCACTCCATGATAGATTAAGGGCTTTCAAATGTATCAATTTCTCGATGCTACATGGAAGGGTTGAGATTTTTGTTCTAGATAGATTTAACTCTTACAACTTTATAAGAGCATTGATTGAATCTGGAAGGCTTTCAAATTTAGAACCCCATAAATAAAACCTTTCTAAATTAACGAGATTTTGATGTAGGACTAGGCTGGTAAAACTGATCGTGTAATGAAATACTGGAGGTGGATCTAGGGAATGGATATCCTATGGCAAACTACTATGATGGTGATGCTCTATCAACGCCAACAAACAAACTGCCTTCCCCCACATCGCCTCCGAAGCTCCAGGAGTGCGCCGAGAAGTGTTAGTCCAAGAGCCCTCCTAGTCCACGTCCTCGTGGGCCCTCTGGCCATGGGTCACTAAGGGGAGCTCAACAATCAATCTGACGGATTGGACCATGGTCTCAATCCACTTGAGTCCTCCTCTCAATTGATCTAAACTAGGTCCCAATGGCGGTAGAAGCAAGTGCGGGAAGTACTCGTAGAAATAAAAGTGCTTCAAAGTAAAGGGAACGGGATAGTGCCTAACCTGCGGGCGCGAGCTTGGGTCAGTTGTGACGAGAAGGTCATTCGTACGTGGCATGGATGATCAGCAGGGGTGGGCCAAATCAACGGTGTTGCGGTCATGGCGGGATCCTTAGCATGAGAGTAATGACAATGTATGACGAAGGGTGCTCAGGCAATGGCACGCGAGCGTACGGTCAAGGGGCACACGAGCGCTCAAATGGGATGCACTGACTGGGCGCACAAGCATAGGCGATGCTGAGCTCACAGAGAATGCAAGCAAGGTGCGCGGGGCTCAAGATAGGCATGCATGTGCGCGGGTAGGGGGGAGCGTGCAAATGCAGGGGTGCGTGGCGAGGGTGTGCGGGAAGAACGTAGGCGCGGGCGCGAACCTAGGCATGAGCGCGGGGAGGGCACAGAAGCGAGTGAGTCTACAGATATAGGCAGGAGAGACAAGGGCACCCGGGTGCAATCGTGGATGGTCGCGTGGGTGCAGTCGCCACTACGGGTTTTGGTGCATGCGGCGTAGGTGCTGGCACGGTCCGTGGTGCGGATGCTGGGCGGGGCGCGGGATGAGAGATAGCGGGAGCACTGGGGCGCGATCGTGGGCAGCGTGTGGGATGAACACATGTGCAGAGGTAGGCACGCGCGTGATGGAAGACGCAACGGCAAGTGCTGATGTAAGAAGTGAGGTTGGAATCGAGATGTGCGGACGACCGGAGGCTAAGGGAATGGGGGGGGGGGGGCGAGGCAATGAGGCGATGGATGGATTTTAGTAGGGCGACGGTGGTGAATTTTTGGTAGGGGGTGATGGGAGGGGAATGGTTGGGCGTGGAAGGGGACAAGGCAAGATAGCGGGAGGGCAAAGGGGAGAGGATTATTGAGCGACGAATTAAATTATGTTGGAATTAAATTCAAAAGGGTGATGAAAATCGGTAGGGAGTCGACAAAAGTCAGCAGAGCATCGAGAGGAATTTCAGCTGAATGAAAAGGGGGGTGACGATAGTGGGCACTAGGAGAGGGAAGAATTGAGCAGAGGAAGGAGATTGGCTGGATGTTAGAGGGGATTGGTGGGGAAATGGGAGGAGGTAAGTGTCGAGGTCACAGGAAGGGAAGCGAAGAGGTGACGGAGAGAGAGTGAGGGAATTCGGGTGATGAAATTTGGGAGGGCAAGATCTCGAGACGGGATTTGCAGGGCAGCGGAAGAGTGGAGTCAAAAATGTGTGAGGGAAAAAGCGTCGGCGAGAGTGTGAGGGAATTCATGCGACGGAATTGGAGAGGGTTGGCAGGGGTGGTGGAAGGAGGGTGTTGAGATCTCGCGATAGGGGAGGGAAACGACAGGGATAAGAGTGGTTGAGTGTTGGGGGAAATTGGGCTGAGCACATGGGTGAGGCCAACCAAGCGTTGGGGAGAAATATGGTAGGGACATGGTAGCCAGGCGGTTGAGTTGACGACTTGAAGTTGACAGGGGATGGGGAGGGGATGACTGGGCGGTGGGGATGGGAAATGACCAGATGATTGGAGGAGGCAAGTTTGGGCAACGGAAAGAGAGAAAACCACGTCACCGGTAGGGGAAGAGCTGGGTGACCGGGGAAGTGGAGATCGAGGCCTCGAGAGGGAGAAGTGCGGGGAGACGGGAGGAGGAGAGGTAGAGCTTGGTGACGGGGAAATTGCAAGGCTCCCAGAATGAGGGGGATGGCGGCTCGATGACTAAAGTGGCACAAGAGCGTGCGATGGCAACGGTGTTAGTGGTGGCAATAGCGTGATCGGGGCAAGGGGAGGCGGCAGTGGCACTTGGTCGTGTGGCGGCGGCGACGGTGGTGGTAGGTCTCATTCCTCGATCTTCCTTGAGCAGCCACTTGAGGGGGAATTCACTCCTTCCTTTCTTCAAATGATGGCTAGGGTTTGTGTGTGTGTGGGGGGGTGTCCCTTCCCTCTTATAGAGTTCAAGATGGGCCAAGAGGGGAAAGGGCCCACTTGAGGCCCCCAACTCAAAAGCCTAGCATAATCATAATAAGAATAAAAGGTCCACAAAAGAGGATAGATGGAAATAAAAGAGGGCCCGCTACAACACGTGCGGGTCGATAAAGTTCAATGCGAGGAAAGAAGATAGATCCATGCGCGCGAGCTCGGGGTGGGGCGAGACGAGGTTCTCAAGTGGTGTAGTAGAACTCAGCATCCTTCGTCTTTGCCTATTGTGGGGGCTGAACACGCGTGGGTGTCGGCTCCTCCGACGCCACGATATTATACCTTGTGGCGACAGGGGTTGTATGCCACCAGATTTTTAATAGAACTTAGAAATGCCTTTGCTTTACTTCATGAAAGATAAAGCACTTTAAAATGGGTCAATTTTATGATGCTATTTGGAAGGGTTGAGATTGTTCTTGTAGAAAGATTTAACTCTTGCAACTTTATAAGAGCACCGATTGAATCTAGAAGGCTTTCAAGTTTAGAACACTGTAAATCAAGCCTTTCTAAGTTAACCATATTTTCAATAGAACTTGGAAGAGACTTTACTTCACTCCATGACAGATCAAAGAGCTTTCAAATGTGTCCATTTCTTGCTGCTCTCTTGAAGGGTTATGATTTTTGTACTAGAAAGATTCAACTCTTGCAACTTTATAAGAGCACCGATTGAATCTAGAAGGCTTTCAAGTTTAGAACACTGTAAATCAAGCCTTTCTAAGTTAACCATATTTTCAATAGAACTTGGAAGAGACTTTAATTCACTCTACGACAGATCAAGAGGTTTCCAATGTGTCCATTTTTCGGTGCTATTTAGAAGGATTCACATTTTTGCTCTAGAAAATATTTAACTCTGGCAACTTTCTAAGAGCACCGATTGAATTTGAAAGGCTTTCAAGTTTAGAACTTCATAAATAAAGCCTTTATAAGTTAATAAGATTTCCAATAGAACCTGGAAGAGATTTTACTTCACTCCACGACAAATCAAGAGCTTTCAAATGTGTCAATTTCCGGATGCTATCTAAAACGGTTGAGATTTTTGTACTAGAAAGATTTAACTCTTTCAACTTTATAAGAGCATCGATTGAATCTGGAACGGTTTCAAGTTTAGAACCTCGTAAATCAAGCCTTTCTAAGTTAACTAGATTTTTAATAGAACTTGGAAGAGACTTTACTTCACTCCACGACAGATCAAGGGCTTTCAAATTTTTTAACTTCCCGATGCTATCTAGAAGGGTTGAGATTTTTGCACTAGAAAGATTTAACTCCTGCAACTTCTTAAGAGCACCGATTGAATCTCAAAGGCTTTCAAGTTTAGAACCCTATGCATAAAGCCTTTATAAGTTAACCAGATTTCTAATAGAACTTGGAAGAGACATTCACTCCACGGCAAATCAAAGAGCTTTCAAATGTGTCAATTTCTTGTTGCTATCTTGGAGGGTTGAGATTTTTCTATTAGAAAGATTCATTTCTTGCAACTTTATAAGAGCACCAATTGAATCTGGAAGGCTTTCAAGTTTAGAACATCATAAATCAAGCCTTTATAAGTTAACGAGATTTAGAATAGAACTTTGAAGAGACTTTACTTCACTCTACGACAGATCAAGAGCTTTCAAATGTGACAATTTCCCGATGCTATTTGGAAGGGTTGAGATTTTTTGTTCTAGAAAGATTTAATTCTTGCAACTTTATAAGAGCACTGATTGAATCAGGAAGTCTTTCAAGTTCAGAACCGAATAAATTAAGACTTTCTAAGTTAACGAGATAACCAATAGAACATGGAAGAGACTTTACTTCACTCCACAACAGATCAAGAGCTTTCAAATGTGTCGATTTCCCGATGCTATATGTAGGGGTTGAGATTTTTGCAATAGAAAGATTTAACTCTTGCAATTTTATAAGAGCACCGATTGAATCTGGATGGCTTTCAAGTTTAGAACCCCATAAATAAAGCCTTTCTAATTTAATGAGACTTCCAATAGAACTTGGAACAGACTTTAGTTCATCCAACGACAAATAAAGCGCTCTCAAATGTGTCGATTTCCCGATGCTATCTAGAAGGGTTGAGATTTTTGGACTAGAAAGATTTAACTCTTGCAACTTCTTAAGAGCACCAATTGAACATGGAAGAACTTCATATTTAGAACCCTATCAATAAAGCCTTTCCAAGTTAATGATATTTCGAATAAAATTTGGTAGAGACTTTACCTCTCTCCATGACAAATCAAAGAGCTTTCAAATGTGTCAATTTCCTGCTGCTATCTTGAAGGGTTGAGATTTTTCTACTAGAAAGATTCATTTGTTGAAACTTTATAAGAGCACCAATTAAATCTGGAAGGCTTTCAAGTTTAGAACATCATAAATCAAGCCTTTCTAAGTTAACGAGATTTAGAATAGAACTTTGAAGAGACTTTACTTCACTCTACGACAGATCAAGAGGTTTCAAATGTGTCAATTTCCCGATGCTATTTGGAAGGGTTGAGATTTTTTGTTCTAGAAAGATTTAATTCTTGCAACTTTATAAGAGCACTGATTGAATCAGGAAGTCTTTCAAGTTCAGAACCGAATAAATTAAGACTTTTTAAGTTAACGAGATAGCCAATAGAACATGGAAGAGACTTTACTTCACTCCATGATAGATCAAGAGCTTTCAAATTTGTCAATTTCCCGATGCTATCTGGAAGGGTGGAAATTTTTGTACTAGAAAGGTTTAACTCTTGCAGCTTTATTAGAGCACCAATTGAATCTAGTAGGCTTTCAAGTTTTGAATTCGATAAATCAAGCCTTTCTAAGTTAAAGAGATTTCCAATCGAACTTGGAAGAGACTTTACATCACTCCCTGACAGATCAAGAGCTTTCAAATGTGTCAATTTCCCGATGCTATCTGGAAGGGTGGAAATTTTTGTGCTAGAAAGGTTTAACTCTTGCAGCTTTATTAGAGCACCAATTGAATCTAGTAGGCTTTCAAGTTTTGAATTCGATAAATCAAGCCTTTCTAAGTTAGAGAGATTTCCAATCGAACTTGGAAGAGACTTTAGTGCACTCCATGACAGATCAAGAGCTTTCAAATGTGTCAATTTCCCGATGCTATCTGGAAGGGTGGAAATTTTTGTACTAGAAAGGTTTAACTCTTGCAACTTTACTATAGCACCAATTGAATCTAGTAGGCTTTCAAGTTTTGAATTCGATAAATCAAGCCTTTCTAAGTTAAAGAGATTTCCAATCGAACTTGGAAGAGACTTTACATCACTCCCCGACAGATCAAGAGCTTTCAAATGTGTCAATTTCCCGATGCTATCTGGAAGGGTGGAAATTTTTGTACTAGAAAGGTTTAACTCTTGCAACTTTACTATAGCACCAATTGAATCTATTAGGCTTTCAAGTTTTGAATTTGACAAATCAAGCCTTTCTAAGTTAGAGAGATTTCCAATCGAACTTGGAAGAGACTTTAGTGCACTCCATGACAGATCAAGAGCTTTCAAATGTGTCAATTTCCCGATGCTATCTGGAAGGGTTGAGATTTTTGTTCTGCAAAGATTTAACTCTTGCAACTTTATAAGAGCACCGATTGAATTTGGAAGGCTTTCAAGTTCAGAATTGAATAAATTAAGACTTTCTAAGTTAATGAGATTTACAATTGAACTCGGAAGAGACTTCAGTGCACTCCATGACAGATAGAGAGCTTTCAAATGTGTCAATTTCCCGATGCTATTAGGAAGGGTTGAGATTGTTGTTCTACAAAGATTTAACTCTTGCAACTTTATAAGAGCACCGATTGAATCTGGAAGGCTTTCAAATTTAGAACCCCGTATATAAAACCTTTCCAAGTTAACAAGATTTCCAATAGAACTTGGAAATGACTTTACTTCACTCCACGACAAATTAAGCTCTTTCAAATGTGTCAATTTTCCAATGCTATTTGGAAGGGTTGAGATTGTTGTTCTAGAAAGATTTAACTTTTGCAACTTTGTAAGAGCACCAATTGAATGTGGAAGGCTTTCAAGTTCAGAATATGATAAATCAAGCCTACCTAAGTTAACGAGATTTCCAATCGAACTTGGAAGATACTTTACATCACTCCCTGACAAATCAAGAGCTTTCAAATGTGTCAATTTCTCGATGCTATCTGGAAGGGTTAAAATTTTTGCACTAGAAAGATTTAACTCTTGCAATTTTATAAGAGCACCAATTGAATCTGGAAGGCTTTCAAGTTTGGTACCACGTAAATAAAGCCTTTTTAAGTTAATGAGATTTCCAATAGAGCTTGGAAGAGACTTTATTGCTGTGAATGACATATTAAGAAATTGGAGGTTCTTAAGCTTGCCGATTGAATCAGGAAGAATCTTCAAACCATCATTATGTACCAAAATCAAATGCACCAAGTTGTGTAAGGAGTCAATGTTTTGGGGTAGCTTTCCTAGATTTGTATAGGATAAATCTAAATGCCTCAATTGTTGCAAGAAAAGAGGATTCAACTCAAAATTCCAGACACAATGCCTTAGTTGAAGAACACGTAGATTTTCACAATTCTGAAAAAATATTTTCTCAATTGGAATTCTAATTGGAGTTCCATCGCATAATAAAGTTTGTAGATTCGGAAAAGGGTTAGAGTCTTTGGAGAGGTTTATTTCCCTTGGAAAATACTTTCCATCTTGATAGGGAGCATGATATTTCATAAATATTGATAGTCTCTGTATGTTCTTCAATGCCATAGTACATGAAGTGCAATTGGGATCTTTTTCATGATATACATAAAATTCTCTGTATTGATGAAATTCCCCTGATGTTATCCATAAACACATTTCTCGAACAACATCATGCATCCTCACGCAAGCATTATTTGATGCTTCTTGTAACAAGCTACATGATACGAGTGTTGTGATGTTTCTGCGCCCTCTATCTCGAGCTCCACATGAGCATCCGGCATGATCAGAGTCTAGAAATC
Organism: Lemna minuta; assembly: GCA_024174645.1. Lineage (NCBI taxonomy): Eukaryota > Viridiplantae > Streptophyta > Magnoliopsida > Alismatales > Araceae > Lemna > Lemna minuta. The sequence continues at coordinate 14,780,606 of CM044109.1, read as the reverse complement.
CTTCCGCAAACCAGTAATCGATAAGTTCATCTTTCCCAATCCATTTATCTTCCTTGAACAAGCAACAGTACAGAAGGCAGTTCTTGATGTTATCATCATTTAACTTGTCAAAGCTAAACCTCAACAATTTTAATAGCTTATCTTTCACAGGAGGAAAATCTCTCAATGTTTTTTCGGCTTCCCTCCAATGTTCAACAGTTGCACCAATCATACTGCTACCGACAGTTCCAAGAGCAAGAGGAAGCCCATCACATCTTCTCGCCACTTTCTTCGCCAGTTTTGCAATTTCCCCCCCTTTAGAATCTAAATTATTACCGACCTTCTTTTGAAAGAAGATCCAAGCCTCTGATTTAGTTAGGGTTGATACCTCGAACGATCGCATGCCATATTCTGGAAGGACATCCTTTATACGACAAAAATCTTTTGATCTGCCTGTCATAATGACCTTGCATTTGTTCTCTATCGAAGGAATAGGAATTCCTATCCTCGTCAAGTCCACCTCCTCCCATACGTCATCCAACAATAGCAAGACTTCGCTTTTCCTTAGAGATGATAAATTTCCATCTATTTGATTTTTGATATCCTTCTCGATCTCCTCGATGTTAGGAGATCGGGACAAGGTAATGAAAATTATATGATCAAATCTTCGTTTGGCATAGCTTCCGACTTGCTCGTCATAAAATATCTTCAACAGGGTTGTCTTCCCGACGCCCCCCATGCCATAGATCCCGAGATATCTGGCTTCATCGTCGTCGAGAAATTCTCTCATCCGCTTCAAGTTTTTCTCTATTTGCTCCCGACCCGCGAGACTCTCCTGCGGTAGGGTGCCAACCTCTTGCCCGGGTCCTCCGGTAGGGTGCCAACCACTTGCCCGGCGGATGAGACGCTTCAGCCGGCTCCAGGTTTTTTCGATGATGATAGTGAGGAAAATGACAACTAGAGGAGCTAGCACTTGATTGGGAACGTCGACGGCAGAAACGTTCTGCCACTTCCAGGTGTTTGGAAAGATGAAAGCGACGAAACTGATTACTAGAGCAACAACTAGCACAGCCTTGCGAGGAAAAACATTCCATACCTCGACGGGATAAGGAGAGAGGCGCGCGAGAGCCATGCTAGTACAAGGCTCTGATCCAAAACGGGTACAGAGAGAGGGAGAGAAGGAAAGGGAAAGAGAGCAGGAGAAATGGAACCCGAAATCTAGATGGTGTAGCTCTATATTGTATACGCAATAAAGTATCCTCCAACCGTACGAGTGAGACAAAGAGAGACGAAAGATCCAGCTTTACGAGAGAAAGAGGGAGAGAGAGAGAGACAAGATCTGGCCTCCAACCGGTGACAACGACGTCCCGATAGAAAGCAATTATACTAAAATGATCTGCCTTGAATGGCTTGTCCCTCTCCAGGCCAGCAGACAACACGTAGAAAGAGAGAGAGCGAGACAGGCAAGATATAGCCTTATCCCTTGTCAACGGAGTCTTCCAATCGGTGACAACCACGTCAAGAAAGAGAGAAAGCAAGTAATAAGTCAAATATCTCCTCTCTCTTTCGTTCAACTGCGAGTAATACGTGATGTAGCAAAGTCAAACTTTCGTTCCACTAGAGAGAGAGACAGGGACGAAAGATCCAGGCTTACGACGTACGAAGAGAGAGAGAGCGATGGAGGTAGAGGTAGAGAGAGAGAGAGAGAGAGGAAAGATCTAGCCTTCTGCTGACCAAGTCCTCAAACCGATGACAACCACATCCCGAGAGAAAGCAATTATATTCAAATGATGAGGACTTGAATAGGTTGGCCCCACTCCGGGCCAGCGGACAGCAAGTAGAAGGAGAGATATGAAAGATCTGCACTTACCAGGAGTCACGACGAAGTCCAAGACTCAGAGTCTCATTCATTATTTTCCGATTAAAGTTTTATTTTACCATGTCCGAATTTCCTCATCTATCTCCGGCCTGCTGAGAGACCCATTTAAGAGTTTATTTCCTTTTCTTAAATCCGCTGAATTTCATTTTTACTGATATACATCTGCTTGATTTGGTCCTCGCTGAAGCTCCGCCGAACGTCACCTGCTGATTCGATCAGCTGTGGAGTTCTAGGTCGAACACAACAATCTGCTCTAAAATTTTCTTCTCCAAGCAAACTTCAGAGATAGCGCAGTATTTCCCAGTCAGCGCGATTCGCCTTCCTTATGGGCAGCAACTGTTCGAGAAAATGCCTCAGAGGAGAATCATTGCCCACCATCTCTTTTGAAAGCAGTCATTCTTCTATTTTTCTACCGCAAAAGTATATAAAAATTTACTCATATCCCATCACGTGGAACATGAGAATCTAGAAGATGTCAGCGAAAATATATACATGGTTCCTCAGAATAGTGTCAGCTGAAGTTGTAGACGGTTCCTCAGAATAACGTCAGCCACAATATGCATAGTTTTCGTAAACTTGTGATTGCAGCATGCCCTCAAAGTGTATCTACTCAATTTGAAGGATCAAAACTGCTTCTAACAGATGGAAGGTTGAATTTATCAGAACGTTGATGGCGCTGAATTATTGACATTTAGGAGGAAGAGCTCTAGGCCGGTGAAGATGAGAGTTCGAAGTATGTGCAACATGATGCAGATTAAAAATGATGTTATGTTTTCTTTAATGTGTGGCATAAAATTTCAGATGGGACTTTTGTTGAATTTTCCATTTTTAATATTTTTAAATTTACATACAGGATAGTGATTCAATTGCTTTTCTCTGATTTCTCATCTACCTCTCTTCACTTATCCTCCATTATTTGTTTTCTCTTATTTGTCTCATCTAATAATTCATGATCTATAATTGTTACCCTACTTCATATCATAATTGACTCAGAATTCATAAAATAAAAAATTATAATGCTGTAACACCTTTTCATTGATTCATATTCGTAACCAATTCGTAATTCTCACAACTAAAACCATACTTCATAAAATTTTAAACATTTTATGTAATTTTAGGAAGGAATATTTATTTTGTAAAGTGTTTCATTCTGCAAAGTGCTTCATCATTGTGTCATGTACAATATTTAAGAGGAGTATTGTCATTAATTTAATAAGGCCATTTCTACCTTCATAATATATCATAAATTGATAATATCATTTTTCTAGTAGAAATATTTGAAGATTTTAATATGGTGCATTCATTTACTGTTTTCAATTATAACGACACTAATATTTTCTAAGATTTAGTTATTTCTTTAGAGTTAGGAGAGGACTGAAGAATATAATTTATAAGAATTTTCATATAATTTTGTAAATCTCTAGTTGATATCATGCATGTGGCAACCTGTTACTCGGCACAAGCACAAGCACAAGCAATGTAGGTTGCCCAACAAAGTGGCATAGTCATCTGCAGACTAAAGCCTATTCTCTCTCTTCTTATGCCAATGATAAGGAAATAGGTTTAGATTATTGGTCAAATGATGGAAACAAATACGGATGACATACATAAAAAATGGGGCTGTCTCTCTCTCTAAATAAGGGAATCGAACTATTAATCGATATCTTCATCATCTGCGTCACCTTGATTGAGGTAATATGTATTTCCAGAAACCGTCGACCACAACAAAAAAAACCCTAAAAGAAACCCATGTTCTCCTCATATAGTTAGCTGGGAACATCCCTTTCATATTCACTCATCACTAGCAAAAAAAGTAGCATTAGTACAAGATCCAACCGTTGAAAGACACACGTAAAGATGAATAGAAAGAGCAAAATACATAAAGAGATGATAATAATAATAATAATAATAATAGTTATGATGATGATGATGATGATCATAGTAATAATAATAATAGTATTAATATTAATATTATTATAATAATATATAAAGCGAGACAAAGAGAGAGAGATGGACCTTCAAAGCTGGGGGGCGCAACTAGATGATGAAGATGTCATTCCCAACAAGGCAACCCTCATTGTCTTGAGGACACCCAACTTCTGCTCGTGAAAAAATTCAACAGCACAAAGGCATTACCCCAACTGTTGTCGGAAGACAGAGTCTACTGTGAGAGGATCTTTACAATAGTCAAGTGTCAACCATATCACCTCTCCATCAAAACACCCTTGCTGAAGCTCACAAGGGTCCCTACTTCCCTACTTGCAATACAAACATCTCTTGGCTGAAGCTCACAAATGCTAGGGTCCCTACTTCACTATTGAATTTTCCTAGAGTCAACTGACGGAGCGAATCGATGCGGTCCTTAATTGCACACCTATTTGTGTCAACAATAAAACCAAACTTACCAATTTTATGATTCAGTAATGATTTGATGGGTATAACGGTAAATAAGGGTCGAATCCACGGAGAAATAAGGGATTTTTGAGAGATCTTTTGGAATTTGATCAAATAGGACAATGAATTGGTGATAGAAATTAGGGAAAATGGTAGATTTAGAAAGATAACTCAGAGACAAATCCATGGAATCAAAAATCACTCGATTTGAATTAGTATTCGCGGAGAAATCAAAGAGTGAAGTGGAGAGAAATTTTTGAAATTTGAAAGAACAAAAAACCAAAATTAAAGACTAAATTTAACTAAATTACAATCCTAAATTACAAATTGATGATACATGATGAAAGATTAGAGGGAAAACACATATTCTAACCTAAGATAGCGATTGAAATGATCTAATTAATTGCCAGATTCAAGGCTTTTCATTCCGAAATTTCAAAAATGATCATCGGTGTTCAAGAGACGAATTCTCCTTAATCGATCGACGAAATCTCACTTTTAATCGCTCTGTGGATGCGGAAATGAGTCTAGAAGAGATAAGAAGTGAGAGATTCAAGGATGGAAGGGTGTAGATAGATAAATTTAGCGAAATCATCTAAGAATACATCAAAATGTCGAAAAACATCTCAATTTATAGTATATTTGGGCTTAACCAATCGATGGAGCTTTTCATCAACGATCAACGGCTTTGATTGATTGTATTAATGCGAATCTTTACTGTTATATCGTAGCTGTTGGATCGGCAATTGAGCGTTCAGATGAAGCCACGTGATCACACGTTATAAAATGTCATGAAACGATTGTAGTTGGATCGCGATCTAACGCCTTAGATGCATTTTCGAGCATTTTAATCTCAACTATTATAACTCTCCCGATCAACGGTCGAGATTAAAGCGATCTGGTGTACTCCAATTAAGCTATGTGTGCCTACCGATTTAAGTGAAGATCGACGGCTGAGATTCTTCGCACGATCGGACGCTCCAAAGGCTGCCACGTCACATCTCAATCTTGACCATTGATCGCGATGAGATCGGATGATCCAGATAATGCCACATCACCTGCGGGCTATTAATAAATCAAAAAATCAATTTTAAATTAGAAATTTTAATTTATAATTCCATAAAATCCTTAGAAATTCATTAAAAATTTAGAAAAATTCAGAAAAATCCAGAAAAATCTAGAAAAATCCCTAAAAATTAGAAAATTCATAACTTCCAAAATACAACTCCAAATTAATCCACATTTTTTCATTGGATCTGAAATTCAATTATGTATCATTATAAAAAGTCAAAATATTTAAATTACAAGAGATTGAATTTCTATTTCAAAAATACATTCATTTCTTTAAGATGTTAACTTTAGAAAATTAAATGAATGTTTATAAAAATGATTTCTCTCATTATTTAACTTTAAAAACCACTTATAATTTCAAGTAAAGATAGGTTATAAAATCATTTATCTTTAATTCATCATAATTAACCCTAAATCAAAGCATTTTGAGATTATAACTTAAAATTACATGAAATGATAGAAATGCACTCAAAATATGATAAAATGCACGAGAATGGAATGTTTAATGCCTTAATTTGCATTAATAGTCATGTTTTTGTATGTTAAGATTGCATGTTATCATCAACCTCCAGGGAGTACCCTATGTCGCCGTTAGCATCTCCCCAACCCAAGCACCACCTCCATAGACACTTAGATGGCATCCCAGAGAATGAAGGAGACGTCAAGGGAGAGCACCTTCTGAATGACCTTTGTGATGACAGCAATGCCACGCATCGGCAACATGGCAGCTAAGCAACGCTAGCCTCATGTATAGGGGAGCCCAGACACGAGCAAAAGTGCAAACAACCCCATTGCCACTCATTTTGGGAAGGGTTTGTTGGCTTTGCAAAGCCAAAAGAACTCCAAGAACTTCCCATTTAAGAAAGAAAGATCAAGAGGAAGAAATCAAACTGCAAAAGATCGTTCGGTACAATTTCAAAGAACAATTTGGTGTTATTTATAGGGCGGCCAATCCGGTGAGGAGAGAGAAGGTGTCTAACCACCTCTATGGTGAGCTGGCACTGCATCCGACATGTCTTCGTCGCTGCCGTTATAACTGCCCTTCAAGGACAGTCTTGATTAAAACTTGAAAGAGCCATAACTACCCTAAAAAATAGAAAGATTCTAAAATTGTTGTTGCCAAAGAAACCATTGAAGAGGGTGATCATCCGATGAGTTGGAGCGATCTCCATCATTATCATCCTTGCTCTAGCTCCTCCATACGAATGTTTCGTACTCCAATGAGACCTCGCATCTCTTGAAATTTCATTTTTCCAAGAGCTTTCGTGAATATATCTGCTAATTGATCCTCTGTCCGAACAAAACATATTTCAATCTTCTTACATTCAACACATTTCCAAATGAAGTGATACCTAGTGTTGAGGTGCTTGGTTTGGTTGGGGTGGACTGGATTTTTACTCAACATGATTGATAACCAGTTGTCCACCACTAGTTTCACAGTCTTCTGCTCCTCTCCCTTCATTTCAATAATCAGCTGATTCATCTACATGGCTTGACAAGCAACTGTTGTTGCTGCTATGTACTCTGCTTCACACGAGGACAAGGCAACAATGTTTCTGTGATGCCCAAGTAACTGCCTTTCCACCAAGGAAGAAAATATGACTGGATGTGCTCTTCCAATCATTAATGTCTCCTGAAAAATCACTGTCACTGAACCCAAATAGTTCAGCATTTGAATCTCCCTTTTTGTAAAATACTCCGTAATTAGGTGAGCCCTTTACATATCTCAGCACCCACTTCACCCCACTCCCACTATAATGCTCTTGAGCTAGATTTTCCATATATCTACTCAATATTCCTACGGAGAAGAGTAAATCAGGCCTTGTGTGTGTCAAGTATCTTAGGCTCCCAATTAAACTCATGTACACTGTGGAATTCACCCTTGGACTTCTCTCTTTGCTGGTGAATTTTGCTCGAGCTTCAAGCGGAGTAACTACATCATTGCACTCTGCCAATTTTGCATGCTCCGGAATCGTCTATGCATAGGTTTTCTGAGACAGAAAAATGAAACTCTCTCCTTGCTTTACTTCGAGTCCTAGATAAGAGCTGAGTGAACCTAGATCACTCTTATCAAATTATGACGAGACGAGACCGCGAGGTCGTCGATTTCACACGGTCTCATGTCAAAAATAATACCGAACTTACCAATTTGGGGAATTAAGAGAGAATTGAAGGGTATAATGGTAAATACGGGTCGAATCCACAGGGAATTTAGATATTTTCGAGATATCTCTTGGAATTTGGTCAAATTGGATGATGAATTGAGGTGAGAAATTAGGGAAAATGGTGTTTTTGGAAAGAAGACTCAAAGATCTATCCGTGGAATCAAAAATCACTCGATTTGGATTAGTAATCACGGAGAAATCAAAGATGGAAGTGGAGAGAAATTTTCGGAACTCGCGAAGAACACACTTGAAATTAAAATGAAATTAAACTTAAATTGAAGTCCTAATCCTAAAATTGATGATACAAGACGATAGATAAGAGGATAAACTTGTTTTCTAACCCGAGATAACGATCAAATCGATCCAATTGATCGCCGGATCGACGGCTCTTCATTCCGCGAATTCAAACGTGAACATCGGTGTTCAAGAGACAAATTCTCCTCGCTCGATCGTCGAAATCTCTCTTATAAACACTCCGTGGACGCGGAATCTTGTCTAGAAGTGATTACAAGAGAGAGATTCAAGAAAGAATACAAATAGATAGGTCAATTAGATTGAAACTCTCAAGAATGAGTACAAACGACGAAGAACAAGGCTATTTATAGCCCAAATTGGGCGAAACCGTCCGATAAATGCGTTAGGCTTGATCGACGGTCCAGATTAAACGTTTAATAAGTGAAACGTTACGAATAGATCATGGCCGTCGGATTATTGATGGACGCTCCAGATTAGGCCACGTTTGAGGCGTTATAAAACACCTAGAAACGGCGCCCGTTAGATCGCGATCTAACGGCTGAGATGCAGTCCGCGTGGATGCATCTCGGCCGTTATAACGCCTGGAAAAACGCACGTGTTTGATTGATCTCCGGTGCGCCACGGGTCCACGCGATCGGCGGGCGAGATGCTGCCACGTGTCGCCTCATCCGATCGTTATAACTCTTTTAATTCAGCACGTGCTTGATGATCTTTTGGTGGACCATCAGTTCACGCGATCGACACGTGATATTGATCCGCGCCGTCGATCCGACACACCGCGTGCGTCCACGTCACCTGAAATAAATAAATAACTGTGGGTTAGTCCCACACGGAAGATAATTATGAAACCGTCGGGTTTAAATAGCCCGACGGTTTATAAGGGTATGACCCTCCCCATATAGGGGAGGACAAAGAACCCTTTTATAACTATATATATTATAAATATATAAGATATACACAGGCGCCACGTAGGCGTGCTGCGTGGGTCCACGTGGCGCTGCCATGTGGCCTTGCGTGCCACGTCGCATCCACGCGGGCCCCGCGGCCCCTTTTTTTTTATTATTTTTTTATCGTTTTTACATAGAAATTTAAATCAGAAAAATAGGAAAAATCCAGAAAAAGTCCCTAAAATTGTAAAAATCATATCTTTTAAAATACAACTCCAAATTAATCCAAATTTCTTTCATTGGATCTGAAATTTAATTATCTATCATTCTAAAAATTCAAAATATTTAAATAACAAGAGTTTTAATTTATATTTCAAAAATACATTCATTTTTAAAAGATTTTAACTTTAGAAAATTAAATGAATGTTCATAAAAATAATTTCTCTCATTATTTAACTTTAAAAACCATTCATCTTAGCTTTGAATGCCTCTATGACATGTGAACTTGACCTTGTGACAATTAGGTCATCAACATAAACTCCAACTATTAGAGTGTTAGTACCTAATCATTTGAGATAGAGAAACTGTTCATAATTGCTCTTGACAAACCTAAGTGAGATCAGGCACTTATGGAGCCAGAAGTACCAGGCTCTCGAGGCCAACTTCAGGCCATACATGGCTTTTTTAGTCGAAGAACATACCCTTATTTCCCTTCAACCAAAAAACCATATGGTTTCTTCACACAGATCACTTCATCAATCTCTCCATTCAGAAAGGCCGACTTGACATCAAAATGGTGAATCATCCATCTTCTTAGAGCCCTAATTGACTCAAATCAGACAACAAGTGCAAACACCTCCTCATAGTCTACACCCTTCCTTCGTGAGTATCCTTTCACCCCTTGTCAATGGCCATAGAGAAACTGTGTTTGAGAATCTCTCCTTGTGGATTTTTCTTCAAATTGAAGATCCATTTCAACCCAATTGACTTGTAGTTTAGTGGTGGAGTCTCTAGCTCTCAGGTGTGACTTTGATCAATGGCCAACATCTCCTCACTCATGGCTTGTCTCCATAACTCATCTTCTGTAGCTTCTGAGTAGGAGAGAGGTTCTTCATCAACTAGCAAACAAGTTTGATCATTTGGTGTGATAGGATTGGTCTCAAAGTACAAGTAAGCTAGTGACCTATATCTCGGAGGTCGACTTCCTCCAGAAACACTTTGTGAAGATGAAATCACCTCATGGGAAGCAGAAACCTCTATCTCTTTGTCAAAGTGGTCAACCTCACCCTTCAGAATTTGATTAGTGAGAAAATCAGGTAAGAAGGTAATGAGTTTGAATTATCACCTTGCCTTGATCAAGTTCACTTCTCTCCTTCTTCAAAGATTACATCGCGGTTGATGATGACTTTGTTGTTGAATAGGTCAAAATACTTGTAAGCTTTTGACCCAAGCTCATAGCCTATGAAGATCATGGGTTGACTTTTGTCTTCTAGCTTGCTCAGATGTCCCTTCATGTGCTTCACATGCACAATTGACCCAAAAGTCCTCATATGGTCAACTTGGGGCTTCCTCCCAATCCACTTCTCATATGGAGTTTGGACCTGTAAACTCTTTTTGAATGCTCAAATAATGATGTATACAGCCATACTTACTACCTCTCCCCACTACTCTCTAGGGAGGTCCTTTGGCTTTAGCATAACTGATAACATGCATATTTAACTTAAATTCATGCTTATTTGATGTAATTGTGATGTATATTATCATAGTTTTATGAATTTTCTCCATTGGTATGCTATTTTACTTAAGTCCATATTTATGCATTATTTAGGGTTAATTATATGTTTTATTGATGTTTGATCTTTTTCAAGGTTAGATGATTAGAAATTAATCCCTTTCCTTGAGTTATTCTAACTTTAGTAGATGGTTAAAAGAATAAATTTCAAGAAGAGAATGATGGAATTGAATAAAATAGAATTCTTAAGGGATTATTTAATATTATGATGAATTCATCCTATTTTTTTGTTTAGATTTATATTTTAGGTGGCATGATATTAAAGATGAAGAAATTTGTGATCCAATGGAGAAAATTTAAGTCAAAAGGAGTTATATAAATGAAGATATGAATTTCTGATTTTTTTTAGAATTTTTTGGATTTTATTTTGATTTTTAAAGTATTTTTTTGATTTATTTTTTTAATAAAAATTGCAAAAAGGGTTTATATATTCGCGCGGGACCCGCGGAACTAATGTGGCACAGGGTTGACACGTGGCAGAGCTGATGAAAGCACAAAAAGTATGTATAAATACTAAGATTTACCTTTATTCAGCTCAATTAACTCGCAAACCTATCATGATATCTACCATGGCACGAGTTAATAATTTTATGCCATCAATACACCAAACAAGAAATTTTCTACATCATTTTGTTGTCTCCTTGTTTTTAGGAACTTATAAGCATGAAAATGGAAGCTAAACCATTTAAAGTGGATGTGGAGAAGGTTAATGGGCTGTCCAAGGCATCTTAAGTGGAGCCCAGTCAAAGGAGAATTGGTGCTCTCTCTCCTCGCTGGGGTTTAAAATGAAAGAGACAGAGAAAAGGAGGGCTTCTTCAGCTTTTCGCTTGCTTCTTCTTCCTCGAACACTCTCTCTCCTAGGGTTAGTTGTTTACAAATGTTGTTCGCTGGTTTTCTTTTAAGAGTAATGATGTAATGTGGATGGAGTTCAATGTTATGGTTGTTGTTTTCTCCTTGTTTGTCTTCTGAAATCCATCTCTTTCCCCAATCCATCTTCTGCTCTTCCTTCTCCTTTTTCTTCAATAATTTCGCTCATTGTCTGCATCGCACCCGCTTCCTCTCCCTAATTCTTCCACTTCCGCTTCCGCTTCCTCTCTCTCAATATCTCTACCTCTCCCTCGATTTTACCTCCTGTAGTTCTATATTTCTCCCTTCATCTATTTCAGTTAAAATCGTTCGCTCTATATCTCCTTATTCCGTCTCTAAACTCTTCGTGAAATCTTCCTCTCACCCTCGCTCTCATTCTCTCTCCCGAAATCATTTCTGTATTTCTTTCCTTTTCCGTTTTCTCACCATCATTTCTGTATACTCTTCTCAATCCCCCTTCTTTTTCGGAATTACCTACTATTCTGGAGTTCCTCTCTGCATTTGCCGCCTCCTTGCGTCCATTCTTCCTTTCCTTTCTTCTGCATTTCCGCCTCTCTTCATCTTCTTCTTCATTTCAAAAATTCGGTTCTCCCTTCCTCTAATTTTGTCATGCATCTCCCTTTATCTCTCTCAAAATCCTCTCCTCTCTCTCTCGTAATCGCATTGCCTCCTTCTCCTTCTTCCATTTCTCTCCTTCTCTTTCGCAATCACCGTCACGCGCACACCCTTTCCCCTCTCTATCAATTCTTTTTTTTTCGTTTGTTCTTCTTACTAAACCGTCCTCTTCCTCCATTTTTTTTCTCGCGACTTCGTCTTCTCCTTCTCACGCTTTCACAGTTCTCATGGCTCTTCTCTAAATCTGTTTCATTTCCACCTTCTTCTATTCGTTCTCTCCCTTATTTCGTATTTTCCTTCTTTCTTTCCCACTCGCATTTCCGCGTGACTTCTCTCTCTTGATTTCTGTCTCTCCTCCACGTTGAGTATTGGCATTTCCGTTCCGCTCTTACCTCTTATCCTCACTCTTCTCCCAAGCCCATTTCTCTCTCATACTAGCACTCTTCTCATTCTACAATTTCTCTTTCGCCCATTTACATTCTCCCCATCTCTCTCTCGATTTCTCGATTTCACGATTCCATCCTCTTTTCGCGCTCTCTCTCTCTTACCCTCTCTTCCGCTCCATCTCCTTGCTTCTCTTCATCGTTCTTTCTTCTCTACTTCATCTTGCTTTTTTTTTCTCGTTCATTTTCTCCTATACTCTCACAATCCCGCTCCCAATCTCTCTCTCCTACCCCTTTCTTCTGCCGCTTCCTCAAAATTGGTAAACGATCGTTCTCAAGCCCTCACGTTTTCTCTTTTTATCTACATCCTTTGCTATCTTCTCTTGCAACCTCACGCACTCTCTCCTTTCCTCAAGTCTTCGACCCTTTCTTCTGCATTTCCGCACCCCTATTGCCTTGATTTCCTCCTCTTAACCCTCTTTCCTAGTCATCTCTTCCTCTTCCTCACGGTATCTTTTGTTGGAAACAAACACGATCGTAGGAAGTGAGGAAGTCGCTCGCGCGCTATCGCGAGACCAACCGACAGAGAGGGGAAAGAGTGGTAACAAGAAACACTTGAAATTCCACTGCCTAATTCAGACCCCCCCCCCCCCCACAATCCTTTAAATAGCTAAGGATAAAGGGTAAAATGGAAAGTGAATCAACGCATAAAGAAATGAAAGATCAACACCATCGTCCGTCGCCTTGACGATCCTTTGCAGGCGGAGCGATGGCAACGTTTGAATAACCGTACCATTCGGTTATTCAGAGCAGGTGTCACATGCAAGGCTCTTGCTATCAATCTCCTCCTGAGCCTTGCTCGAATTATCAAGAACATCGATAATTCCGATCTTGGTGCAAAGCTCATGGAACTTGACCTTTCCCAATGGCTTTGTCAGCAAATCCCCCAATTATACTTCACTCTTGATGAAATCTACGGTGAGCTGCCGCTTCTCTGCGGATTCCCAGACGAAGTGATACTTCACTTCAATGTGTTTGCTTTGTCCATGTAGTACTCGATTCTTGATCAAAGCAATAGCGGACTTATTGTCCACCTTCAACATCGGCACACTTGGTGCCGATCCGTGTGCTTCTGCAAGCACTCGAGCGAGCCACATACCTTGGCAAGTGACATTGGCAGCCGCGATGTACTCTGCCTCGTAGCTAGACTGAGCTACAACCTTCTGTTTCGTTGATTGCCAGGAAATTGGGCTGCCGCCTAGGAAGAAAATGACACCTGTCATGCTCTTCCGCGCATCAACATTTCCAGCAAAATCACTATCGCTGAAACCTGTCAGCTGGACCCGCTCCTTCCCTTTTTTGTATCTTAAACCCCAGCTTTTGGTCCCCTCCACGTAGCGAAGAATTTGCTTGATGGCAGCCAGGTGATCCTTTCGCGGCTCCTCTAGAAAGCGACTCACATAACCGACCGAAAATGCTAAGTCTAGACGGGTATTGACCAAATACCTGAGACTTCCGATGACGCTTCTGTATGAGGTTTCATCGACTTGTGGCTCCTCGCTTCTCTTACTTAACTTCAGACGAGTTGCCATCGGAACTTGATAGGAGTTGCATCCTGCCATTCCGCTTTTTTCAGAATTTTGGAAGCATAGGCTGCTTGGCTGATCGTGATGCCTCCAACAGTCTGTCTTACTTCAATGCCGAGGTAATAGCTGAGTAGACCAAGGTTGCTCATCTTGAACGCATCGGCCATTTCTTTTTTGAACTCCCTGATTTCTTCGCCGCTTGCGCCGATGACTATCAAGTCGTCGACGTATACTCCTATCACCAGTTGTGCCTCCCTTCTCCGCTTAGTGTAGATGGCATATTTGGAGAGGCTTCTTTGGAAGTTTAACGACAATAATGTGTTGTTAAGCTTCGAGTACCAGGCCCTAGGCGCCTGATGTAGGCTGTAGAGAGCCTTCTTCAATCTGAGAACTTTGTGTTTGTTGCCCCTTTTGACGAAGCTGGGGGGCTGTTCCACGTAGACTTCTTCGTTGAGGTCTCCGTTCAAGAAAGCCCACTTCACGTCTATATGGTGGACCTCCCACCTCTCGTGTGCTGCAAGGGCGATGAGAAGGCATACCGTGTCAAGCCACACTACGGGTGCGAAGACCTCATCATAATCTATTCCTTGGCGCTGAGCATAACCCTTCACCACTAAGCGTGCCTTGTATTTCGTCATTGCTCCATCTCCATCTCGCTTCACCTTGTACACCCATTTCAGGCCGATTGCTCGACGACCATGTGCGAGATCAACCAGGTACCAAGTGTGGTTCTCCTTGATCGACGCCATCTCTTCTTCCATCGCCATCCTCTAGCTTGGGTGGCATTCTGCTTCATCAAAAGAAACTAGTTCATCAGCGCTTACCTCGTGCAGCTCCTCTGCAATTAGGACTCTTGACGCAGGTCCACGCGGTGAGGTCAGCCCGATGATGTTGTCGATCTTTCGGAAACGGAGTGGCGCGTCACCGTGGTCAGCATCCATGTGATCACTCTGGACACTAGGGGGAGTAGCAAACTCTACCTCCCTTTCCCGCCTTTGATTTTCCATCGCTCCTCGACTAGAAATCTCGGAAGGCGCTGACATCGGCTCTGGTCCCATCGCACCGTCATTACTCACCTCAGGAGTGCCATCAAGCTTTGAAGTTGTTAGGTTTTCAACGGCGTATTCCACAGTGAATACGTCGCCGTGACCACTTGAAACCTGCTTCTCCGTGTCACTGTCCCAGTCCCACTGGGCAGCTTCATCGAACACGATGTCCCGCGATACATGGACGCAATTTGTGGTTGGATTGTATGCTCGGTAAGCCTTTGACCCGGCTTCGTAGCCGATAAAGATCATTTTCCGGCTTTTGTCCTCCAACTTCTTGAGATGCGATGAAGTGTTTCGGACGTGGGCGATGCAGCCGAATATCCTCAGGTTATGCACCGCCGGCTTCTTCCCGTGCCAAGCTTGGAAAGGTGTCATGCCTTCCACGCTCTTCGTTGGACACCTATTCAACAGGTAAACCGCAGTGGCAACCACCTCACCCCACAAACGACCCAGCAGCCCCTTCACCTTGAGCATACTTCTCGCAGCTGCGACTACGGTACCGTTCCTTTGCTCAACGACACCATTTTGTTGCGCGTTGTAGGGAGCCGTCCTCTGACGATGAATGCCATCTCTCGTGCAGTATTCCGCGAACTCATGTGTGGTGAATTCGCCTCCCCGATTGGTGGGGAGTGCTCCCAATTTTCGACCCGACTCGCTGTCTGCCCGTGCCTTAATCTCCTTGATGGCATCCACTGGCACGTCTTTCGAAGATAGCATGGCCACCCACATGTACTGGCTTCGATCATCCACAAGCAGCAGGAAATATTTCTTGCCATTTCGTGTCTCTGGCACAATCAGACCACAGAGATCGCCGTGTACCAGCTCAAGAATTTTTCACGCCCGATGCTCTACCGTCGTGGGGAATGACAACCGCTTCTTTTTGCCGACGAGACATGCTTCACATAGCTGGTCCACTGGGAACCATTTTCGCAATCCGCGCACCAGTTCCTCCTTGGCCATCTTCTGCACCGCGGCCATGTTGGCATGGCCGAGACGGGCGTGCCACTTCCAAGCTTTTTCAGCTCCCCGCATCACCAGGCACCTCGGTCGAATTAGCTTAATGTGGAGAAGATACAACCTGTTCTTACCCCGCATCACCTTTGCCAGGAGCTGTCCGCCTAGTTCGTGGACCTTCATCGCGCCATCCTTGATGTTCATATTGTAACCAGCCTCATCAAGTTGGCCGATGCTGACGTTGTTTGTCGTCAATCGGGGAATATAATACGCCCCTACAAAAAATCGGTGCTCACCATTCTTGCACAGGAACACGATTGCCCCTTTGCCTTCAATGCGCGCCACCGAGTCATCTCCGAAATGCACTGTCCCAACCACCGTTGTGTCCAGCTCGGTGAAGACGGATAACATGCAATTTCATGCATTAATATCATGCATTTTATGCATTTATTCTTTGAAATATAATCATAAATGCATGTCATCATGATTTAAAATGATTAAATTGATAATTTCTATGTTTTAAAGGATATTCTTGATTTTTCATTAATTAGTAGTATGTTATGAGCATTTAATGATATTGATTTATCAAGAATATAATTTTCTTTTATTGTAAAATGAAATTTCTATTTTAAATGCCTTTATTGACATGAGAATATTCATAAAGTGCATTTCTATCATGAATTTTATAATATGAAATTATTCCTAAGATTAAATTGTATTGAAGAAAATTATCTCTCTTTCTTTCTCTTTCTCTCTCTCTCTCTCTCTCTCATTCTTCCTCTCTCCTCTCCCTTTCTCTTCCCTTCTCCCTCTCTCCCACGTTCTTCTCCCTCACTCTCCACGATCTCTCCTCTTCTCTCCCATTCTTTCTTCCTCCCTCTCTTCCGGGTTTCTCTTCCTCTCTCTCTCTCTCTCTCTCTCTCTCTCTCTCTCTCTCTCTCTCTCTCTCGACGGAAGTTTTCGTCGCGAGGAGAATCCCCTCTCCTTTCTTTCTTCCTCCCTCTCTTCCGGGTTTCTCTTCCTCTCTCTCTCTCTCTCTCTCTCTCTCTCTCGCGACGGAAGTTTTCGTCGCGAGGAGAATCCCCTCTCCTTTCTTTCTTCCTCCCTCTCTTCCGGGTTTCTCTTCCTCTCTCTCTCTCTCTCTCTCTCTCTCTCTCTCTCTCTCGCGACGGAAGTTTCCATCGCGAGGAGAATCCCCTTTCCTTTCTTTCTCTTCCGCTTTTCCTTCCTTCCTTTCTTTTCCTTCTCTTCTTCTTCGTTCCCCTCTCTCCCGCACGCGCGCATGCGTGCGTAAGAGGAGGGGGAGATTTCTCCTCCATTTTCCTCTCCTCTTTCTCTCTCCACCAAACTTCTCCCCCTCTCGCGACGGAAGTTATTTCCGTCGCGAGAGGAGTTTCCTCTCCCAATTTCTCTCTCTCTCCGTCTCTCTCTCGCTCCCCTTTTTCTCAATCTCTCTTCTCTTTTCTCTCGCGAGGAGGAAATTCCTCCTCTCTTTCCTCCTCTCCTCCTTCTTCCCAGGCTTCTTCTCCCTTTTTTCTATCGCTCTCGTGCGCGCGATCTCTCTCCCTCTCTTTCTTCCTCTCTTCTTCTTCTTCTTCTCTCTCTCTCTCTCTCTCTGTCTCTCTCTCTCTCGGGGATCCTTCTCTCGCGACGGAAATAATTTTCGTCGAGAGAGGAGTTCTCTCTCTCTCGCGTAACTTCTTTCTCTCCTCTCCCCCTTGCTCTCCCGCACACGTGCGTGCGCGCGTAACAGGAGAAGTGGGAGATCTCTCCCTCTCTTCCTCTCCACTTCTTCTCTTCTCTCCCTCATTTCTCTCCCTCAACCACGCGGAGAGGGGAGCTCTTCGTGCCCGTATTCTTCGCGATCAAGAGACAAGAGACAGAGACGAGAGAAAGGAGAGGGGAGGAGAGAGGAGAGATGAACGAGGAGAAATGAGTGAGGAGAGAGGAGAGAGGAGAGAGACTAATGTTCTGTCTTTAGTTTTTCTTGTATTTTAGAGAAGTTTGACCGGCCCGTATACTGAAGTTGAGCGGGTTGACCGGCGCGATCTGAGGAGAGAGAAGGGCAGATCAACGGCCATAAATGCTCCGGATTAAAACCCTGATATTTGACGATCCTGATGGAGTTAGGAGCTGAAATTTCGTGGGCACGATTGTCATTTCAAGCTCCACGAATTTGCTGGGACCGATTTAAGTTCTGAGACGAAAAAATTCAGGTTATCAGAGTTTTGTTGTTTGCTTCTAGCATTGGCTAGCCAGAAGGAAAGAAAGCAGCGATAGATCATTGTTCATGTGTTGAACTTCATTTTCAGTGAGTTTCTTTCCTCTTTTACTCATTCTTCGTGTTGGATGCAAGACGCCGAGTCCGGGCGAAATATACGGCTCTTGAAGGTATGTTTTGATTAGGGAGCATCACTGGATCGTATTTTCATCACGAATCTTTAGATTAGGATCGTTTCCTATCCATTTCCTCTATTTTCCTCATCTGTTCATTCACATTTCCAAATTTACAAACCCTAGAAACAACATTTCCACCATTGATCAAGGGCTTTCAATCTTCGCAAGGAGTTTGGAAGCACTTGTTCGATTCATTTCATCTCCGTGCTCATTTTCTTCCCTTCACCGTCCATTTCCGCTTTCTAAATCTAAAAATACCAAAAATAATCTTCTGATTTCAATCTCTTAACCTTCCTCCCTGTGGATTCGACCTCCACTTGCCACTGTTCTAATTTAAAATTCAATTTGAAGAGTTGAGTATAAATTTTGTTTGATACGTAAAAGCGTGTATTCGACGACCGCAGTTTTACGCTTATCAAAGACTGTATGCAAACCCGTCATGTGGTTTGTGGCGCCCATGTCCAGGACCCATGTCTCCTCATCACACGCCTCCCTCTCTCCAAGGTGGGCAAACACCTTCTCCTCTCGCAGATGGAGCCCGGTCTTAGTTTCTTTCCTCTTTCCTTCTTTGGAGGTCGCTTCAGTGATGAGAGCCTCTTTCTTGCTCGACAATAGTGAGTACGCGTGCGGGAGCTGATTCTTTGCCTATGGAGACGTCGAACAACGTGGTGGAGCGAAGGTTCCTGATGACTCCAATGGCATGTGTATTTCAGACTTGACGAGGAGGAGCGAGGCCTCCTCCTCCTCCTTGACGACGTGTGCATGCTCCTTCTTTGGCTTGGAGCGGCAATCTCGGGCCCAGTGGCCTAGTTTTCCATATTTTCTGCACTCATCACCGTCGGGCGGGTTTGATGACAAGCCTTTTCCATTTCTGCGACCGCGCCCGCGCTTACGTCCGTCGCAGTGTGTTGAGTTGCTGCTTCCTCCCCCATTTGTTTTCTCAGCATCAGCTTTCTTCCGCCGTGCATCCCACTCTTCCTTGGTAAGGTAGAGCTTACCGTCATGGTGCACCACTGACGGTGGTGGCTTAAAAGCATCCTCCGCTGCCTTGAGTCTACTCGTCAGGTCAGCGACGTTGAGAGTCGATACGTCAAGCAGTGTAGTGATCGTGACCACAATCTGTCTGAAACGCTGTGGTACACTTTGAATTGATTTTTCAACTACTTGCGATTCTTCGACCTTGTTGCCGAGGGTGGTGTGGTTTGAAGCCATGCTGTTTAGGTGTAACGCATAGTCCTCAATCGACTCCCCTTCTTTGAATGTCACCGAGTCGAACTGCCTCCGCAAATTCTAAGCCGACGTCTTCTTCACGCGATCATCTCCGATCCGCATGGTGGCGATAGCCTCCCAGGCTTCCTTTGTGGTCTCCTTGTCCGCAATCACCGGCCACATTTTGGGTGGCACGGCGCTGCAGAGTGTGTTGAGAGCCTGCATGTCCTCGTGGGGTTTAACTTTCTCAATAAGCGGTCCAGAGCAGCCCGTGCTCACGGTCTGACCTTCATGAGAAGCGCCCTGATCGGAGTAATTGGTCTTGGTGAGTGTGGGAAGACCGCTCCCGGGCGCTCACCTCACGAATCACTGTCATGACCATCAACTATCACCCTCTACCATTGTTGCTCCTTCTTCCCTTTGCCCGAAGCTCTGATACCAATTTTTGGAAACAAACACGATCCTAGGAAGTGAGGAAGTTGCTCGCGCGCTATCGCGAGACCAACCGACAGAGAGGGGAAAGAGTGGAACAAGAAACACTTGAAATTCCACTACCTAATTCAGACCCCCCCCACAGTCCTTTAAATAGCTAAGGATAAAGGGTAAAACGGAAAGTGAATCAACGCAAAAAGAAACGGAAGATCAACACCATCATCCGTCGCCTCGACGATCCTTTGCAGGAGGAGCGACAGCAACCTCTGAATAACTGTACTATTCGGATATTCAGAGCAGGTGTCACATGCAAGGCTCTTGCTATCATCTTTAACTCCTTCCGGCGCTCATTTTTTTCCCCTCTTCCTCCTTTGAGGTCCCGCGCACATCTCCCGACTCTACCTTCGCTCCATTCCTCAATCTCTCTCTCCTCCTCCCACAATTCCATTTCTATCTCCTCACTTCCGTCGGGGTCAATCTCTCCCCTCTTGCTTTCGTTTTTATTCCCAGCCGCGAATTCTCTCTCAATTTCTCTTGATATCGTGTACTTTGTTTATCACACTTGTAATTCCTGTTTTGCCCTCCACATCTCTCCTGTATCCGATTTCGATTCTGCAATCTCTCTTCCTCTCGACTTTATGATTTCCCCAGTTTGCTCCCACTTCCAGTCTCGCTGCGAATCTTTTCTCCCCTCATCTCTCTTCGTTCCTCACAACCTCTTTACTTCTCCCCTGCATTCGTCTTTCTACCTCTCCATTTCGGATCTCGCAATCTCACTTACTCTCCGCTCACGGTCAAAAGCTTTCAACCGCGTCTTCTTTTCTCCTTTCTATCTGGACTTTTCTCCCTCTTCTCTATATTTGTCAGCAACTTTCATCTCATCTATCTTTTTATTCTCTGCTCTCCTCTGGGAAAATAGTCAATATCTTCTCTTTCTACCTTAATATTCGCTATTTACTCTCCTCCTTCATACACGCGCTCCCACTTTTGACCCTCCTATTCATCTATTTTACCACTCTCTCTATTTATTTCCCCTAAAAAAAGGTCTCCTCTATAGCTCAATGTCTTCGCCATCTTTCTCTTTCACCACCTCTCTCCCCTTGATCTCCCAACTTCTCAACTCTTTCTCTCTCTATTCTGCTCTTGTAGTCAGAGCTTAGAATTCTTGCATTTATAGGGTTACTTAAACCTTCCCTAATCCATAAAAATTCTCTCCCTCTCATGGTCAACTTGGAGAGTTGACCATAAAAACCTTCTCCATTATTCTCATCCCAAGACCCAATATTGATATTGTTGTGCCCTAGAATCCCTACGGATCGACCTAGAAACCTATACGCCTTCATTATTTCCACCTAGTTTAGTTTTCGTGAGTATAAATAGTAAGTTTGTTAGGCTCGAACACACGACGATCTTGAGCTTATCAGCAGAGCCACGCAAGCCCACGTTGATGCCTACGTGGCAAAGAGTAACTAGGCTGGCAAATGATGGGCCCACGAGTTAGTGGGCCCCAGATGAGAGTATTGGGGTGTACTAGGCCCATATTGGTGATACATCCCTTAAGGGGCTTCCACATTATATACCCATCATTCCCTTTAAATTCTTCCGTGTGGGACTATCTTGTTTTCTTTCTTCACACGACACGTGGCGGAGCATGGCACGTCGAATCGATCGCGTCAAGTGAGGAGCGTTCATCGGGTAGAGTCCGGTCCACCCGATCATCATCAAGACACGTGCTTAAATCACAATTTAAGTAAAATCATACGGTCGCGATATAATCACCTATTCGACGACTAATGGAGCGACACGTGGATTCATTTAGACGCCCCAATCAAGTTCAGAAGGGCGAAAAAAATTGGGAGACATGGAATCATGGCCTATCAAAAACGTGCAATCTCAGCCATCCAATCTCCTTCAGTGAATCGGACAGCCCATGTTTTTTGCGCCAAATTTCCTATAGAAACGATGTTCTCTCTTTGTAAACAGAACTTTCCATTGAATTGTGAAGTAACTCAGCAATTTTGGAGCAAAATCTAAAGTTCTTCATGATCTCCTTGTGTTCTAGTCTCAATTGCGATCATATTGTGGCAGAATTGATCACGAATCATTGCAAGAATCGATCAGAATCTCCCCTTGAACCATGAACGCATGCCAAAGAGTAAACCAAGCAAATACACTTCAATCGGTGCGATTTGAAGCTTAATATTCGTGTCAATTCGGTTGGTAGTATGATTCAATCGTATCCCTTGCAATTTATTTAATTTAGATAAGATTTAGATAGTTAATTTTAGTTCAGAAATTGAAATTTCTATCGTTTCACCCAAATTTGTGTACGAATTTTTTGTAATCTTGAAAAAAGGATTTCTCCATGATCTTAAGTCTAAATCATTTGATTTTGTTTCATTGGATTCCTTGTTTCATCAGCTGTCCGTGGATATCTAATTTTAAAATTTGATCATCATTTGGCCCTTCAATTTTACATTTGACCATCAACTATTTATTTTCAATCCAAAGTTGGATGTTGACTTGCAGGGGCAATTACTCTTAAAAAACAAGGTAAAATTCAACAATTTTTATCTCTTTAGAATCCTCTGATAGTTAGCTTTGTATTCATATGTGAATTTCTTGATTTGAATATGATTTGGTTGGTCAATTTGATGATTTTGATCAAAGTGTTCATTTTGAGATTTTTATTGTCATTGATTTTCAATAAATCATAATAAATCGAATTCTTCTAAAAAAATTGCAAATTATATATCAAAAACTTTTATTTTCCCTGTAGTCTCAGAATATAAAATTTTCATAATATTTTACCCTTTTTTTCTTCTCTGAATGTATAGAAAGTCAACATCTGGTTAAAGTCAATGCTTTGACCTTGACTTTTGACTTTTCTTCGTCAAACCATTTTCTAAATTCTTATTCTCTCATATATTTATATCATTTCCATTAACTTATATCATTTTCAGTTTTGAAAAACCCTAATTAAACCCAAGTTTGATCAAGTCAACTCTTCGATCAAAGTCAACCGTGTTCTTTGTGGATCAACCCAATCTTTACACTAGATTTTATATTTTTATTATTGTGAGTTTGGAATTATAAATTTTGGTTGACTGACGATTGTGTGCTTTCAATGAGTGCATAAATCGTCTGGTCAATAACCTGCACCATTGACAGCACAGTCATGTTCTTCCTTTCAACTGCCCCGTTCTGTTGAGGTGAGTAGGGGGCAGTTAATTGCCTCTTTATGCCATGTTCAGGACAATAGCTTGAGAATTCTTCTAATCTGAACTCTCTACCTCTGTCGAATCTAAGGGTCCTTATCTTCACTCCTTTTTGTGTCTTTGCCAAAGTCTTGTATTGTTTGAAGGCTTCAAAAGCATCAGACTTATGCTGCAATATAGCCACCCAAGTTGGTTTACAAAATTAATCAATGTTGAGGAGGAAGTATCATTATTATCATGATGAATAGACATGATAATACATGATTATTTATGCACACTCAGGCATAAAAGATTCCATTCCTATGCATGTCATCATATTTATGAGTGTTTATCTATCATTCTATGAAAAAATCATTATAATCTCAAAATACATTAATTCAGGGTTAAAGATAAATAATTTCATAACACATCTTTACTTGAGATTATAACTAGTTTTTAAAGTTAAATAATGAGAGAAATCATTTTATATACCTTCATTTAATTTTCAAAGTTTTAAAATCTTAAAAGAACTGAATGTATTTTTTAAATAGAAATTAAATCTCTTTTTATTAATTAAATTTGATTTTTAGAATGATGGATATTGTAATTTTTGATCAAATGAAATAAATTCGGATTAATTTGGAGTTATATTTTGAAATTTATGAATTTTCTAATTTTTATAGATTTTTTTGGATTTTTTTCAGAATTAAAAATCAATTTTTCGAATTAAAAATATATTTTTTGGATTTTTATAAGTGTGCAGTTGACATGGCGCAATTTGGAGTGTCCAATCAATCTCGATCAATGATCAAAGGTGGGAGATGACGTAGCAGCACGTGGAGCATCTGATCACACAATTAAATCACAATTGTCGATCGCCACTTAAGGCGGGGAGTACATGATGCAATTGGATTCCTCCCCGAATCATTTTAAAATGATTTAATCTCAGCCATTGATCTATGGAGTTATAATGCCTGAGATTAAAATCGACATAAACACATTTGAGAGACCGATCAAGATCCAACGATGGGCGTTTGATGCGTTATTTAAAATGTGCACGATGTGGCATCATCTCGGTGGTCCTTCTATGATCTATCAGTCACGACTTAATCGTAATGACTTGCATCCAAGTATTTCATCCTAATCTATCTTTTTATAGCTATAGATTTCATTTTCCAATTGTAATTTGAGTCAATTTCAATTTCAACTTTGGTTTTTTGTGATTTTATTTTCCAGAAATTTTTCTCATGTTCATTCGATGATATCTTCGCGAAATGAGATCCAAATTTAGTGATTTTGATTCTGTGGATTTATCTTTGAGTCTTGCTTCCAAAAATATCAAATTTTCTAATTTCTATCCACATTTCATTTGTCCAACTTGATCAAATTTGAAAAGATCTCTCAAAATTCCCATACTTCCTTATGGATTCAACCCTTATTCACCTTCATATCTTCAATTCATGTTTATTTCCTAAAATTGGTGAGTTTGGTATTAATTTTGACTCTTGACCGTGTATTTTCAACGACCTCGAGGTCTCGATTGGTCACTTCCCCCTAAGGTGGCGGCGTTATGGGCCCACAAATGTCAACATATCTGAGCTCCAAAGGCTCAGTTGCTTGAAATGAGGAAGTCACATTGAAAGGTGTCTGTGGTGCTTTGCCGGCAACACAGTTTTGGCAGAGTTGATTGGGCACTTTGACTAGTGGAAGCCCTTCAACAGGTTTCTTGCTCAACATCTCCTTCAACGTATGGAAGCTGATATGGCCAGATCGTGAGTGCCAAAGCCAATACCCAGAATGTTCCTCAGTAGTGACCAAGCACTGATCCACTATATTGAGCTTCAACAGATAATTCCGTCCCTCAGATCTCTATACTTCAGCATATAGACATCCATCATGATAAAAAATAGTGAGCTTACCTCCTGCAATGGTCATGTGGCAGCCTTCTTCATCTAAATGACCAAGACGGATGATGTTGGGTGCTGATTGGGGAAAAAAGAGCACATTAGAGAGCCGAAGAATTCCCCCATCCTTCGGATTGGTCTCAATATCTCCTTTTCCTTCAATTCAAATTCTTGAATTGTCAATGAATTTGAAAAATTCTGAAGCTGATTCATCCAAGCCACAAAAGAAGTTGCAACAGCTTGACATGTTATTCGTTGGTTTAGTGTCCAAGTACTAGAGAACAGGATCAGAGAATGCACCCTCATACCCATGAAGGAGAAAATTGCTTGCTTCTTCCACAATAGCTATAAGAAGGGAGGATGTCACTGATGAAGCATTTGATGCTGTCCTTAAAACACACAAACGTCGGTCAAAAAAGTTTTATAATTCCGAACTCACAATAACACAGAGATAAAATCAAGTATAGTGTAAAGATCAGGTCGATCCACATAAAACGAGGTAAACTTTGATGGTAGAGATGACTTGATCAAACTTAGGTTTAATTAGGGTTTTTAGGAAATGAAAGTGATATATAATCAATCAAAATGATATAAATATATGGGATAGGATATTTTAAAAATTTAGAAACTAATTTGATGAAGAAATGTCAAAAGTCAAGGTCAAAGCATTGACTTTGACCAATAGTTGACTTTCTATAAAATCAGAGAGTAAAAGGAGGGTAAAATATTACAAAAAGTATATATTGAGAAACTAGAGTGAAAATATAAATTATTGATGTAAATTCGTGACTTTTCAAGAAGAATTAAATTTATTATACATTATTGAACATCAAAGATAAAAAAATCCTAAAATTAACACTTTGGTATAAATATGAAAATTGACTAACCAAATGATATCCAAATCTTGCAATTCAGATATGAGTTGAAAGCTAACAACTAGAGGATTTCAAAGAGATCAAAATTACCACATTTCACCCTGTACTTTAAAAGTAATTGCACTCGCAAGTCAATACTCAAATTCGGATTGAAAATGAATAGTACATGGTCAAATGTTAAATTGAAGGATCAAATGATAATGAAATTTTATGATTTTACTATCCACAGAAAGCTGATGAAACAAGGAATCCAATAAAATGGAGCCAAATGATTCGAACTTAATATTGGGGAGAAATCTGTTTTTCAAAATTAGTAAAAATCTGAACCCAATTTGGGCGAAAATGAAGACTAAATCAACTTAAAAGATGAAATTAACTACCTAAATCTAATCTAAATACAAATTGTTGCAAGGTAAATGATCGTTTCACAGTACTAACCCGATTGATGCGAATATTAGGCTCCAAATTGCGTCAATTAAAGTGAATTTTATTGCTTTCTCTTCGGTGTACGTTCGGGCGTTCAAGGGATAAATTGATGAAATGTCACAACGATTCGCGCTCAATCCTGCCTCAATCCGATGGAAATTGAGTCTAGGATGCAGGGGGATTGTGAAGAACCCAAGATATGCCTCAAAAATGGCTTAATTGGTTCACGATTAATCAAGAGTTAAGTTAAGAAGAGAGAAAGAACACCGCTTTATAGAAAAAGTCTGCAAAAATTGTGGACTGTCCAATTCGGTGAAGACTAATCAATGGCCACGATCGCACAAGGATCGTGGGCGACGATCCCATGATCCTGTGAAAGTCGCCCGTTCGATCTTGATCGGAGTGTCAAGATGAGTCCACGTGTCGCCCCACGATCAGCTGAGTACCCGACTAATCTCGAGCTGTCGATTTCACTTACGCGATCAACAGCTCCCATTTGTGCATGTGCCTTGATGATGATCGAGTGGACCGGAGTTCACCCAATTGACAGATCTTAATCGACGCCATTTCATCAGACGCGTATCGCGACACCACGTGTTTTGAAAAATAAAAAATACACGGAATATAGTCCCACATGGAAGAAATAGGCGAAGAAGGTACGTATAAAGGGAGGAAGGCTTTTGAGCCTATGGATTACCGCCCGAATAAACCTACCAGGGCCCACTAACCCATGTGCCCATCACCTGCCAGCCCGAAGACTATTCCTGGTGCTACGTTGGTGCCACTCGGGCGTCTACATGGGCTCGTGTGGCCCTGCCACGCATCAGCGCCACGTCAGTGCTAGGCAAGCGCTCGCGTGGGTCCGCGTGTCACTGCCATGTGGCCTTGCGTCCCATGTCGCATCCGCGTGGGTCCCACGCCGTGCCACATCAGCACGCGGTTTCTGTGGGAAAATAACCCATTTTGCCCTTTTTTTAAGAGAATTAAATCAAAAATAAATTCCAAAACATCTAGAAAACTCATAAATGCATATCTTCAAAAGTATTACTCCTTTTTACTTCAAATTTTCTCTATTGGATCACAAATTTCTTCATCTTTAATATTATGCCACCTAAAAAATATAAATTCAAACAAGAAAATACGATGGATTGAAATAAATATTAGGTAATTCATTAAGAATTCTCTCTTTTAATCATCCAATCATTCTTCTCTTGCAACCAATCCTTTTAATCATCTGCTAAAGTAAAAATAAGTCAAATAAATTGGTTTATTATAAATAATTTAATTTTGAAAAAGATCAAACATCAATAAAGTGAAGTAATTAACCCTAAATTAATGCAAAAATATAAACTTTAGTGAAATGGCATACCAATGGAGAAAATTCATAAAACTATGATAACATGCATCATAATTACATAAAATAAGCATGAATACTAGTTAAATACGATAAGAATTTAAGTTAAATATGCATGTTATGAGTCACCGCCGCAGTATTAGAAGAACTTGCCGCCGTTGTTGTTGGAGTGGCCTCTGCCACATAAGCCTGGTCATCTTGCTCCTTCTTAGCACTTCGACATTCAAACGCAAAATGGCCATATTTCTTGAAATTACAACACTTTATTGATGATTTTTCAGACATTTTCTTCTCTTTTTCTTCTTCATGTGGCGGATTGTGTCCTCGGCCCCAGCCTCTGCCTCTTCCTTTGCCACGGCTGAGATGACAACCACTGCCACACGATCAGGACTCCTCCTAAGTGGATACCTTTCCATTGATTAGCGTCGTAGCCGATAAGGCCTGCTCCTCTTCACGAGACTCACGTTCTTTGAACCACAACTTATGAATTGTGAGAGAGCCAATCACCTCATCAAGACTCACCTTATCAAGGTCAGCATATTCCTCCAAAGAAAGAGTGAGAGCATCGAATTTGGAAGGCGTTGCCCTCAAGGATCGTCGCACCGCCTCTTTCTCTTCCATCGCCTCTCCAAAATTCTATATATCGCAGATGATGTGCGTGAATTTTATCACAAAATCCATGATGGAGTTTGTCTTGACCACTGTGAGCATTTCAAAATCATGCTTAAATCCTTGGATATGGGACTGAATCACTTTGTCCTCAGCAAGATTCCTTTGCCTCAAGATCTTCCAATTCTCCTTAGCCGATTTCTTAGCATCAAGAATTCCTAATAAATCTTCTAGAACACCACTGATAATCTCCGAGGGAGCAAAAAAATCCTTCTTTGTGACATTCTCGGTGACGACCGCCTGCCATAAATTATGTGAGTCAAGGTAAAACTCCATGGCCATGGACCACACATGATAATTCATCTTGGAGAGCTTGAGTGTCAGTGGCGGCACCGTCACCTCTCTACCTTGCTCACTGGATGTGCTCGTCTCAGCCATCTTCTTCACCATTTCTTGGTCCCTCAGAGTTGACGAAAGCTCTTATACCACTTGTTGGCTTCAGAAAGCCAAAAGAACCCCAAGAACTTCCCAATTAATAAAGAAAGAACGAGAAGAAGAAATCACATTGCAAAAGATCATTCCGGTAAATTTTGAGAACACTTAGGTGTTATTTGTAGGGCGGCCAATCTGGTGAGGAAAGAGATTGTGTCTAACCACCTCTGTGGTGAGCTGGTGCTGCATCCAACATGTCTTCATCACTGTCATTATAAGTGCCCTTCATAGACGGTCTTGATTCAAACAAGAAAGAGCCGTAACTACTTGAAAGATAGAAAGATTCTAAAATCATTGTTTCCGGAGAAATTGTTGAAGACGGTGGTCATTCAATGAGTTGGAGCGATCTCCATCATGGTTCATAAGAGACCCAAAGAAGACATGCCATCGAACTCTTCTGCGTGTGTGTGAGAGTGGATGATGAGGCCAGATTTCGGTTTCTAAATTTCAGCTACCTTATCATCATCTTCTCACATTACAAACACAACTTTTTCTTACAAGCCGTTAAGAATTCTGGAAAGACCGCCAATTGTCACAAATTCATTGAAAACTGTCAATTGAGGTTCTGGATCACTATTTGTTGACGCTGAACATCATGATGTTAGAGATGACAAAGCTCTTGTATAAGAACAACACGGGCCCTAACCTAAAAGTAAAATTAATCAATATCAGATTTTCCCCAGAAAATTCAATATTAGTTTTCTCTTAACCTCCTCATCTCCATCAACTTTGTTGACTACAAGGGTGATTGGACCTAAGATAGATGAGGGTAAAGATCTTGGAACAATTCTTTCCACCTGAAAATACCAATATCTGAGGGGTTTTAGAGAGAGATTTCAGACTAAAGATGATCACTATTACAACCTCACATGGTTATTACTAGATGATTCAGACATCTAAGTGATGTGTAAGAGTGTTCCACGTGTCAAACATGGAACCAGCATATCGCAAGGTTTCCAATCCAAGAGAAATCTGGTAGCTTTCAAAAGAAGAAAGCAAAGCGTTGAAGCCTGAAAAATAACCCTGTCAATGTCGTGAAACATCTCAATGCTTCTATCCGCTGAATACCAATCTACAAAATAGATTATATTGAAAAAAAACTAGCTTGCACGTATTTCTCCTTCCGCATACGTTTTTCTATTTGGCGGGTGATTATTCATAAATCTTAGTGATAAAACATCTTAATGATTGGATGATTAAAAGATCTAAATCTTAATGAATGCCTTAGTGTTATTTTATATTCTTCTTTGAAATTATATTTTAAATAGCATGATATTAAAAAGAAAGAGAATTGTGAACCAATGGAGAAAATTTGAGATTAAAAGGAGTTATAATTTTAAAGATATGGATTTCTGAATATTTTAGATTTTTTTGGATTTTTCCAGAATTTATTTTGATTTTTAATCGATTTTTAAATTTACAAAAAGAGGGTTTATTCCCGCAGGACCGTGGGGCTAATGTGGCAAGCAGAGCTGATGTAGCACGCAGGACCCGTGAGGATACGACGCGACACACAAGGCCACGTGGCAGAGCTGCGCGTGGCCCACGTGGGGAGCCTAGGTGGCTCAAGTTGACACGGACATGTGGCAGGGGCCACGCGAGTCCAGGTGGACGCCCGAGGGGGGGCGCCACGTGGCGAGTGAAGAGGCTGGCATTTGGAGGGCCCACGGGTTAGTGGGCCCTGGTGAGATGATTGGGACAGTAATGCAAGTGCATTACGCCCCTCTACCTTTTATATGCGACTTTTCCTCCTTTTTTCTTTGTGTGCGACTATGTTCCCGTGGAACTCTCTCTGTGCAAGACACGTGGCGGAAAGAGACACGTCGGATGCGATCGCGACAATGGAGATGTGTCGATCGTGTGGAGCTGAGTCCACGTGATCATTATCATGACATGTGCACAAAAATGGGAATAAGTGAAATCTGACGGCCATGATTAAATCCGATTGAAGCTCACTGTGGAGACGGGTGGATGAATCACCATGGTCTGATCTTCATCGTACGGGTGAAACATGCAGAAGGCATGGGTCACGGCTGGCGATCGTCGGAGACACGTGGACGCATGATGATCCTTCGATCTTCATCAGATAGCTCTAGCCAAAGGAGAACGTGGAATCGTGTCTACGATTGGCGCACGACGTGGACGAATCAAATACCCTCCAACCATGATCGGACGGGCAAAATGAAAAGGAAAACATGAGCCCGCATCGTGGGATCATGCCTCATCTTGCGCGTGTGATTGTGGACGTCCATCTGATCCTCTTCAGATCGAACAGTCCGCGTTTTTCAGGCGGAGTCCCCTAATAAATTCTTATGTTCTTACCTTGTAAACTCAACTTTTGATCGATTCGTGAACCAATTAATAAAATTGGAAGTAAGATCTTCAATTTATCATGATTCCCCTGCAATTAGACTTGATCACAATCCAATTAAGGCAGGATTCGTCGTGATTAATTGTTAGATTTGATCGAATTTTTCCCTTGAACACCAAACGTCCGTCGAGGAAGAAACCAAGCCAATACTCTTCAATCCCCGTGAATTGAAGCCAAATCTTTGCGGCAATCAGGTTAGCAGTGAGATTCGATCGACCAACTACTATTCATTTTCAATCTGAATTTGGGCGTTGACTTACGGAATCAAGTAATCTTAAAATATAACTTGGAATTTAACAATTTTGATCTTTTTGGAATCCTCTAGTTGTTAGATTCAATTTGATATATCAATTGTAAGATTTGGATATCATTTGATTAGCCAATTTAAAGATTTTCTTTAAAGTGTTTATTTCTGGATTTTTCTAATCTTTGATTTTCAATAATTCATAATAAATTCATATCTTATTGAAAAATCATAAATTTTTATATCAATAAATTCTATTTTTCTCTTGTTCTTGAATATAGTTTTCCTACTCTTCTGAGACCTTTTGATTCTCTGATTTTATAGAAAGTCAACCATTGGTCAAAGTCAACATTTTGACCATGACTTTTGACTTTTCTCTATTAAATCAGAGATCTGAAATCTTGAATTATCCTATCTAGCATAGTTATATCATTTTTATTCATAAAATATCATTTCCACCTCTTAAAATCTTAAATTAAGCCTATGTTTGACCTAGTCAACTCTGCAATAAAAGTAAGTCTTGCTCTCTGTGGATCGACCCGATACTTACACTTTACTTGACTTTATATCTTTGTCATTGTGAGTTCGAAATTATAAATTTGGTTCGACTGACGTTTGTGTTTTAGCAACCCCATAAACTTGTTCGTCAGCGTCTGCATGGGCTCGCTTGGCCCTGCCACGTGTTTGCGCCACATCAACGTGTGGGTCTGTGTGGTGCTGCCACATGACCTTGCGTGCCATGTTGCAACCGCGCGAGTCTCACGCACCACGTCCGCTCCGCAGGTCCTTTGGAGAAATAAACCCCCTTTGTGCAGTTTTTTGAAGGAATTAAAATCAGTATAAATCAAAATAAAATCCAAAAAAATCTATAAAATTCAAAAATCAATATCTTTAAAAATAGAACTCCTTTTTGACTCAAATTTTCTCCATTGGCTCACACATTTATTTCTTTTTAATATCATGCCATCTAAATTATAAATTAGAAAAAAGGATATAAGATGAATTTAAAATAAACTTAAGTAATCTTTTAAGAAGTGTATTTAATATCATCCATTAATTCTTTTAATCATCTACTAAAGTCAAAGTAAATCAAGGAAAGTAATTAATTTCTATTTATTTTACCTTACAAAAGATTAATCATCAATAAAGCACAAAACTAACCATAAATTATGCATGAATTTGGACTTTAGTAGAATGGCATATCAATGGAGAAAATTCATAAAAACTATGATAACATGCATCATAATCACATAAATTAAGCATGAATATTAGACCAATCAGGTAAGAATTTAAGTTAGATATGCATGTTATCACACCCCCACCCCAACTTAAATCATTGCTAGTCTGATGCAGGACCGACGGGGTGAATCGGTCCGGCGCTAATGTCCTCTAAGGGGAAGCTATGGATGGGGTGACCTACGTGCTCTAAGTGATGCAATGATATCTAAGGTCTCCACAAACAGCCAACCGACCAGCGCGTCGTCACGGCGTTCCTGGGGGTACGCCGAGTAGGATGGAGCGGGAGTCCCTCCAGATCCGTCGATGCAGGGAAGAGAACAACCTCTGGTCGTCGGGGCAGCTCGATCGTCAACCCGGCGTCCGGTTCCACGATCCCAATCCCGTGCCCTGATGTCGCTCAACCTAACTATGTCCGAGGGCGGTGGAGACAAATGCGGGAAGTACTGAAGGAAATATAGACTTCAAAGTAAAGTAAGGGGTATGAATGCCTAACTCGCGGGCGCGAGCCCGGTCTGGTCCGGGGCGAGGGAGGTCGTCGCGGCGCGGCGATGATGCCTGACGCCGGGGCGAGTCGGGCGAGGGGGAGCGCGGAGTAGCGATCGGCGCGGACGGGTCGAAGACGCGTCGGGCGAGCGAGACGGGTCGCGCGAACACGGGAAGGCGGGAGGTGGCGGTCGGGGTCGGCTCGGAGCGGGCCGGCCGGTTCAGGCGGTCCTGACCGGTCCGGACTGGTCTGGGATTTCGGGCCTGCCTCGGGACCGTGGTGGGCCTGCCTGGCCTGGCCCGGGTCTGCCTCGTCGACTCGGGTCGCTCGGGCCGGTCGACTGCAGTGGTCGGCCCGGGTGGTCCGGACCGGGTGGTCCGGCCCTGCCGGGCGGCCTCAGGTGGGCCGGGACCCGGTCTGACCGGCCGGGCCGGGCGGCCCCGGCAAAGCGGGACCGGCCTCGGCCGATCTGGGTCCCGGGCGGTCCGGTGGACCGGGCGACCCTGGCCGCGGCTCGCGGCTGATCTCAGGTGACTAGATCCCGGCTGGTCCCTGGCTCGGTCCCAGGGCCAGGCTCGCTCAGCCACTGGGCGCGAAGGGGGTGCTGGGAATCGATTCCTCGCCGAGTTGACTCGCCGGGATCGCTCACGATCCCCGCGCTAGGGTTTTGCAGCAGGGGGAAGATCCGGCGGCGCGGCGAAGAGGGGGAAGATGGCGCGATCCCTGCGCGGAGAAGGCTTCACCGAACCCGGTAGTCCAGGGAAGGGGGCTGGCAGACGGTCCTCGCCGCGGACGGGGCGCGTGGGTCGTCCGGGAGGTGGAGTTGACGCGGAATGCGGCGGCGCGGGCGAGGCGTCGCAACCGGCGGGCGCGATGGAGGCAATGCCCAGGCGCGGCGGCGACGCAGGGCTCAGCGGCGGTGGATGGCGATGGCGGCGGACGAGGCCTAGATGATCAATGGAGGGGGGGAAGGACGACGGGGAACAGGATGGGGCGGTGGTTTGGTGGATGGCCG
The DNA here is from genome assembly GCA_024174645.1 of Lemna minuta. Lineage (NCBI taxonomy): Eukaryota > Viridiplantae > Streptophyta > Magnoliopsida > Alismatales > Araceae > Lemna > Lemna minuta. The sequence goes on along the minus strand of CM044109.1, from coordinate 14,746,482 downwards.
GAGATGGAGGAGAGGGAGGAGGAATTTGGGGTGGTGGTTCGTGGAGGGGGAACGGGAGGCGGAGTCGGTGGGTGGTAGATGGTCGGAGGTGGCGGTGGGGCGGTTCGCCGGAGAAGGAGGTGGAGGTGGAGCAGTGGAGAGGGAGAAGAGGATCCGTGGAGGAGGAAGAATGGTGGTGGTGCAGCGATCTGGCGGCGGCGGCGGCTACGGCGGCCTGAGGCGGCGGCAGCGGCGGCGGCGGCTGGAAGGCTACACAAGGTAGAACAGGGGGCAAGGCAGGAGAAGGCGGCGGCCTCAGCGGCGGGCACGGCGGCGGCACTACTGGTGCGGCGGCGGTGGCGGCGGTTGGTTCTCCTCCTTGTCCTTCCTTGAGCAGCCACTTGAGAGGGGAAACACTCCTTTTCTTCAAATGACGGCTAGGGTTTGTGGGGGGGTCCCTTCCCCTCTTATAGAGCCCTTGTTGGGCCAAGAGAGGAAAGGGCCCACTTGAGGCCCACAACCCACACCCATACTCATAGAAATAGAAATAAGGTTCACAAAAGGGGAAGGGCCTTAGGCTAGGGTCCCGAAACAAAGGGAAACCCACCCGGCGGCCTAAAGAGAGAGAGAAAGACATGCAAAGGCCCGCTTAAACACGTGCGGGCTAAATAAAAACATAATAAAGAGAAAACGGGAAAGATAGCTCTACGCGCGCGAGCTCGTGGCGAGAAGAGGGTCTCACTTGGTGTAGTGAAACTCGGGATCCTTCGTCTTCGCCTGTCGAGGGGGCTGGACGCGCGTAGGTGTCGGCTCCACCGGCGCCGTAGTATCATGCCTTGGTGGCGACGGGGGTCGTACGCCACCATAGTCCCTTAGTAATGGAATGATACAGAATATGTAATTGGACTAACAACCTTTAGAAAACCATGGGTTAAGCATTGATTGAATCTGACATGAATGTTCTACCTTAAATGATGTTAAGAAGAAAGTAATGCACTAGAAACTTAGGGTCACGGTATTCCTTCGGCAAACACTTTAATCCACCAGATGAACTAAGAATCCTCTTGTTTTACATACTAGTAAGAATATAAATAACTTAAGAAGATGATTCACCTTACAAAATCAAATGTCAATTCCTCTTTGCACTATGGACATGAATGATAAAGGCGCAAGAAGTAGAAATAGACATCATCCTTTTCATACATAATGGCTATAAGATAAAATCGGCTAAAACACATGGGAGGCAGCTTACCATTCTGATTCTACTTTCTTTTCTTTTTCTTTCATCCTAATTCTACCTTTTTTTTCATCCTAATTCTACTTCTTAAAATTTATTATTATTATTATTATTTTATTCAGCCTAATTCTACTTGCTGCAAGCCTTTTTAAAGAAGGAGATTAGATAATGCAGAATTGAAAAATGTATAAGGCTTTTTATGCAACTTATTGAAAACAACAATAACTCATTTCAGGGTGCTCATCCTACCCATGTGTCGTCCTTAGTAGACATGCAGCTTATTCCCCCGAAGAGGTTTTGGTATCTCTATGGATCAGAGAGCTTCACTATGTCAATAATAGTAGTGCCAATAAAAGGATGATACAAGCTACGACTTGCTATGGAGAGCGAAAGGATGTGCGTGCAAAGAAGCATTAACTCAACATTTAGAACGAAGAATGACTGGATGAGAAGTATAGAAAGTTTTGAAAAATCATACTATCAGCTTGAGTAGATTCCGTTATGGTTCCCCAAAGGAATACCTAGATCAATAATTTCATCGGCTCTACAACCTCCTCAATATAGCACTTAAGGTTGCTCTTCCCATGACTTTCTAAGCAAATTGAAGGTGTTAATGTACTCTATGTTTTCATATTTCATGTGGTTTTGGAAAGATCATGCTGCTCCTCATATGGTTTAAAATCAGATCATGCATAGAATACCAAATGAAGGAATGCAAAGATTTTAAAAATTTTAAGTTTTCTAGAAAACTCCCCCCACACTCATTCCTTTTATTGTCTGTAATAAAAATCAGCATGCTCATGTAAAAGAGATGGCAATCATGGTGCATGACATGCAAAACTATGAAATAGGAAAAGAGACAAAGGGGTTAAAAGAAAAACTTAGCTAGTATTTGTGTTGGTTTCATTCTTCTCTTCATTTGTGGAGTTCTTTAGGGCTGAATTTCCTTCTTTCATGTTCTCTCCTCCTTAGCATCTATGAAGCTTATAGAAAAAAAATAAACATCAAAGAAAACAGCAAATATAAAAGTAAAAATAAATGCAAAAGAAAAAACAAAGGTGGAAAGTAAATGCGAAAACAAAAATAAGGTTGGGTTGCCTCCCAACAAGCACTAAGTTTTCCATCTTCAGCTAGACTCAACTAACTCTAACAACTAATTAGCGGCTGATATCTCAAGAAATTGTAGCTCTTCATTATGGGTAGGTGGCAGTCCTTGTTCACCAATATATGGTTTCAATCTATGTCCATTTACCTTGAAGAAATTTTTGGTCTTAGGATCTAAAATCAAAACCGATCCATTGTCAAATGATTCAAGGAACTCATATGGACCATCCCACCTAGAGCGCAAATTTCATGGAAAGAGTTTAAGACAAGAATTATGAAGCTATACCTTGTCATGAACATGAAAAGTTTTCCTATTAATATGCTTTTCATGAAAGGCTTTATTTTTGGCCTTAAAAATCTTGGCATTTTGATACGACTCATTCCATAATTCTCAGAGCTCTTGAAGTTGTAGAAGTCTTTATTTTCCGACTTGATCAAGAGACAGATTGAGCTTTTTAATAGCCCAATATGCTCTATGCTCTAACTTGACGGGGAGGTGGCAAGGTTTGCCGTAAATGAGCCTAAAAGGAGACATCCCAATGGGTGTCTTGAATGTAGTGCGGTAGGCCCATAGAGCATCGGGTAGCTTTGTTGCCCAATCTCTTCCATCCATGTGAATTATCTTCTTCAAGATGTTCTTGACTTCTCTATTGCTGACTTCTACTTGGCCATTTGCTTGGGCGTGATACAGAGTCGTGATGCAATGGTGAACTTTGATAACATGCATTTTATACATGAATTTACATGATTATTAATGCAAATAAAAGCATTAATTGTTCTAGTTATATGCATGTTATCATATTTTCAGTATATTTATATCATTTTGTCTAATTTCATGTTACGATCTAAAAGTACATCAATTGATGGAATATTATACATAATTAAACAATGTGATTTTAATCATAATTATATTTAAGATCATAAGTGTGTTTTCATGATTAAATGATAAGAGAAATGATGCTTATTATTATTCATGTGTTTTTATAAAGTTATTTTAGGAAATACATGAATGTATTTATTTAATTAAAAATCATTTTCTTGCTATTTTAATATTTGGAATTTTAATCATGATAGATTATTCAATTTCTGATCCAACAAAATAAATTTGAATTAATTTCGAGTTGTATTTTAAAAGCAATAATTTTTCCAATTTTTAGGAATTTTCTAGAATTTATCTGAATTTATTTAACCATATTTTCGGCTTTAAATTAATTAAAAAGAATTTTAAAAAGGGTTTGAATTTACCGCGCGCTGACGTGGCGGAGGGCTGCCACTTGGGAACGCGTGGATGCGTTGGCATGTGACATGTGTACTGATAACAGGCAAAAATATGCTCTAAACCATCCTTTTATCTGCATTTTGATCATTAAATGTTTGAAATCAACAAGGATTTTGCATGTTATCATGATGTCATGCCTGAATTAAACACTTTTATTGCACTTAAACATAGATGAGTTAATGACAATTAACAAGGGCTGTTATAAGAAATTGTAAGTAAGAATTGCTCTCATAAATAATTTCTCTAATAGCAATTGTGGAAAGGATAATTCATGTTTTTGTAGCATTTACTTTGAATGAAGCATATTATTTTATTTTTCAGCAATTAAGACCTTCATTTAAGTCTTTTAAATGCAATTCATTCTATTAATGCCCTTAATGGGCTTATTGTTGCTAATGAATGTCGAGCATGTATTCAGGATTTGCATGTAAATCGTGGGAGCCAATCACATGAAGAGGTGCTGGGCTGTGTACACGGCGATGTGTACACAGCCATCGAATAGCTCATCTGTTGAGTAAGAGTACCAAAGTATGCAAGTCACCCTCCACCAATCAGGTGGAGGTAGACCAGGCGCTGACCAACTGCAGCGACTAGCACTGACGCGCGTGTGGAGCGAGCTGCACCAAGGACCTAACAAATTCGTAAAAGAAGGGGGAAAATCGTTGCGATTTGAAGGAGATTGCGATTTTCTTTTAAAAGCAGAGGAGAGGAGACAGAAGCGTCGTTCTTGATTTCCCATCCAAGAAGATTCTTGGCCTGAAGGACACAACGGGAATTGAGATCCACATTGAAGTAGCGATGACCGAAGCGTGCGAAGAGAACTTCTACTCCTCCGATTGGAAGCTGCGATTAGGTTTGCGTACATTGATTAGATAAGAAATTTTTTCTACCTTCTCCTTGTTCGTTTTCTTTTTTCTCCTTCTCCTTCACTTCATTTTTCTGAATAGATTAATTTCTTAGTCAAAGCCGTTTGATACTTTGATTGTTTGTGAATTTTTTTTACTCAGTAAATTTTTTTAGGTCTTTAATCAGTTTCATCCGAAAATTCGTTTCTAGTTTAATTTTGAAATTACATAATTGTTTCTTAATATTTGTCTTGCGTTGTGATTTGTCTTGTAGTGAGTAATTCATTTTCTTCTGATTTCTCGTGAGTTCAATAAATAATTCAGTTCGTTTCCTTTCTGTTTCATAAGTCTACTGTCAATCTTCTTAGCAAGGAAATGCATACAATAACCCGTAATACCTATTTCTACTACTCTTCTTTTCTTTCTTTTATTTTTCTTAACCTTAATCATTTCTTTTTCCTTTCCTGATTTCTTTTCTCTCCTTTTCTTTCTGCTTTAAAATTTTGCAGTCCATATTTTCAGTGAGGAAATACATACTTATAGATAAATAAGAACATTCTTCTCTATGTCAATCTGATTTCTGGATAAAACTGATTTTTAAATCAAGTAAATCCAATTACAAAAAAAGGAAAAAGAAAAATAAAGAATTTTATCAAAACAGATAATATCTCTAAGAAAGAGTGAGTAGAAAATACAATTCTCTTTGTAAAGTTTTAGTAATACAAATAATAACAGCAGTTTGACAAAAAAATCTTTGAAAATAAAAATTTTTTAAAACAATGAAAGGGGATTTAGCATATTAAACCTCACATTTCTGCAACTTAATTATTTTTAGATATATTGTTGCAATTTATTTCATATAACTGCAACTCATTGAAGATAACGGTCTTGCAATTCACTTTGATTTCCACATAATTTGTTTGATCTTCATTGAAAATTAAAATGAAGATAATTGGAAGAATTTTCATAGAATTGTCTTCTTGCGTTGCATTTGTGAAAATTAAAAAACATAAATTCTGTCTTGAACACATATAAAAAAAAGGAAATATTGGTGTAACCTCCCTTGGATTCGACCCCTTACTAAGGCACATATATTTTTATATTCGAAGTTGTTAAGGGAAACTCTTATATATAAATTTACTTGATTAAGTCTGAAACGAAATACTACGACCTATCACATTTAATATTTCAGACTTATCATGTAAACACGTGTGCATGTGCGCATGTGTGTGCCTGACACGTATGTGCAATCTTTATACATACATATATATATATATATATATTTTATAAGCATCTTGTAATCGGAATTCGTTAAGCATCAAATCCATCATATGTTATAAACTCGATCAATCGCTTTAATTTAATCCGATCGGGACTATCTTCTTTGTGTTTATTTCAGGTGACGTGGCATTACTTAAAACATCTCATCATATGAATTAATCACACGCGTCGGATGTCACTTACTCAAGGGGTATGTGGCAACATCTCGCAAGGCATCGATTCGATTAAATACACCTTAATCGTAGCCGTCCATCAAGAGAGTTATAATGGTCATGATTAATCACGATCAGTGGACCTTCCGGTTAATTGTGACCGCCCGATGGAGATCCCGCAGACACGATGAAACGATGCACCTCTACACACGCGCGACGTGGATGCATCCTGACACTTCAATTGTGATCAAATGGATGCGACTTAATCGCACCGTTTCAATCGAACGACGCGTCCTCTCAGCTGTTGATCGCGATCAGACCGTTGATCCGACGGTTACGCCAATTCTTCTATAATTTCTAGTGTTCTTCGTGAATGGAAACTCACCCTTGGATTTTCAAGATTAATCCAACAGTCTAGACACCACAATTCAAGCATCATTTGATTTATTTCTCTTCTTGACATGTTTCCGCGTCCAAGGAATGCTTGAAATCAAAAATTGATCGAGGGAGTAAGAAGAAATCATATCCTGAACGCCATTTTCATCTTCGAAAGCATGGAATGAAAAGCCATGAATCTGGCGATGAATTGGATCATTTCAAGCATGAATTTGAGTTAGATTGCATGTTTTCATCTCAATCTTCCATCATTTAGCATGAGATTTACATTTTGAGTCGTAGAGTAAGTTTAATTTCAGTTTTTAATCAATTTTGTGATCGAATTTCTCTCTCATTTTCAAAGTTTGATTTCTCCGCATATTCTGATCCAAATCACTCAATTTTTGATTCCATGGATTCACAATTGATTTATCTTTCTGAATATTATAAAATGCCTAATTTCTAACCTCAATTCGTCATCTAGTTTGATCAAGTTTCAAAGACATCTCTCAAATTTCCCTAATTATGTGTGGATTCAACCCTTATTCACCATTATACCATTCAATTCGTGAATTAATCTTTAAACTGGTAAGTTTGGACCTTTTTTAGACATGACATCATATCTATTCAATGACAATATGCATTCGTTTTCTCAAATGGCACCACTACCAGGGAATTAAGGCATATTTTTGAAAAAAACCATATTTTGACTCAGTCAACTCTTATTTTTCTATTTCTTTTCAAATATTAGTTCAAATTGATCCTACATTGAGCTATTCGAAGTCGAAATACATCAATTAGATACTCAATTTTGATGAGATTAAGCGATTTGTCCCTCTCTAGAGATGATGGACGATCACCGCTTCATACTCGAATTGAGAGGGCATAACTCTCAGGAATAGCGACAATCAAGTACGATTAATTTTCATTGTCGAATAAATTAATATTATCTCTTATATATTGATATATTAGTGCATATTTATGAGACGAGAGTCTGATTGGAGAGCGAGGAATAACCCTTTACACGTAGATCTTTTTTAACATTCCTCGCAATCCCTTTCCTCTTCCGCGTCATCATCGACCATAGATATGGCTCGAAACGATGAGGGAAATGTTAGGAGACATCTTGGTGACTACGCTAGGCCTGTTCTCCAGAGACCCATTACTCATATTCATGCACCTATTGGTAGAAATGCAAATTTTAGGATAGATTCATATGTGATGAGTATGTTACCTATCTTCCACGGTAAACCTTCTGAGGATCTTTATAGACACGTAGATGAGCTTAGTCAAGTGTGTGAGATCAATTAGATTCATAATGTGTCGGCAGATGCGATGAAGATGAAACTCTTTCCCACTACCCTTAGAGATAGAGCTAAAGATTGGTTTTTAAAGTTAGGGAAAGAATTCACCACTTGGACTGAAATGGAGGAGGAATTCCTTAGGAAAGACCACCTCTATTAGGAAGGCTATTCGTGAGTTTACCCAGAGACCGAGTGAAACATTTCATGAAGCTTGGGAGAGACTTAGAGACCTCACTAGGGAGCCTCCTCACCATGGAGTGTCTAACCATGAGCCTACACAGATATTTTAAGATGGGTTAGGCCCACTAGATAGATATCTTTTAGATGCAGCTAGCGGCGGCACCTTCATGAGATAGTTTGAAGATGAAGCAATGGAATCGATCGAGACGGTAGCGGAAAATAGCCACCACAATGCTGGCAAAACCATTCGGAAGACATGCAACGCCGAAGGGAGGATTAATAAACGCAAAGTCAGTAGAGATAGGCATGCTCCTAGAGAAGATCGATAAGATGGTGGAGGTTCAGAATTGTCTATTAGATCGGTTCCACATACAAAACGGTTCAGAAGGACTTGCACCCGTCGCTCTACAAGAAGCGTCGCCATGCGCCCATTGCTCACGCCTCGATCATGTCAAGATGGATTGTTCAATCATGGCAATTCAAGGGGAGGGCATGTGTAGACAAGGCCCGCCAGGAGGGCCAAGTCAACAGGGAAGACTGAATTATCCAAGTACATATCCAAACTATTTTAATAACCCTATATATAACAATCCTATGCAGCTGCAAGGATTTAGGAGGAACACCGATCAAGCGTATCCTCCATCTTATAATGTCGGTCTACAATAGAATTCGCAACCACAACCCTATGCGAATACAAGATTGTCAACGTATATCCCGTCACAGCAATCATACAATCAAGCTCCACGACCGACCGCACCATCTGCAGATCCAATTCTGGGTGCGATCTCTCAATTGATGGAGCAAATGAACAAGATGAACTCGCGCGTAGACGAGATACAGGATTTTGTCAAGACAAAAATCCCTACCTCAACTGATAATAAGACAGGTAAGCACGTTTCTTTTTCTGACCAATTACCATCGCAGGCCACTATGAACCCAAGGAATCAAGGGGCCTCATCGAGTCAAATACATAACTTGAGTCATGTTAATGTTGACGAGGAGGCGGTGGAGACTGCACTAGCGATATCATGCCTTCGGAGCGGCAAAGACTTTCCAGATCCTCATAAGGATCATCCTTTACACAAGAGCTCAATAGATGAAGAAGCACCGACAGCCATAGTAGAGCAGGATTGTAGTTCAAAGGATGAGGAAGAACGGGTGCGAGCTGAGCCAAAAGCATTGAGCAAGCCTAAAGCTAAGGTTTGTGAATCTGACGATCATTTATTAGAAGCCTTTCAAAAGGTGACCATTACCATCCCTTTAGTAGATGCCATTGAGCATATACCTTATGCTAAATTCCTTAAAGGCATATGCACACCCCATAGAAGCCCTAAGAGGATCTAATTGAGTGAGAATATTAGTTCAATTATGATGAATTCTCTTTCAATTAAAAAGAGAGATCCACGAGCACCCATGATTACAAGTGAAATTAGAGGAATGACTTTCACTAGATCCTTGTTAGATACCGAAGCTAGTATCAATACCCTCCCTAAAGCAGTATTTGACCGTCATCATGTAGGGGAGTTGCAGCCTTTTCTTATAGAGTTATGTTTAGCGGATGGATCACTGAGGAAGCCTCATGGCATAGTAGAAGATGTGATTGTAAGAATTGAAGGATGTTATTTTTCAGTAGACTTCGTAGTAGTAGATATGAAGATCACTAAGGAGATTAGTCAAGCCCCAATTATCCTAGGAAGGCCTTTCTTAGCTACCGCAAAAGCTGTCAACAATTGGGGGAAAGGAGAAGTAATTTTAAAGGTGGGAGAGAACACAGTGAAGGTCAACATCAACAAGTTAATGAAGTACCCTTCACAAGCTTTCGAAGATTTGAGCGCTATCGACCTTTTTGATGACCAAGACATAGAGACTTGCATCAAAAAAGTCATGACGATCAACGAGGAAGCTGATTTCAAGGAGCTACCTTTGGACGAGCCAATAGAGGAGCTCAAGCCTCTTCCATCTACACTCAAGTATGCTTTTCTTGACTCTCAGCAGGAAAAACCGGTGATCATTTCGTCCCAGCTCAATGAGGAGTAGGAGAAACGATTACTCAATGTATTACGACAGAATGAGAAGGCAATCGGCTGGATCCTAGCAGATTTGAGGGGATTAGACCCTTCATTATGTACTCATCGCATATTTTGGAGGACGAGTCTAGACCCGTGAGGAAATCCTAGCGACAACTAAACCCTAAGGTATGGGAAGCCGTAAAGGAGGAGATCCTGAAGTGGCTTAATGCAGAGATCATCTGCCCCATATCCGATAGCTAATGGGTTAGTCCAGTACATGTTGTTCCCAAGAAAGCAAGAGTTACGGTGACCATGAATGACAAGGGCGAGGAGATCCAAACGCGCCTTCCGATGAAGAAGGATCACTTTCCTTTGCCATTCATCAATCAAATCCTTGATCGACTTGCAGGTCAGAGTTATTTTTGTTTCTTCGATGGATACTCAAGCTATCACTAGATTGCAATTCATCCGGACGATCAAGAGAAGACAAAATTTACATGTCCCTTTGGCACGCTCGCATTTAGACGAATGTCATTCGGGTTATGTTATGCCCCTGCGACATTCCAGAGATGCATGACAGCGATATTTTTTTATTTCCTTGGCGACAGTCTTGAGGTCTTCATGGACAATTTTTTTGTCTTTGGAGATGATTTCAATAGCTGTCTAGCTCATTTGACAAAGATCCTCGAGGTCTGCGTTAAGAAACGACTAATGTTGAGTTGGGAGAAATCCCATTTTATGGTGCGAGAGGGAGTAGTGCTCAGGCATCTTGTCTAGGGCAAAGGTTTGGAGGTAGATAAGTGATAACATGCAATTTCATGCATTAACATCATTCATTTAATGCATCTTTTCTTTAAATTATAATCATAAATGCATGTTATCATGATTTAAAATGATTAAATTGATCATTTCTATGTTTTAAAGGATATTCTTGATTTTTCATAAATTTGTAGCATTTTATGAGCATTTAGTGATATGGACTAATCAAGAATATAATTTTCTTTTATTATTAAATGAAATTCCTATTTAAACTATATTTATTGACATAAGAATATTTATGAAGTGCATTTATAAAAATGCATTTAAAATGCATTTATCAAGAACATTTATAAATATAGAAAAAGAGAGTAAATTCTCTCTCTCTCTCTATCTCTTTGTCTCTCTCTCTCTGTCTCTCTATCTGTCTCTCTCTCCCTCTCTCTCTGTCTCTCTATCTGTCTCTCTCTCTCTCTCTCTCTCTCTCTCTCTCTCTCTCTCTCTCTCTCTCTCTCTCTCTCTCTCTCTCTCTCTCTCTCTCTCTCTCTCTCTCTCTCTCTCTCTCTCTCTCTCTCTCTCTCTCTCTCTCTCTCTCTCTCTCTCTCTCTCTCTCTCTCTCTCTCTCTCTCTCTCTCTCTCTCTCTCTCTCTCTCTCTCTCGCGCGCGCGCGAGATTCCTTCTTCTTCTCCACATGTATGTGCGCTGATAACATGCATTTATAACTTAAATTCTTATCCTATTTAACTCATATTCATGCTTATTTTATGTGCATAGGATGCATGTTATCATAGTTTTTATAAATTTTACCATTGGTATGCCATTCTACTAAAGTCCATATTTATGCATTATTTAGGGTTAACTATGTGCTTTATAGATGTTTGACATTTTACAAGGCTAATTCCTCCCCTTAATTTACTTTGACTTTAGTAGATGATTAGAAGATTTAATTTCAAGAAGAGAATGTTAGATGATATAAAATAGACTTCTTAAGAGATTATCTATGTTTATTTGAAATTCATCCTATATGATTCTTTTAATTTATATTTTTAGATGGCATAATATTAAAGATGAAGGAATTTGTGATCCAATGGAGAAAATTTGAGTTAAAAAAAGGAGTTATATAAATGAATTTATGAATTTCTTAATTTTTTCAAAATTTTCTGGATTTTATTTTCATTTTTTAGGATTTATTTAATCGTGCGGGACCCGCGGAGGTGACGTGCCACAACGCGAACACATGGCTGGGCCACGCAAGCCCACATGGATGCCTACAAGGTGCCTACATGGCGTGAACAGTGATATCGGACGGTCCGGATTAAATCGCGCAATCGAACGGTTGGGATTAAATCGCTTGATTGGACAGCTGAAATCACACAGAGTGAAATCCGCGTCATGGGCCACGATCCCACTAATTTCGCGCGATCTGATAGCTGAAATCATACTGAGTGAAATCCGCGTCGTGGGCCACGATCCACCAATTACGCACATACTTCTCTATAAATAGATGTTCTTTCCCTTTGTAAACTTAACTCTTGATTGAATCGTGAAGGAATTAAGCAATTTTAAAGCAAGATCTTGAGTTCTTTGTGATCCCCCCGCCTTTAGACTCGATTGCGAACCAATCGGAGCGGAATTGATTGCCAATCATCGGATTTCATCGAATTTTTCCCTTGAATTCTGAAATTCCATGAGGAAGAAATCAAGAAAAATCCACTTCAATCCGCGTGAATTAAAGCACCATCCTTGTAGCAATCGGGTTAGTAGTGAGATTCGATCGATTATCAGGTGATAATTTGAGTTTTAATTAGATTTAGATCATTAATTTTGAGTTTTAGTTTTTAGTGTTCTTCAATTTTGCCCAATTTTAGTCCGAAATTTTTCTGATTGTGAAAAGAAGATATCTCTCTCATTATAATTCTGAATCACCTGATTCTGGTTTCATTAGATTTTTGATTTCATCCGCTTTTTGTGGATAAAAAATTTATCAAATTCCGAGATCATTTGACCCCTCAATTTGATGTTTGACCAAGCACTATTCATTTTCAACTCGAATTTGAACGTTGACTTTCAGGGTCAATTACTTTCAAAATATAAATCAGAATTTGACAATTTTGGTCGCTTTGGAATTCTCTAGTTCTTAGCTTTCGATTGATATACAAATTGCAATATTTGGATATCATTTGACTATTCAATTTAAATATTTTCTCTGAAGTTTTCATTTTGGGAATTTTCTGATCTTTGATTTTTAATAATTCATAATAATCCTATTTCTAATCGAAAAATCACAAATTTTATATCAATAAATTTCATTTTTCTTATAAATTCTGAATATATAACTTTCGTAATCTTTTGACATCTTTTTGTTCTCTGATTTTACATAACTTCGACTATGGGTCAAAGTCAACACTTTGACTTGGACTTTTGACTTTTGTTTGTCAAAACTGAGATCTGAATTCTTAAAATTTCTTATTTGGTATATTTATATCATTTCTATTTATAAAATCTTATTTCTACTTCTTTAAAACCTCTTTTAAATCTAAGTTTGACCAAGTCAACTCTAGAATAAAGTCAACCTTATTCTATGTGGATCGACTCGATACTTACACTTTACTCGATTTTAGATCTTTGCCATTGTGAGTTTGGATTTATAAATTTTATTTGACCGACATTTGTGTGTTTTAACGATCGCACAAAAAGCTTCATCACGCGCGCGCGTGAGGATAATTTCTTTCTCCTCCTCCATCTTCCTCTCATGTTCCCCTCTCCCTCTTCTTTACCTTTCTGCTCTCTCCCTCACTATTTCTCTCTCGCAAAGTGTCTCTCTCGCTCGCGCGCGCAAGATTCTATTCTCGCGGCGGAAAATTTTTCGTTGCAAGAAGATCTATCTCCTCTCCTCATCTCACCATGTCCTCTCCTCTCCTCATCTCACCATGTCCTCTCCTCTCTTTCTCACCATTCTCTCTTTCTCTCCCAGACTTCTCATTCCTCTCCTTCTTCCTTCTCTCTCTCTCTTATTCTCTTCTCTTCCTTCTCTCCCCCTCTTTCCACGATCCCTCTCACGACAGAAATTATTCTGTTGCAAGAAGAACTTCCTCTCTCCCCTCCCTCTCTTCCTCTCTCCCGCTCACTCTCCATTTTTCTCTTCTCTCTCTTTCTTTCTTATTTCTCTCTCATAATCTCTCTCTTTCTCTCTCCGCTGCACTCTTCCTTGCTTTCCCAGTTTTCTCTCCTCTCACTTTCTCTCTTTCTCTCTCTCACAAAGATAACTTCCTTCTTCCGCTTTCTCTTCCTTCTCACTCACTCTCTTTTCTCTACGCTGTTCTCTCCTCCCAGTTTTCTCTCTCTCCCTCTCTCTCTCTCGATGGAAATTTTTTCATCGTGAAGAGAGGTGCGAGAAGGAAAATCCTCCTCTTTCTCTCTCCTTCTCTTCTCCTTCTCTCTCCCCTTTCTTCCTCGCCCTGCATCTCTCTCTTTCTCTTTCTCCCCCTGTCTTTCTCTCTCTCCTCGGGTCTCCTCTCTACGAAAATGGCTTCCGTCGCGAGGAGAACTCCTCCTCTCTCCCTCGCTCTCCTCTCTCCCTCTCCTTCCCTCTCCCAACGGAAATTTTTCTATCGCGAGGAGTTCTCCCTCCTCGTCTTTTCCCTCTCTCCTTCTCTTCCTCTCACACGCATGCGTGCGGAAGGGAGAGAGGGAGATTTCCTCTCCCGATCGCTCTTCCCTCTCTCTACCTTCCTCTTTCCCCCGCGAACTCTCTCTCTCTCTCTCTTCTTCATCTTCGTCTCCTCTTCCCTCTCACTCCCTTCTTCTCTCTCCCTTGATCTCTCTCTCTCTCTCTCTCTCTCTCTCTCTCTTCCTCCCTCTCTCTCTCTATCTCTTCTCCCTCTCTCATGTCGGAAGTAATTTCCGTCATGAGCGGAGTTCTCTCTCTCTCACTCGCCCTTTCTCCGCGCTTGTTTTTTGCCATCGAGAGAGAAGAGACGAGAGGAAAGAGAGGAGAGGAGAGAGGTTAGAGGAGAGATTATGAGTTTTCTTACTTTGCAGGTTTAACCACAGCGGTTGTTATGGGAGCAGCTTGACCAGTGCCATCTGAGGAGAGAGAGAAGATATCAACGATCCAAATTTGTCTAAATTAAAAGCTTGATATCTGATGATCCTGATGGAGTTAGGGCTGAAATTTCGTGGGCATGATCGTCTTTTCAAGCTCGAGGAATCTGATGGGGCTGATTTAAGTTCTGAGATAAAAAAAATTAGGGTTATGAATGTATTGTTGTATGCTTCTAGCATTGGCTAGCCTCAGGGAAAGAAAGCAGCGATTGATTATTCATCATGTGTTGAACATCATTCTCCATGAGTTTCTTCCCTCTTCTATTTACACCTCGTGTTGGATGCAAGACGCCAAGTCCAAGAGAAATCTATTGCTCTCAAAGGTATGTTTTGATTAGGGAGCATCATTGGATTGTATTTTCATCACGAATCTTAGATTAGAACTATCTTCTATCCATTTCTTCTGATTTCCTCATCTGTTTATCAATATTTTCTCATTGAAAAATCCTAAAAATCACTTTTCTACCATCGATGAGGGGTTTCAATTCTTCAAAAGGAGTTTGGAAGCGTTTGATTGGTTCATTTCATCTCCGCGCACATTTTCTTCCTTCCATCGATCATTTTTGCTTTCTAAATCTAAAAAGACCAAAAAATATTTTCTGATTTCAATCTCTTAACCTTCTTCCTTGTGGAATCGACCTTGACTTGCCACTATTCTAATTTAAAAATCAGATTTGAATATTTGAGCATAAATTTTGTGTGATACGTAAAATTGCGCATTCAATGACTGCATTTTTACGCCTATCAATAAGGCCAAGATTGAGGTCATTCAAAACCTTCCTCTCCCAGCTACCTTACAATATTTACGGAGTTTTCTAGGGCACTTTGGCTTCTACCGCAGGGTTATACGAAGCTTTGCTAAACTTTCCAAACTGTTAACCACTCTTCTTTGAAAGGATAAGGACTTCTTCATCCACAAAGAAGGGGAGCACGCATTCAAGATGTTGAAGCTCGCATTGATCGAAGCACCGATTCTACAAAGTCTTAATTGGGACTTACCTTTCGAGATCATGTGTGATGCTTCAACCTATGCAATTGGAGCGGTATTGGGGCAGCGGAAAGACAAAAAGCGAACCGCCATTTGGTACACAAGTAAGACCCTTGCTGAAGCTCAAATGAATTACACGACTAAAGGTAAGGAGCTTTTGGCGGTGGTCTACGCATTAGAGAAATTTAGGCCATACATCTGGGGAAGCAAGATTGTAATCTATATAGATCATGCAGCACTTAAGTATTTTTTTTCCAAGAAGGAAGCAAAGCCACAATTGATACGATGGGTGCTACTTCTTCAAGAGTTTGACTTGAAGATTAAAGATAGGATGGGCAGCAAAAACTTCGTGGCGAATCACTTATCGCGTCTCCATGTTTCAAGTACAAGAGACATTAATGATTCATTTCTTGATGAGCATCTTCTTGCATTATCTAGTCACGCTCCTTTGTTCGCGCAGATCGTCAATTTTCTTGTGACTGGATCAATCCTAGAGCATTGGAATCCACATCGAAAAGATAAGTTTTCTATGAAATCAAGTATTGTTATTGGGAAGAACTACTGCTATTCCATGTAGGATACGATTAGATCATACGGCGATGCGTAGCGGAAGAAGAGCAAGGAGATATATTATCTATGTGTAACTCATCAGCATGTGGAGGACACTTTCCCGCGTGGAAGACATCGGACAAGATTTTACAAAGCGGTTTTTGTTGGCCCACCATCTTCAAGGATGCCCACCGTTTTTATATAGAGTGCTTACAATGCCAGGCTGCATTAAACATCTCCAAGTGAGATGAGATGCCAATGAGGCCTATCCTTGAGGTGGAGATATTCGATTTATGGGGTATTGATTTCATGGGACCCTTTCCACCTTATGATGGGAAAGAGTATAATTTGGTAGCAGTTGATTATGTTTCTAAGTGGATTGAAACTATACCCACTAGGACAAACACTCATCGAGAAGTACTCAGGTTTGTCACGAGGAACATCTTCTCCCGATATGGTTGTTTGAGGCCCATCATCAGTGACGAAGGATCGCACTTCAACAATGCACACTTTCGTGCATTATTGAGGAAATATGAAGTACATCATTGCGTCACCACACTGTACCACCCCCAAGCTAATGGGCAAGTTGAAGTGAGCAACCAAGAAGTTAAGAATATTTTAAAGAAGATCATTCGACCAGACGCTAAGGCTTGGGCACACAAGCTTCTTGATGCTTTATGGGCATATCGTAATGGGATTTGAGGTCAATAACTTTCTGAAATTTTGATCAAAACATCAAATGAAGCGGAAATACATTGAATGAGACATTTAAAATACCAAGAAACCAAGAATAGATGATCCTATCATCTAGTATGAAATGAGAAAACATACTTACAGGGATTCCTTAAAGGAGTTCTTGAAGCTATTCAAGTGTCTAGCCTCTAGCGGTATCCACACGGTCTCCAGATAGTTGGATCTCCTCTACAAAGCTCTTCACCAAGAGAGAAAGAGAAGAAAGGAGAGAATTCCCACAAGGCTTTCATGGGCACCTTCCATTTTTGGTCATTCTCCCCTATTTATAGACATTTGGAATGAGGTTTTTTCATAAGATCCCTCGTAATTCTATCTATATCCACCAACATCCACAAACCTTATATTTGTGACCCTCTAGGTCCATATATCTCACTAGTTAATAACTCTATAGACCAAATAACACCTTAATTGTCAACCTTAATTAATTATCCACATCCACATATAGATTAATTAATCAAGGATCGATTAAACCCAATCGATAGATTAAGTTGCTAGCCCGTTGGGTGCCAAGCTACACCACGTACACTGGGAGATATCGGAGTATGTAAGAACTCACTTATGAAACCTTCCCGTCATCAATTACCATGTATGTATAATCCTTCATCCACATTAGACTCATGAATGACTTAGGGTATGGTCAACTGTCAAACCCTAATGGGTCACTCAAGTTAGTACTGATGCCTGTAGAAATCATTGAGAACTCCTTCGATATTTCTACTATCTTGGCCAAGGATTTCATTGCATCTCATTCCTTTGAGTCAATCTCCTCAAATACCAAGGGTAGATGATCCCATATTGATCACACAATCATCTTCGTAGACTTCATGTCGTATCCAATATATGACCTTTTAGATATCCCGTGACTAGGGATTCGTAAGTCATAATCAAAACACGATCATCCATCCACAAGATGTCTTTGGTGTCTCAAGTCAAAGGACCACATACACAACCATGACATGAATCAACCTGATTGACTGTTAGGTATAATACCATTCAAGGATTCATACCGATCAATTCAGTGAACTCTTTCTCCAAAGAGCACCCACTATTTATCCTTAGTGTCTCCACACCAATGGCTATAGGATCAGCCATACTCATTATATGAGATGAATTAGATAGTGCTATTCTTTCCGAATAATTCGATGTCCTTCTCGAATATCCCACGAATAGGAATGTTTAGAATATATGTTTAAAGACTAGTGATCACTATATTATGATCTCATCATAATTCCCTTAGTCATTACACATACTCATGGACTTCATTACAAACATCACACAAGAATGACAATGAATAAATATCATTTCAATAAACATAAACAAGATACATGAAAGTGTGATTGTCTTATAGGCCGCATAATATCCATCATATCGGACGGCTTACAAGACACCCATTGAGATGTCTCCGTTCCGACTCATATTTGGGAAGGTGTGCCATCTTCTAGTTGAGAAGCTCAACTTATCTCTAGTCTCAACACGTAAACAGAGACTTCTCCAACTATAGGAACTATAAGAGCTAAGGCGCGACGCGTATGAAAACGCGAAACCTACAACGAAAAGACCAAAGCCTTTCATGACAAGCACATCAGAAGAAGAACTTTCCAAGTAAATGAAAAGGTTTGGTTATATAACTCTCGCCTTAAGCTTTTTCGAAGTAAGTTACGCTCACGATGGGACGGTCCTTACGTGGTTGTGGAATCGTTGAACAACGGATTCGTACTTATTTCTAACCCCAAATCCGGCAAAAAAATTCAAGGTAAATGGGCATCGTCTTAAGCCTTACCTTACAGCCAAGCCACCCACACCAGCAGATAAGGTAAATCTACATCTTCTTGAGGTACATGAGGATGTGACAACAGTAACACCCTCATCTCATCGATCATTGTAGCTTCATTAAGTTTCGTCTGGCTGAAGACGTTAAACTTACCGCTCTTGGGAGGCAACCCAAGGTTCTCTTACTGTTTATTTTGTGTTCTTTTTTGTAGTTTTTATCAATGTACATACATAGTTGAAGAAACCCACTATGCAGCAAGCAACAATAAACACAAATTCCGGAGACTACGTCAACAAGCCTCAATGAGTTTTTCTAAACCTTTTTATTTCTCACTTCAGTTTATGATCTTTTTCATGTAATGCATGATATTCTTGCCGTCTTTTTATAAGCATGATGATTTTATTGAGGGCAGTAAAAGATTTAAGTTGGGGGGTGAGGACGTAGAAAAACTCAATAATTTTTCAAAATTTTCAACTTTTTACTTCTACAAACTCCTATTTTTCAAATTTTTATTAATCTTGATACCTTAGAAGTCTTAAAATTTTAAGATCCTATTCCTAGAGATGTAGAAGTGAGGGCCTTACAGCCCATGTGATTAAATTCTGAGTAATAAAGCCAAGTGATCTAGAGAAACCATGGGGTTCTTTTAATGGTTGACTTCTTTGGGGTCGGTGACGAGACTAAATTGTATGGTCGTTGAATGCACACGACTTAGTGTCGAAAAATGTCCTAATATTACCAATTTATGATTAATCAAAGTAATTAATTAGTATATTGGTAATTAAGGGTCAAATCCATGATGAATTAGGGAAATTTGAGAGATATCTTTGAAATTCGGTCAAATCGGATGATGAAATTAGGTTAGCAATTGGGCAATTTAATATATTAACAAAGATAAGTCAATTTCGAATCCACGGAATAAAAAATCATGTGATTTGGATAGGAATTTGAAGAGAAATCGAAATTTGAAGATAGAAGAAAATTCGTTTCGAAAAACGATTAAGAACCGAAAATTAAAGCTAAATTAAACTAAATCTACCATTCTAAAAGCAAAATTAACACTAAATGATGAAAGATTAAGATGAAATCATGCAACCTAACCCAAAGTAGCCTTCGAAATGATCCTATTAATCGCCGGATGCAAGGCTTTTCATTCTGAATTTTCGAAGACAAAAGTGGAGTTCAAGATGTGATTTCTTCCTTCTCTCTCAATCAAAGTTTGATTTCAAGCATTCAATTGACGCGGAAATGAGTCAACAACACTCTTGAACAAATGGCACACGAATTGATAGAGATTACAAGGAGAATTTGAGATTTAATCGCGGGCCTGTTCTTCGTCGCGAATAACCGTTTTTATAAGAAAACGAAAATGAGCTTAGCCGTCCGATCTGATGGACTCATCGCGATCAACGATCGCGATGAGACATCTCTTCATGAATCGTCGCCGTCCTTTGTCGACCGTCGGATCGCGGATGTAGGGTAGAGATGCTTCCATTTATTTTAATTTGAAACGATGCTTCATTTGATCTTCCGTTGGATTTAAATCCAACGATCGTAATGTTTTTGATGAGTCCACCGATCGCATGCAATCTGAGCCATTATAACTCGGGAGATCGACGGCTGATATTAGTTCACTTACACTCAATTACGCACGTGCGTTGATCGGAAATCAGATGGACCTCGTGTCCACGCGATCGATGTGCGCGATTCGTCGCGATGTCGATCGGACGCACGAGATCACGTCACGCGTCCCACACGGAGAAAAAGAAGGCGAGATGATGAGTATATAAGGTATAACATATATAGCATTCAGCTTAAGTTCCTCTATGGAACGCTTATACTTACTATGAACCGTATATAATATAAATAATATTAAATAAAAGCCACCTCAGTGCCACGCAGACACATACGCGCGCGTCCACGTGGTAGAGCCACATGGCCTTGCATGCCACGTCGCGTCCACGTGGGCCCGCGCGTGAAATCCCCACTTTTTGCATTTTTTAAAAATTAATTTAACATTTAAAAATCGAAATAAATTCATTTAAATTTAAGAAAAATTCCATAAAATTGTAAAATTCATAACTTTCAAAATATAACTCCAAATTAAGTCAAATTTGTTTTGTTGGATTCAGAATTGAATAATCTATCATTATAAAAGGTCAAATTATAAAAATAATAAGAGAATTAATTTATAGTAATTTTATACATTTATGTATTATATAAAATAAATTCATATAAATACATAAATATTAGTAAATGTCTTTTCTCTCCTATTTTCATCCTTAAAACATGATTATGATCATAAATATAATTAAGATTAAAGATTGAAATGTTTAATTATTCATAATAATCCATAATTTAGTGTATTTTTAGATCATAACATGAATTTACACAAAATGATAGAAATATGCTTAAAAGATGATAACATGCATATATTTGTAGTGATTAATGCATTAATTTGCATTAATAACTATGTAATTACATGCATAAATAGCATGTTATCAGTAGGGTATCTAAGGGGCACTGAGCAAAAATGAGTAATCAGATATTGAAGTGCTATTGGACTGAAATGGAGGGATTTTTGAGTGAAGTTAAAGCAAATTCCTATCCACTACCTTACATCAGTCGAACCTGCTTGGTGTGGGAATTCCTCACTTCCGAACTTTCTCTTTAAAGAGTACAATGTGCCATAACTTTTTATGCACCTATCTTTTTTCTTTAGGCATTTAGTTCCACATTTTCCTTACAAGTCAATTAGACACCCATTTTCAGCTTCACTGATTATAAATTACACTCCCAAGTGATAAACACATCCAAAGATCGTTTTCCAATTTCCCTTACAAACAAATATTCCTTCATCTTACACTTCAGAATTTTGAATACTCTCTTCAAACATCAAGACCTCCTCCATGTCCTTATTTTTGTGTAAAGTCTTCAAAAGTTATCTTCTTCTTCTCTAAAAATTTATAATATACAAAAAGAAGAAAAAGAGAAGAAAATATGAAAAGAATAAAAGAAGATGAAAAAAAGAAAGAAGGAAATAAGATGAGGAGAAAAAGGAAGAGAAGACTAAGAAAAGTGAAAAGAAGGAGAAAAATATGGGAAAACCATCTCTACCATTCCATTACTTCCATTCCATTTTCACCATGTTTATATCCATTGTACTACTCCACACCATCTCTACCAATTCGATCAATCCTTATCTACCAACTGACGAGACGAAACTGTGAGGTCATCGATTTCACACGGTCTTGTGTCAAAAATAAAGTCCAAACTTACCACCTTCGTAATTAAAAGCAATTTGAAGGGTATAATGGTAAATAAGGGTTGAATCCACAGGGAAATAAGGAATTTTTGAGAGATCTTTTGGAATTTGGTCAAATTGGACAATGAATTGAGGTGAGAAATTAGGGAAAATGGTGGATTTAAAAAGATAACTTCAAAACGAATCCACGGAATCAACAATCATCGAATTTGAACTTGATTTCGTGGAGAAATCGAAATTTGAAGTGGAGAGAAATTTTCGGACGTTAAAATCGTTAATTTAAGCTAAATTTTACGAAATTAAAATCTAAAACCTAATCTCAACAAAAATTAAATATAATAGGAAGATAATCTAGGAAAAACTGCTTCCACAAAACCCTTTTAGCGATCAAAACGAGGTGATTCAGCCGATTAATCACCGAAAACGTCAAGAACGTCACGACCAGCTTCAAGCTGCGATTTCTCCGCGGATTTTCCACCAAATCTTGATTTCAACCCATCTGTGGATGTGGAATTGAGAGAGGGAGAGGATGG
This sequence comes from Lemna minuta, assembly GCA_024174645.1. Taxonomy (NCBI): domain Eukaryota; kingdom Viridiplantae; phylum Streptophyta; class Magnoliopsida; order Alismatales; family Araceae; genus Lemna; species Lemna minuta. The sequence continues at coordinate 14,724,018 of CM044109.1, read as the reverse complement.
AATCAAGAGAATCGAGAGGATCGGTGTCTAGACAAGTCAATTTGATTGAAATCCAAGTCGAATGCATAGAATGACGAAGAACATTTCGTTTTATAAAAAATTTGGGCGTAACCGTTGGATGGATGCGTTTAATCTCCATCAACGGTCCAGATTAAGTACATAACGCCGAACCGTTACGGTTAGATTTCGACCGTCAGATCGCAAATGAACGCTCCGATGAAGCTTGATGTGTGTGCGTTATAAAACGCACTTCATTGCACCCGTTTGATCGTGATCCAACGGTCTGCATGTGTAGCGCGTGTTTTAATCAGGGCCGTTATAACTCCGCTTTAAAGACACGTGCATTGATCTTTGATCGGTGGACCGCGTTCACGCGATCGACGCACGGGATTCTGCGCGCCGCCCGATCCAACGCTTCCGCTTTTGCCACGTCGCCTACAGCTTATAAAAGCCATGTGGATTAGTCCCACACAGAAATTAAAACAGAGAATCGTCGGGTTTATAATACCCGACGAATAGGGCGGTTAATAATTCCCCTCTGATAAGTGGAGGGCTATATGTACGATAATCAAAATATATATATATGAATATACATAGAGCCATCTGTCACCTATGTGCCACGTAGGCACCTGCGTGGGCCCGCATGGCTCTGCCATGTGGCCTTGTGTGCCACGTCGCACCCACGTGGGACCCGCGCGGATAATAACCCCCTTTTTATCAATTTTTTAATATTTTTCATCATTTAAAAATCAAAATAAAATCAGAAAAATCTGGAAAAAATCCCTAAAAATTGTGAAAATCATAACTTTCAAAATATAACTCCAAATTAATCCAGATTTTTTTCATTGGCTCTGAAATTCAATTATCTATCATTATAACAAGTGAAAATGTTTAAATAACAAGAGATTTAATTTATACTTCAAAAATACACTCATTTCCTTAAGATTTGAAGTTTAGAAAATTAAATGAAAGTTTATAAAAGTGATTTCTCTTATTATTTAGCTTTAAAAACCACTTATAATCTCAAGTAAAGATAGGTTATAAAATCATTCATCCTTAATTTATTATAATTAACCTTAATTTAGTGTAATTTGAGATTATAACATAAATTTGCATGAAATGATAGAAATGCACTCAAAGTATGATAACATGCACATAAATGTAATGTTTTATCATGTTAAGATTGCATGTTATCACCAACATCACCATCCACATCACTTGGGAGAATAATTAAACATCAAGGGTACCTTCTTTGTATAGAATATCTAACTTGTTTACATGTTGATTGAGGCAACTATCTTGTATGGTCGTTGAATACACACGATATAGTGTCAAAAAAAGTCCTCAACTTACCAATTTATGATTAGTTAATTTAATTAATGGGTATATTAGTAAATAAAGGTTGAATCCACGGAGAATTAGGGAATTTTGAGAGATATCTTTCAAATTCAATCAAATCGAACGATGAATTGAGATTAGAAATTGGGCAATTTCTAATATTAACAAAGATAACTCAATTCCAAATCCACGGAATCAAAAATCAAGTGATTTGGATAAGAATTCGCAGAGTAATCAAATTTTGAAAATGGAAGAAAATTTGTATCGCGAAATTGATTGAAAACCAAAATTAAAACAAAATAAATCTTAATCCACGATTCAAAATATAAAATTAACACTAAATGATGAAAGATTAAGATAAAAACACGCAATCTAACCCAAAGTAGCCTTCGAAATGATCCAATTAATCGCCGCATGCATAGCTTTTCATTCCGCATTTTCAAAGACGAAATTGAAGTTCAAGATGTGATTTCTCCTGCATGTCTCGATTAAATTCTGATTTCAAGCACTCCTTGGATGCAGAAACGAATCAAGAACATGAAGAAACCAAATTGGCACTTGAATTGGTGTCTGGACACTTTGAATTTCTCGAAGATTCAAGGGCCCTCTTTCCGTCGCGAAGAACAATCTACTTAAAAGAGAAATTTGGGCGCAACTATCTGATGAAGGGGCATATCACGATCAACGGTCGGGATGAAGCTTGTATTAATCGAATCGTCATGATTAAGTTCGAATCGTTTGATCGCCGATGAAAGGCTGAGGTGAGTCCACGTGTTTTAATTTGAAATGTCGCGTCGCTTGATCATCTGTTGGATCTTAATCCAAAGATCCTGATATATTGAAGAGTCCACCGATCGCGAGTGACCTCAGCCATTATAACTCACGAGATTAACGGCTGAGATGAATTCACTTAAACTCCATTTAACGCACGTGTTTGATCCTTGATCAGGTGGACCTTGCATCCACTGCATCTACGCACTACATTCATCGTGATTCCCATCCAACGCTCCACGTCATGCCACGCAACCTGAAATCAAAATAAAAGAAGGAAACATAGTCCCACACGGAGAAAAAGACGGAGACCTGTCAGATATACAAGGTGAGCCGATTATAGCAGGTAGCTAAAATCTAATATTCTGGATGCTTATATGTACTATAACCATACTAATATGAGTAAATATAAACATGATGTCACCTCAGTGCCATGCAAGCACTTGCGTGGCTCTACGTGGCTTTGCCATGTGGCATTGTGTGCCACGTTGCATCCACGTGTGCTCACGCGAAATATGCACCCGTTTTGTCATATTTTTAATGTTTTAAATAACTTAAAAATCGAAAATAAATCTAAATAAATTCAGAAAAATTCCAGAAAAATTCCTATAAATTGTAAAAATCATAACTTTCAAAATACAACTCCAAATTAATTCAATTTTTTTTTGGATTAGAAATTGAATAATCTATGATTTTAAAAAGTCAAATTATTCAAATAATAAGAGAATAAATATTAATTAAATTGATACATTCATGTATCTTATAAAAATAAATTTATAAAAATACATAAATGTTAATAAAGATCTTTTCTCTTATATTTTCATCATTAAAATTCTATTATAATCTTAAATATAATTAGGATTAAACATGATAATGTTTTAATTATATATAATAATCCATAAATTGATGTATTTTTAGATCATAATATGAAATGATACAAAATGATAGAAATATACTTAAAATATGATAACATGCATACATTTGGAATAATTAATGCTTCAATTTGCATTAATAATCATGTAAATTCATGTATAAATATCATGGTCTCACTGATTCGCATTTAACCAAGTCATTCCTTTAGAAATAGTGTCCTTTTACTCTTTCAGATGCCTCATAACGATGCTTCCTAAAGTATGAAATCCCTTTTCAATGCACTCTTTAAACGAGGAAGACGAGTTGAGGGGAATTCTAATGTACTAAGTAGCCTCCAAATGAGTAAAGGAGTGATGGTAGAATTAGAGAGGTGAGGATTACATCTGCTCATGAGAGTGTAAGAATCTTTTCATTCTCATAGCATCAAAGCTTAGATATGCTCACCTCGATAACAATTGAGTATTGACTCAAGCATTAGCCGATGAGCACTACCCTAAAATACTCTAAGGAAGTCCACCTAGTTATGGAATCTAAATCACCATGGTCCACACTATGAGGAAAAGTAATCACACATTCATACAATTCACTTCTCTAGTTATAGGATCAAAGGATGAAAAGACTTTCTAAGGAGATTATATAGTGAATTTGCTAGGAGACTAGCAATTATTCAAGTTTCGGGGTGTGATAACATGCATTTTATACATGAATTTACATGGTTCTTAATGCAAATAAAAGCATTAATTGTTCTAATTGTATGCATGTTATCATATTCTAAGTATATTTCTATCATTTTGCATAATTTCATGTTATGATCTAAAAGCACATCAAATTATGGATTATTATACATAATTCAACAATGTGATTTTAATCCTAATTATATTTAAGATCATAAGTATGTTTTCATGATTAAATGATAAGAGAAATGATGCTTATTAATATTCATGTATTTTTATAAAGTTATTTTAGGAAATACATGAATGTATTTATTTATTTAAAAATCATTCTCTAACTATTTTAATATTTTGACTTTTAATAATGATAGATTATTTAATATCTGATCCAACAAAATAAATTTGAATTAATTTCGAGTTCTATTTTAAAAGCTATGATTTTTCTAATTTTTAGGAATTTTTTGAAATTTATCTGAATTTATTTAACCATATTTTTGGCTTTAAATTAATTAAAAATAATTATAAAAGGGTTTGAATTTACCACGCGGTGACGTGGCGGAGCGCTGCCACGTGGCAACGTGGCGGGCGCGCTAGCATGTGACACGTGTACACATGTCTGTGTGTGTGCATGTGTGTGCATGACACATATGCGCGATATATATATATATATATATTATAAGCATCCCGTAATCGAAATTCGCTAACCATCAAATCCGTCATATGTTATAAACTCGATAAATCACTTTATTTTATTCCGCGTGGAACTATTGATAACTCTAAACTATAAGTCACATTCATGCATCATTTACCATGCTTAAGTGTTGAAAAGAGTACATGAATGAGAATATCTATTTTTATATGGCTGAATGTGATGAAAATATGACTAAGTCCTATCATGCATCATTTCTTATATTTTGACTGTACTATGAGACTAACCCCACTTGACTTCTTGGAACTCAAATGATTGAATTCTCACATTTTTATGAGTTATGTGGATGCAAGGACTTAGGTGAAGTTTAATGGGAGCACGGATGAAAATTATCTAGAAGAAGAAGAATAAAATGGGTGCTTGATAACATGCTTATTAGACATGATAAAAAATAATTATTGATGCAAATTAAGGCATAAATGACTTCATTTCTATCCATGTTTTCATATTTATGAGTATTTATCTATCATTCAATGTAAAGGTTACTATAATCTAAAAGTACTTTAAATTAGGGTTAAATATGATGGATTAAAGATAAATAATTTTATAAACCCATCTTTACTTGATATTATAAGTGTTTCTAAATTGAAATAATGAGAGAAATCATGTTATAAAAATTTATTTAAATTTTCATAAGTTTAAATCTTTTAAAAAATAAATGTATTTTTGAAATAGAAATTAAAACTCTCATTATTTATTAAGTTTGAATTTTTAAAATGATAGATAATTAAATTTTGGATCAAATGAAAGAAATTTAGATTAATTTGGAGTTATATTTCGAAAGTTATGAATTTTCTAATTTTAGCGATTTTTCTGGATTTTTCTGAAATTATTTTCGATTTTTAAGTATTAAAAACAATCAAAAAAGGGTAAAAAGGGGGTATATTTTCATGCGGGACCCATGTGGATGCGATGTGGCACGCAAGGCCACGTGGCAGAGCCACGCGACCCACGCGAGCGCCTGCGTGACGCGATGTGACACGTATACATATATATCATTATACTTAGGGTTATAGTACATATAAGCATCCGTAATCAAGTTTTTCTCATGTGGGACTAGGTTCCACACTGAGTTTTATAAAGCAAGTGATGTGGCCGAAGGAGGAGAATCGAATCAAGGGCTCACTGATTAACACGCGAGAATCATATGGACTCGTGGTCCACCGGACACCATCAAGCGCACGTGTCTAAAATGATGAGCTATAACAGTTCAGATTTAATGCGTGGGAGTGCATCCGGAGCGTCAGATCACGATCCAACGGCGGCAATGTGATGTGTTTCATAACGCACATCCACGTGGACTAATCCAAGCGCTCCATCAAGATCGGACAGTCGTGATTTAATTGAAATGGTTCACGATGAACCGTTTCATTAGAACCGTCGATTGAATTTAATCAGATGGTTACACTCAAATGCCTTATAAATTGAGATGTTCTTCCAATTTGTAAAGCATTCGAGAAAGAATCAATATAATTGATCTGTTTAGACACTCACCTTCTTGAATCTCTTGATCCCATCCTCTTCTAAACTCAATTCCGCATCCTCAGAGGGCTTATGATTGAGATTTGGTTGAAAGACGGAGGACAAATCGACGCTTGAACTCCACGATGGAGATTTTTTGGACTTTTTATGAATAGCCTTAATCTGGTGATTAATTGCATTAATTCGATTGTAATCTTGGGTTAGTGGAAGCGGTTTTACTAATTTTTCGTCCATTCATGTTTAATTTCCGTTTATATTAGTAATTTAAGTTCAATTTTGTTTAATTTTTGTCAAATTCGTTATTTTAAGTTTTGGAAATATTCCCCCACTTTGATCTTCAAATTCTCCGCGAAATCAAGGTCAATTTTGATGATTCTTTCCATGGAATCGTCTTGAAATTCTCTTTCGTAATCTACCTTTTTCCATAATTTCTACCATCAATTCATCATCCGATTTGATCAATTTTTGAAGAGATCATTATAAATTTTCTTAATTCCCTGTGGATTTGACCTTGTCATATCTTTAGAAGGTAAATCAAGCCATTCCACCTTTTTAGGAGGTTAGTCAACCACCATCTTGAGGGGGTTGGGGTTAGCCCATTCCACCTTTTTAGGAGACTAGTCACGCAATGTCTCTTAGAAGTCAATGATAGTCAAAGTGATTCTTGAGAAGTCAAAGGTGGTCAAAGGCATTCTTGAAGGGTCAAAGAGGTCAAACTTCTTCTCTTTTATTTATTATTAATCAATTTAAATCTTTCCTATTTTTCAGGAAGGATCCATATTTTTAGGAAGAGAAAGAGGTAAGCCCACCTCCTCAAGGAAGTGGTAAGGTTACCATCTCTTAGAGAGTGGTCAACCCACTCCCTAAGGAAGTAGTTGTGGGGGCCCACCTCCCTAAAAAGGGCTCTCCCACCTCTTTAGGAGGAGATTAATTTCGTGGCTTATGGGTTCAATCTCAACCAATCATTTGGTTGCACCCAAAAAGACTTAATCTCCATCATTGATTCAAAGGAGCCTATTAACCTAAAATTATAAAAGAATCTTCTTCTTCCTTTTTTGTTGTTTTTTGGCTCTCTCTTAGCATCAGGATAGCAGAAGGAAAAGGAGAGGCTTAGGCCCAAGCTTGGCATTGTTTGGTGTTCAAGTTTGTTGTGGAGGCAAGATTAAGTGAAGGATCGAGGTCATAACGATTAAAGCAACACTTGGCCTAGGACTAGCATCAAAAACGGGGTTTGTGTGAAGATTTGGATCTAATTTTCTCTTGTAATCCCCTCCATGGATAGTTTAGAATCTATTTCCCTTTTTATATGTTAGATTTTATTTTTTATTTAAATAATTTCTCATCATTACCCAATTTCTCGATTTCCCAATTTTTCACCGTTCTTTCATCATCTTCCATTCTATCATTCTCATTTCTCCATTCCATCATTCCATCATTCCATTCTCAATATTTTGATCATTATTTATCATAGAATATTAATATATATATATTTATACTTTCGTTCATACCATATTCCATTTCTTTATCCTTCCATATTTCTCCAAAAATCCCTTCTACCGTTATCTTTTCCTATAAAAGTATCTCTTTTCCCTAAAAGCACTAATCTCATTACCTAGGCTCCCTGAAAATTCGACCCTTACTTTACCATTATACAAAGTGAGGAATTTAAAATATTTTTGCATGAAATCCATTTAAAAAAAGGACTAAAAATAACCCCAAATCGAGTTCATCGACTATCTTCTTTTGTTTTCATTTCAGGAGACGTAGAGTTATTCAAAACGTCCGATCGCGTGATTTAATCACACGCGTTGGATGTCACTTACTCAAGGGGTACGTGGCAACATCTCACAAGGCATTGATTTGATTAAACACACCTTAATCATAGCCGTCCATCAAAAGAGTTATAACGGTCACAATTAATTACGATCGGAGGACCTTTGGATTAATCATGACCACCCGATGAAGATCCAGTAGACGCGACAAAACGACGCACCTCTTCATGTGCGCAACATGGACGCATCCTGACGCTTCAATTATGATCTAATGGACGCGACTTAATCGCCCATTTCAATCAAATGACGCGTCATCTCAGTCGTTGATCGTGATCAGACCGTTGATCCGACGGTTACGCCAATTCTTCTATAAATTCAAGTGTTCTTCGCGAACGAAAACTCACCCTTGGATTTTTGAGATTAATCCAACTCTCTAGACACCAAAATTCAAGCGTCATTTGATCTATTTCTCTTCTAGACATGTTTCTGCGTCCGAGGAGTGCTTGAAATCACATCTTGAATGCCATCTTCGTCTTCAAAATCGCGGAATGAAAAGCCATGAATCCGGCGATGAATTGGATCATTTCAACTGTGACTTTGGGTTAAATTGTGTGTTTTCATCTTAATCTTCCATCATTTCGCATTAGATTTACATTTTTAATCGTAGAGTAAGTTTAATTTCAGTTTAATTTTGGTTTTTAATCAATTTCGTGATCAAATTGCTCTCATTTTCAAAGTTCGATTACTCCGCAAATTCTAATCCAAATCACTCGATTTTTAATTCCATGGATTCACAATTCATTTATCTTTCTTAATATTATAAAATGTCTAATTTCTAAACTCAATTCGTTGTCTGATTTGATCAAATTTTAAAGATATCTCTCCAATTTCCCTAATTCTATGTGAATTCGACCCTTATTTACCATTATACCATTCAATTTGTGAATTAATCTTTAAATTGGTAAGTTTGGACTTTGTCTTGACATGACATAGTGGGTATTCAATGATCATACGCATTCGTTTTGTCAAACTCCATATTTCCTAAGTTAACTTCTGAAATGAGAATTAGTTAAATGAGATCCACCATCACTAATAATCGCTCTAGGACAACCAAATCGGGAAAATATATTGCTAACAATAAATTTATTAACACTCAATGATCGTTTGTCCTTGTCGGTATCACCTCAACCCATTTGGACACATAATCCACCGCTACAAGAATGTACTCCTTTCCCTCCGAGGGTGGAAATGGTCTCATAAAGTCAATCCCTCCAAAGATAAAAAATTTCTACCTCAAGGATGGTTTGCAAGGACACTTCATCTTGGTTTGAAATATTTAATACGTATTGGCACTTGAGACATTCCTTGAAATACTTGATCGCATCCTTGAATAAAGTTGGCCAATAGAAGCCACTTTGTAGCACCTTTGCTCCAGTCTCTCTCGACGCAAAATGTCCTCCACATAAGGATGACTGACAGATCGATAAAATATGCTCTTGCTCCTCCTCCGGAACACATCGCCGAATAATCTGATCAGCCCCTACATTAAACAATTGGGGTTCTTCCCAAAAAATATATCGAATATCAAAGGAAAATTTTTGCTTTTGATGCATGTTCCAATACTCAGGGACAGATTTTGTGACTAAGTAATTGACAATATGTGCAAACCAAGGTACCTTAGTCACAACGGCAAGAAGTTGTTCATCGGAGAATGTGTTACTTATCTCACCTGAAGATGTGGTATGAAGTCAAGAAAGGTGATCAGTCATTGAGTTCTCACTTCCTTTTTTGTCTTTAATCACCAAATCAAATTCTTGAAGAAGAAGAACCCATCAAATCAATCACGGTTTAGCCTCTTTCTTGGACAACAAGTACTTTAAAGCGGCATAATCCATGTACACAATGATCTTGCTGCCCAAGACATAAGGCCTAAACTTCTCCAAAGCAAAGATGACCGCTAACAAATCCTTTTCCGTAGTAGTGTAGTTGAGTTGAGCATCAGCTAACATCTTGCTTCTGTAACAAATGGCAGTCGGCTTCTTGTCGATCAGTTACCCCAAAACCGCGCCTACTGCAAAATCTGAAGCGTCACACATAATCTCAAAAGTTAAGTCCCAATAAAGACTTTGTAAATTAGGTGCTTCCACTAATGATTGCTTCAGTTGCATAAAGGCTACTTCCCTTCTTCCTCAATGATGAAATCTTTTTCCTTGCATAAAAGAGAAGTTAGTCGTTTTGAGACTTTAGAAAAATCATGAATAAAACGGCAATCAAAGCCGACATGCCCAAGGAAACTTCTAAGCTCCCATATCGACTTTAGTAGTGTAACGTCTTGGATCACCTCAACCTTGACCTTGTCCATTTCAATCCCTTGCTTGAGACTAAATGCCCAAGCACTATACCTTCTCTTTCCATGAAGTGAGACTTCTCCCAACTAAGAACTAGGCATTTTTTAACGTAAAAGTCGAGGATTTGCGTTAAGTGCTCTAAGCACGCATCAAAACTTGGCCTGAAAACTGAAAAGTTGCCCATGAAGACCTCAATCCTCTCTCCTATATAGTCAGAGAAGATGGTCATCATACACCTCTGAAAATTAGTAAAAGCATTACATAATCCAAATGGCATGCACTGAAATGCATAAGTGCCAAATGGACATGTAAGTATAGTCTTCTCTTGATCATCGGGGCGTAACACTAATTGATTGTACCAGGAATAGCCATCAAGGAATCAATAAAATCATTGACTTCAAAGCTTGTCAAGAATTTGGTCAATGAATGGCAAGGGGAAATGGTCCTTTTTCATCACCGCATTTAGCTTCCAATAGCTGATGCATACTTGCCATTTCGTTGGAAGACGTGTTCGAAGTTCTTCGCCCTTGTCATTTGTCGTCACGGTGATCTCTGCCTTCTTGGGGACGACATGTACCTGACTGACCCATGGACTATCAAAGATGAGATAAATGATACCTACATTAAGCCATTTAAGCATGTCATCCTTAATGATATCCCACACCTTAAAGTTTAGCCGCCTTTGTGCCTCTCTAGAGGGACGAGAGTCCTCCTCTAGGAAAATGCAATGAGTGCACAAAGAGGAATCAATTCGCTTGAGGTCCAATAAGCTTTATTTGATTGCTTCCTTCCTTCCTCGCAAGACTGCCAATAGCCTCTCCTCTTGGTCCTAATCTAGTTGCAAGGATATAATAACCGGGTTAGCACAATGATAATCAAGAAAATCATATTTCAATGTATAAGGTAAAGGTTTTAGCTCATGTGCCATCTCGTTGGAGGGAAATGGATCGTCCTCAGGCTCGAAGCTCCTGCCCTCAATAGCTGCCATCGTCTCCTCAATACAACTCAAAATCTCCGGATCCTTGAAGAAACGAATGTGTGCGATCGTTGAATACACACGATGTCCTGTCAAAACAAAGTCCAAACTTACCAATTTAAAGATTAATTCACAAATTAGAGAAATCTGAAAGATATCTTTCAAATTCGATCAAAACGAACAATGAATTGAGTTTAGAAATTAGGCATTTTATAATATAAAGAAAGATAAACTCAATTGCAAATCCACGGAATAAAAAATCCAGTTATTTGGATGAAAATTCGTGGAGTAATCAAAGTTTAAAAATGAGAGAAAATATCAATCACAAAAATGATTTAAAACTGAAATTAAACTAAAATTAAACTTAATCTACGATTCAAAATGTAAATCTAATGCTAGCTAACAAAAGATTAAGATGAAAATACACAATCTAACCCAAAGTAGCCTTTGAAATGATCCAATAAATCACCGGATGCATGGCTTTTCATTTCGTGATTTCAAAGACAAAGATGGCATTCAAAATGTGACTTCTCCTTATCCTCTCGATCAATTTTCAATTTCAAATGCTCCTCGGACGCAGAATTGTGTCAAGAAGAGAAATAAATCGATGGATGCTTGAATTGTGGTGTCTAGACAGTTTGATTTCACTCGAAAATCCAAGGGTGAGTTTCCGTTCAAGAACCAGTTCTAATTTATTGAAGAATTGGGTGTAACCGTCGGATTTGAACTTCCATTGCGATCAACTATCCAGATGAAGCGCCTGTTGACGAACTGTCACGATTAAGTCATGAGCGTCGATCGATGATGGAGGATCGAGATGCATTGACATCGCATGAAGAAAGGACGTGTCGATTCATCATGCCCGCTGGATTTTCCTCGGGAGGCCACGATTAATCGTAAGGTCCACCGATTGCGATTAATCATGACCATTATAACTCCTTGATGGACGGTCACGATTGATGTCAAGATCTTCACTTAAATAGCATTTAAGGCACGTGCGCTAATAGCGATCCGGTGGACTCTGCGTCCATGCGATAATCCACGCGCTTTGATCTGATGATCCATGCTTCGCCACATGTCTTGCAAACTTAAAATAAGAGTGAACATGGTCTCACACGGAGAAAATTAAAGAGAATGATTGGGTATATAAGGTGCGACGGAAATAAGGGTTAGCGAGCTCCGATAAACAGAATGCTTATACTTACTATAACCATATATAATATAAATAAATATGTATATCACACACGTGTCACCTCCGCGCCACGCAAGTGCTCGCGTGGGTCTGCGTGGCTCTGTCATGTGGCCTTGCGTACCATGTCACATCCACGCGGGTCTCGTGCGATAAATAAACCCTTTTTAGCCCTTTTTTAAAATTTTATTTAATAGATTTAAAATATAAAATATACTTAAATAAATTCAGAAAAATTCTATAAAATTCGTAAAAATTGTAAAAATCATAACTTTCAAAGTACAACTCCAAATTAGTTCAAATTTATTTTGTTGGATCCGAAATTGGATAATCTATCATTATAAAAAGTCAAAATAATAAAATAGTATGGGACTTAATTTTAATCAAATAAATACATTCATGTATTTTCTAAAATAACTTTATAAAAAATACATGAATATTAATAAAGATCTTTTATCTTATATTTTCATCATTAAAACATAGTGATGATCTCAAATATAATTAGGATTAAAATCATAATGTTTAATTATCCATACTTATCCATAATTTGGCGTATTTTTAGATCATAACACTGAAATTATGCAAAATGATAGAAGTATACTTAAAATATGATAACATGCATACATTTAAAATAATTAATGCCTTTATTTGCATTAATAATCATGTAAATTCATGTATAAAGTTCATGTTATCAATCCTCGTAAATATTGATGACGCCTACTTCATCAGACTCATGTGAAGGGTGTCGCATCAACTTGTTGATGCTCTCCTTCATCGTGCTATCTCCCGACCTGAAATATAACTCGCCATTGCCCAAATCCGTAATAGCTTTCATGGTAGCTAAAAATGGTCTCCCTAGTATGATGGGAGAGTCGGTGAAATCCCTCATGGATTTCATATCCACGATAATAAAGTCTACTAGAAAGTAACAGTTTTCTACCTTAACTATCACATCCTCTACAATGTCGTGAGGTCGTCTCACAAATCCATCTGCTAAGCTCAACTCAATAAATATCGGCTGCAACTCGCCAAGTGGACTAAAGTCATACACTCCCTTTGAGAGGATATTGACACTAGCCCCAGTGTAGAGGAGAGATCGAGTGAAAGTCCTACCCCATATCTCACAACTAATCATGGGAGCTCCCGGATCACGTCGCTTACAAGGAAGTGTACTCAACATGATAGAGCTTATGGTCTCGCTCATATGGATATGCTTTGGCCTCCTCGTAGGGGTGCAAAGTCCTTTTTAGAACTTAGCATAGGATGGAATATGTTGGATAGCGTCTACTCATGGGATGGTGATAATAACCTATCTTAAGGTCTCTAGCAATGTATCATCACTCTCGCTCGTAGAGACCCTGGGTCGGCTCAATAACTGAGGATAAGGTACTGGAGGTTTGTAAACCTCGAGACTGGGCTCTCCCCTACTCTCCTCATCGAGTGCCACCTCATCATTGGAGTCCTCCGGAATGATCGTGGGAGAGGATTGGTTATCCTTCTCCTCAAGCAAGTCCTTGGGGTGCTTGTGGTCCTTATGAGGATCCACTAAGACCTTGCTGCTACGTAGGTCCAAAATGGCATATGCCCCCTCCGATGCACTATCATTGGGAACTTCGTTCACATTGTGGGTGCGGCTCAACGAAGCTTTCCCTACATTCCTAGGGTTTGCTAGAGGTTGGGAAGGTAATTGATCTATAAATTCTACTCGCTTACCCTTCCTCTGCTCAGTAGAAGCATCAGAGCATTGGGTTTAGCCCCTTCGACTTTATCAAGTCAGTCACTAACCTCATTCAGTTTACTCATCATTTGTGATAATGCACTCATGATGGGGTCAACTGAAGGTGCTAGAGGTCGTACTGCCAGTGGTGGTATAACCGCTTGGGGAAGACCGGGGCAAAAGATGTTGGCCTCGAGTGCCCCATATGCTGCGGCGAGGATCCAAAGGGCTAGTGATATGAAGTGTGCTGCCTGCTCTGCTGCTGCATGATAAGTCGCCAATCTTAGTGATAAAATATGCTTTGTAAAGAACTTCCTATGCAATTCTTTATACTTAGATGCATGTTTTATCCACATTCAACTATGAAATTGGGATTTTCATAATTTCTAAGCCTTGCCTTGAATTATGCAGAATTATGTCTTTTTAAGATAACTAACCCCTACTTGACTCATGGAGTCAAGTAGAGTCAATCTCATCAAGATATGTTGAAATGTTTTCAGGGTTTAGGTTCATTGGCAAGAACTAAAAGGTTTAGAGGTGGCCTTATAAGAACCTTTTTGGGAGCAGCCCAAACAATATAAAAAGCCCATTATGGAAGGAAGTTAGAAAGAAAACAGAAAAGAGAAAGTGGTGAAATCCTGACTGTTGGAATCCAAGAAATCCAACAGTCCATCTTACCTCTCTCTTTCCCGATTTAAACCCTTAGGGTTTCAAGAGAAGAGGCGTCACCTTGATGCAGTCCAACCCCATTGGAAGCTTGTGTGCAACTGAATCAGTGTCCCTCTTACCCGAGTAAGAGCCAGGAGGAAGGAGAGCGTCCAGAGCTGCTGGAGAGGAAGAGAAGAAGAGTCCCGAAGACCTTGACGGGTGTGACAAAAGGAGCTCCTCTTCATTCTCTTTCTCGTCCTCTCCTCCCCCTTTTTTTTTCTGCAGGTTATCCGGGTGGCAGATAGCCCACTTGCAGCGCTCCCGACGCCACTGGCTTCTTCCAATACTCGTCCTGCAACCCACGCTTCAGGAGATCTTGAGGTTGGAGTTGCTGATTCACTACTGCTGCCCGCAGGCAGCAATTTCTTTCCATCATTTTGTTTCTTAAAAAAACAAAAAAATAATCCTCTCATCACGGTTTAACCCATTTCCATCTTTCTTTTTGTTTCCGTCTAACTTTTTTATTATTCTTTTGTTCTTCACACTCCTCGTAAACCATTGTATTGTCGCTGCTAGCTTGCAGCAAAGTATGTTGGATCGGTTGTATTTTCTCCCAAGCATACATTTATCTTCACAATTAAGTTTCATTGTCCCATTGTTCTAGTTTAGTTTTCTTCGATTTTTTATGTTTGTCGCATCCTAGCAGGAGTCGCACGCACTATCGTTACCAAATGCAGCGACGCGTCTGCTCAAAACCAATCTCAGAGATCGGTTTTGAGTGAATTTTCTTCACAGCACCTCACTTCCGCAATTTATTTTTGTCATCATTTCTGCCTTCGTGCTCACGGGAATCTCAGCTGCTCACGGGCAGTAAACCGTCAAGTCGAGCTGGAGTTGGTAGGAGCTACTAGGTCACGAGATAAAAAAATAAAATACTATAATCCTTGAAGTTCCTCATCATCCTTCGTAGGTGGTCGCTCCTCATCATCTCTTGGAGTTCTCTCTGCCTTCCACGCATTTCCGCTTCACCGTTTCTGCAGCCGAGCCCTTGCCCAAAACTGATTGTTGAAATCGGTTTTGAGAAAAAATCTATTTTTATAACTACATTGTCTGCCTCACCTGTGCACTGCTCATGATGGCCGTGGGTGCGTCCTCTAGTGCATTCATTTCCGCCACCTATTGCCATCTTCAGGAGTGGATCTTCATTCAACGAGTTCCGAAATCAGCTTTGAATCAAAACTGACTTCACAAGATCCGTTTCCACTTCTCTCTCCGTCCGCGTAACTTCCGTCGTTTTGATATTCTTATCGTCCACGTATTTCTCTCTCTACTTTCCGTTTCTTCAAATCCACCCTACTCACTATTCTCTCCTTGGTCGTTTTAATTCCATTTTGATATTGACCTTCCTCTCTCAATACGAATCCAATCTCTCTATCGCATATTTTTGACTTCTTACTTAACCCTTATTTTGAGAATAAGAACCCAGTATCCTCCCTTTCTCATTTTCCATTCGAATTCTCTTTTTCACTGCTCATTCAGTATTCCCATTTTCTGTATTTTCCTATCTTACTGCCTTCTCCTCAGGAATTCTTGTTAGACCTTATTCTTCTCACTCATTTCCTTCATCTCGAATATATGTTCTCAATTTTAAAACCTCCTCACCTTTTAAATCCTAAAAATACTGCTTTAGAGCATAAAAATTCACTAGCTAAACACCCGCTCCCTATGGATCGACCCTTGCTTGCCCTAGACTCGTGAGGTTACAAATGTGTTGCGTAAGCTTAAAGACTCACACGACATAACAATTCTTGAGACTAATTCTCAATAATTGTTATCACGTTTTGAGCTTATCACTGCACATAAGATGGGTTATGAAAACTAGAACAACTCTGATTCCGGTAGTTAGACCTACCCGCTTGGCTCAAACCTAGATATGTTGTAGGGTTTGGCTCAAACCTAGATATTCAGGTAGTTAGACCCTGAATTGTCATCATGGGATAATCCAGCTTGTTGTGCTCAAAACTAGAGCAATGTGAACACGGAGAGACATTGCTATGTGACACTGGCGCGAGGCCATCAGAACCTGGTCAGATCTTAAGCGAATCTATGATCAAATTATGTGCCTCAGTCAGCTTTTCAATTTTATCTAAAAGCATACCTGTCTCTACCGCCTTTGCATCCAACATCCCTCCCTTTGCGGGAGCACTCCGTCCTCCGAAGGATTTAGCCACATGATGATGGCTATTCTGCGCCACAAACTCGATCAACTCAAGGGCTTCGTCCTCGTATTTGCTCATGAATGTGCCTCCATGATGTAGGATATTTTAGAAAATGATGATTATGACATTAGGAATAGGAGGGAGATGCATATGAGGAGAATGTGAGTGCTTTGTATGTAGATGAGAATAGTATATTGATCTCTAATTAAATCCTACAATCTTAGAGAGGACCTATGAATGATATCACTGAGGGAATAAAGGAGAAATCAGATAAGGTAGTGTGGAAGGATAATAGGGGAATAAGAGGATGTTAATGATGATAAAGATTAAATATGAGTAGAGAAGAGAAATAGAGAAGAAAGTGATGTGAATTATTTAATGAATTAAGACTTATTCTTATGGTAATTATGTATAATATAAAATATTAGAATTATATATATCAAGGAATATAAGAGATAGAAGAGAGCGAAGAGATGACTGTGTCATAGAGAGAGGAATAGTGGAGGCGATGAGCAGAGATATAATAGAGAAGACGGTACTTTCTTATAACTAGGATGAGAGTTTAAGGGTTGATAAGATGGAGAGTTATGAAATAGATGAATGAATGACAGAGTAAGGTAACTCAAAAGGATAATGGTGAGAGTGAAGGTAGGAATGTGTGGATAAGATATTAAATATTTTAATACAAAGAATAGGATGGAAATCGGTGAAGAGGTGGAGGGTGATGATTCGGAAGAATGGAAATGAGGATGACGATAATGAGAGAGATCGTGAAGAGAAGAGAAACTAGATAAGAGAGGCGATGGTGTGAATTATGAAGAGAGGATAATAATTAGAGAGAGAAAACAGATAGAGTGAAGGATCTAACGTTGGACTTACGAATCTTTAATGGAACTGTCAATCACGATTAAATAGGAGAGGATGTTACCTAAGATAGACATGAAGATGACGCTTCCAAGATCACCAAACGATCCACATTTACGGTCGTTTTTGTCTGAACGTGAAGTGGATGAAAGAGGAAAGAACTAGAGGGAGAAAAGAAAGGAGGATAGAAATTCGGAGAGAAGGTTTGCGGGAGAATTACGGGAAAGCACGAAACACATAAATTTCCGAAAGGAAAAGCTTCATTTCAATAACAACAACCTTTTTCTATTCTCTTACAATTCTCCTTTATAGAAAACGGAGATGAGAATTGGTAGTGAGGGGACGCATCGTCGTAACTTCTGCGTACGAGCGGTTATGCAAATCGCGGAAACTTTATTGATTTCCTTTGGTTTTTGTGATGGCGATCGATTAAAAGCCTGACTCTATCTGATCGGTGCTGACTTTGATGGTGACGGAGTCATATTGGAAACACACATGGAGTATGACAGGTCAGGAGTCTTCCGAGAGTAACTTATCCTCCGCGCGTCCGTGGTGTAATCATAAACAATATGTAATTATGCCGTTCACTTTACGGATCGACCGGATGAATTGTGTTCCTGTCTTTGACGTTCTCTGCTGTTATTTCTTTAGTGGGAGGTCTCATGTGTTATCTGTAGTCTGATCGTGCACGAGATCTCCCGATAGCCTCCCATCGCCGTGAGCAATCAATTATGACATATCGATAAGAAGAGAAAAGATGGTGGCGCGGCACGGTAGATATCAACTGAGCTAACCCAGCTTCTTGTCCTTTTTTATTCGCCAGAGTGATGGTGATTTAGTCGGTCAACGTCGAGAGAGTCAGTCGGGTGAGCGAAGGGAAGTAGAACCCTTCAGAACTTCTTCACGATTTAGATATGACAAGATTTATGTCGTCGGGTTGTTGGTCAACGTCATGTTTAACACGTTCTATTTCCTCGTATCATTTTGTTTCTAATCTTTGACTTCGTCTTTCTGTTGCGGTTCTTCAGCAGAGAAGGTAATGACAGATACTCTATATTCTTCGTAGAACCATCGTCTCACGTGGAACGTGAAACAATCGTCTTCCTCTTCGTGGTCTCACGTGGAACCAACGTCGTTATCTTCGTGGTGCTTTTCTTATATCTTCTGTCCCATGTCAGTAAGAATAGGATGTGTGGGATGGCTGGGACCAAGCCTTCAAGGTCTTCGTCAACTGTAAGATGGCGTTTTAAAGGAGAGAAGATGAGGATCGATCCTTGTGTCTGTCCTCCATATGGCAGATGACTAGCTTCATCTTCGTGGAGATTCTCTTGTGTAATGGGAACTCTCATGGTGACCGAAAGAGAACATATAGAATTTACAACGATTTCATGTTCTCTTGAACCATGCTATCCATCACCTCTTCATTTTCAGTTTAAGTCTTCATGAATTTGAGACACCATGAAGCTCTTCTTAATGTAGTTGCTTTCCTATTTTCTTGACTGCATCGTGGCTTGACTTTTCATTTATGAGGCTTCTTTTATGCTATTTACAATTAGCTTTGATATGTCTTCATTGGTTACATGATGGCTGATGACTGAGATAGGAATTGTCTTGAGAATCTTCAGTAGATAACAAACCACATCTTCATCTTCCTCTTTAACCATGAGGTTCTTGCTTGGATAAGAGATAGTGGGAAGAAGGATCTTCTTTATTGTCTTATTTAATGGTAGATCTTCCTTGCTGATTATCAACATTTAGATGCATGGTTTTACTCATACAAAAGTTTTTTACTGAGGTAAATTCCAAAGATAATAATATTAATTAGATCTCTCCTATAATTTTATCTATAGGTGGTATTCAAAGAGAGAAGGAGTTTTATATCAAAGAGCTTCCCATTGATTTTTCTTGAGATCAATAATTATAATTATACAAAGGTACCTATGATATGGTGGATAAGGTTTGGATAATTAAGGAACCTATACCTAGGTAGAAGGTGGTTGACTTGCTCCATTCAAGGAATTCTAAGTATCTAAGGATAAGGATTAAATTTCTTTTGACCAAGTCAATCTTTCGATCAGTGTATAAGTGGAGGAGGAGGGAAGATAATTCCCTTTGAATCTACACTCTCTTTCAATGTTTTAGAGAGGCTTTCTTCATTCATTTAATGAATGATGAGTTTCTCAAACTCATGAGTAAGGAGGGGTACAGTATCTTGTTGCTGTCGAGGATGAGATCTTTTCCTTAAGTCATATTTAGGTTCACTTGGAACCCTTGTGTTCATGTTTTGAGATAATTCTCCATCACTCCACTAGCGGCATCAAGCAAATATCTATCAGGCGCACCTAAGCCATCATAAAAAGTCTGAGTAATCTCATGCTTAAGAATACCATGATGCGGGCATTGTCTGAGGAGATCTCTAAGTCTCTCCCATGCCTCATAGAAAACCTCACTCGGCCATTGTGAGAACTTGTGTATGGCTCTTCTCACGGCGCTAGTCTTACCTACCGAGTAGTACTTACACAAAAATGTGTCTTCCATATCTCTCCATGAATCAAACTCAAGGCCCAAGGTAAAGAACCACTCCTTTGCCCTTTCCTTAAGCGTGAAGGGGAAGAAGCGCATCTTGGCTATCTCAGAGGGGACATTCTGGAATTGATTGAATTCGCACACTTGGAAGAATTCGTCCACATGTCGATACAAATCCTCCGATAGTATTCCATGAAAATTAGGTAATAGGTCAAGAATATGTGAGTCAATTTTAAAATTCGCACCTCGTTGAAGAGGGACATTGACTTGTGTAGTCTGCCTTTGGACGACTGGTCTCGTGTAATCGCTAAGACGTCGTCTCACTATCTTGAGGGGAAGAGGGGCGTCTATCAATTCTCTTTGCCCCGGTGTGGCAATAGCTGGCATAGGATCACTAGAAGCCTCTGATGGAGCTCTAGAATGTACGGATGTGTCGAAGAGGTCCTCATACAAGGCGTTATTCCTTGTATGCCTCGTGGCTCACTGATTCTAGTGTCCTTGTCATCTTCCTTGGTTCCTAGGGTTCCTATTAATATCTCTATCAAAAAGATCACAGAAAAGCATATATACATATATATATATAAGAAAGTCAGAAAAGGGTTAGACTCTAAATGTGATGTTCTAAATGCAAATGCTTCACTCTACTCCACCAAAAGATAGATCAAGCTACGCACTATCACAAATCACACTACTAGAGATAATAATACTAATAGACCTCTGATAATAGAGAATGTATCTGAGCTTTATCAATGTCCTCGTCTCAAATAAGTGAAAAACACAAAATAGACTACCAAATTTGCACCAAGAATGTCAAATAATGGGAAAAAAATTGTAATCTTACCTCGCTATACCTTTTCCACCACTAAGAGGGTTTGATCATTTCTCTACAGGTCAGTAAACTACAAAAGACAGAAACCTAAATATGACCTCAAATTCAAAGACAAAATCAGTAATGCGTGCTCCCCAACAGCGGTGCCATTTTGATGAAGCATTTTATGTAGTCATTAAAACACACAAACGTCGGTCGTCAAACAAAATTCATAATTCCGAACACACAATAACAAAGATATGAAATCAAGTATAGTGTAAAGATTGGGTCGATCCACAAAGAACACAGTTGACTTTGATCGCAGAGTTGACTTGGTCAAACTTAGGTTTAATTAAAGTTTAAATAGATGAAAGTGATATATAATCAATAGAAATGATATAAATATATGGGAT
Source organism: Lemna minuta (assembly GCA_024174645.1). Taxonomy (NCBI): domain Eukaryota; kingdom Viridiplantae; phylum Streptophyta; class Magnoliopsida; order Alismatales; family Araceae; genus Lemna; species Lemna minuta. Next base: position 14,702,694 of record CM044109.1, on the reverse strand, counting down.
AAGATATTTCAAGAATTTACAAACTCATTCAACAAAGAAATGTCAAAAGTCAAGGTCAAAGCATTGACTTTGACCAATAGCTGACTTTCTATAAAATCAGATAATAAAAAGGGTCAAAAGATTACAAAAATTATATATTCAAAGACTAGAGAGAAAATGAAAATTTTCGATATAAAATTCATAATTTTTCAAAAAGAATTGGATTTATTATGAATTATTCAAAGTCAAAGATCAGAAAAATCTTAAAATGAACACTTCGGTGTAAATCTTCAAATTTACTAAATGATATCCAAATCTTGAAATTCACATATGAATGAAAAGCTAAAAAACAGATGATTCTAAAAAAACTAAAATTATCAAATTTCACTTTGTATTTTGAAAGTAATTGCACGCGCAATTCAACGCTCAAATTCGGATTGAAAATGAATAGTAGATGGTCAAACATTAAATTGAGGAGTCAAATGATGATCAAATTTATGATATTTCCTATCCACAAAAAGCTGATGAAAAAAGGAATCCAATGAAACTAGAATCAAGTGATTTAGACTTAAGATCAGGGAGAAATCCTTGTTTCAAAATCAGAAAAAAAAATCCAAACTAAATTTGGGCAAAAATGAAGAACAAAACGATTTGAAAACTTAAATTTACTAAAATCTAATCTAAATACAAATTTTTGGAAGATGAATGATTGATTCACACTAATAACCCGATTGACTCGAAGATTTGGCTTCAATTCATGCGGATTGAAGAGTCTTTGCTTAGTTTCTTCCTCGGCGTACGTTCGTCGTTCAAGGCGAGAATCAAAACAACAATTCATGATCAATCCCACCCCAATTGCATCACAATCAAAACTAAATGCAGGGAGATCACAAAGAACTCAGGATTTTTCTCAAAAACCGCTTGTTTCTTCACAAATCAATCAAGTTTTAAGATACAAAGAGGAAAGAACACCATTCTATAGGGAAATGTCGCGCAAAAATCGCGTGCCGTCTGATTCAGTGAAGACCGATCGACGGCAGCGATTGCGAAATGATCGTGGGCCATGATCCCACGATCTCATCATCTTTCGCTTGTCCGATGAAGCCACGTCTCGCATTGAGCTTCACTGATGACGCGATCGAATCTAAGCTGTCAACCATTACTAAAGTTACGATTAGAGCACGTGTCCTTATGATGATCAGGTGGAGTGGAATCTGCCCAACTAATGCTCCCGAATTAACGCAATTGATCCGATGTGCCAACATTTCGCCACGTGTCCTAAGAACTTAAGAAATGACTTTGTCCCACATCGAAGAAAAAATCAGAAAACATGCGTATAAAGTGTGCCCATCACCTGTGGCCCACTAACCCGTGGGCCCATCACCTGCCAGCCAGTCAGTCCTCTTGCCACGTGGCACCTCCCAGGCATCCACGTTGGCTCACTTGGCCCTGCCACACGTCCATGCCACATCAGCGCGTGGGTTTGTGTGGCACTGCCACGTGGCCTTGCATGGCATGTGACGAGACGAAACCACGAGGTCGTTGATTTCACGCGGTATCGTGTCAAAAATTATTCTAAACTTACCAATTTTGGGAAATTCACTCGAATTGAGGGCTATAATGGTAAATATGGGTCGAATCCACAGGGAATTAAGGAATTTCTTGACGTAATCTTCAATTTTGATCAAATCGGACAAGAAATTGAAGGTAGAAATTGGGGAAAATGATATTTTAAGAAAGAAGACTTCAAATCGATTCCACGTCAAATTCGGACTTGATTTCGCGAAGAAATCAAGATTTGAAGTGGAGAGAAAATTTTGAGCGTAAAAACAGCGATTTCATCTAAATTTCAAAGAAATTAAGTTCTAAATCCTTATCTAAACGTAAATTAAACTAGATTGGAGGATTAGGAAGCAAAAACCGCTTCCACAAACCCACGATTGCGATCAAATAATCGTGATTAAGCGTCTCAATCACCGAAAACATAAAGAGCGCGAGTGTGACGTTCAAGTGGCGATTTCTCCTTCGATTTTCCACCAAATTTTGACTTCTACCCCTCCGTGGATGCGGAATTGAAAGAGGAAGAGGAAGAACTCGAGAGAAACGAGAGAGAGGGTGTCTAGACAGCTCAATTTGCTTGAAATCTCAAATCAGATGCTTACAAATGATGAAGAACACTCTATTTATACAAGATTTGGGCGTAACCGTCCGATCGTTTTGATCGACGGTTACGATGGAACGGTCCATCGTGGACCGTTTCGAAAATATCATAGCCGTTCGATCAGAATGGATGGTCTGGATTTGATCCGGAGATAAGCGTTATAAAAACGCTTCAAATTTCGCCCCTTCGATCATGATCTGACGGTCGAGATGCGTCCCGCATGATTAAATCTCGGCCGTTATAATCCTTTTAATTAAGCACGTGTGCCTGATGTGATTCAATGGTCCGCGCTCCACGCGATCGATGCGTGTCAGTCGATCCATCGCCCGAATCGACACTCTACGTACGTCCACATCACCTGCATGGTAAGTAACGCGTGGGTTTTAGTCGCACACGGAAATAAAACTGATGAGTCGTTGGGTTTATAAGACCCGACGACTTAGAAGGGTAACTTTACCCTCCGATAAGCAAGGGTTTTATGTACTATAACCCTTAAACTATATAATATAAAAGATATAAAATGCACATCGCGCCACGTAGGCACTGCGCGGGTCCGCGTGGCGCTGCCACGTGGCCTTGCATGCCACGTCGCATCCACGCGGGGCCCGCGCTAAATATAAAATTTTTTTTATTTTTATATTATTTAAAACCGTTAAAAATCGAAAATAAAATCAAAGAAAATCTGGAAAAATTCCCTAAAAATAGAAAATTCATAACTTTTGATATATAACTCCAAATTAATCCAAATTTCTTTCATTTGATCCAAAATTTAATTATCCATTATTCTAAAAACTCAGATTTAATAAATCACGAGAGTTAAAATTATTATTTCAAAAATACATCCATTTATTAAGATTTTAAACTTTAGAAAATAAAATGAATATTTTATAAAAATGATTTCTCTTATTATTTTAACTTTAAAAACACTTATAATCTCAAGAAAAAGATGGGTTATCAAGTTATTAAATTCTAATTTATCAAAATTAACCCTAAATTAAAGTATTTTTGAGATTATAATGATTTTTAAAGAGAATAATAGAAAAATACATATAAGTATGATAACATGCATGGAAATGAAGTCATTTATACCTTAATATGCAATAAAAGTCATGTTTTATGATGTAAATATAGCATGTTATCACCATGTCGCATCTGCGTGGGTCCCATGCACCACATTAGCTCCATGGGTCCTGTGGAGAAATGAACCCCCTTTTTGCTTATTTTTAAAGGAATTAAAATCGATAAAAATTAAAATAAAATCTGAAAAAATCTATAAAATTCAAAAATCAATATCTTTAAAAATAGAACTTCTTTTTGACTCAAATTTTCTCCATTGGCTTAAAAATTTATTTCTTTTTAATATCATGCCGTCTAAAATATAAATTAAAAGAAGGACATAAGATGAATTTAAAATAAACTTAAGTAATCTATTAAGAAGTGTATTTAATAATTCTTAAAATCATCTACTAAAGTCAAAGTAAATCAAGGAAAGTAAATAATTTCTATTTATGTAACCTTGCAAAAGATTAATCATCAATAAAGCACAAAACTAACCCTAAATTATCATAAATATGGACTTTAGTAGAATGGCATATCAATGGAGAAAATTTATAAAAACTATGATAACATGCATCATAATCACCTAAAATAAGCATGAATATTAGTTAAATAAGATAAGAATTTAAGTTAAACATGCGTGCTATCGCCCCTCTGAGATGGCCAAGATGTGCTTCTTCCCCTTCACGTTTAAGGAAAGGGCAAAGGAAAGGTTTTTCACCTTGGGCCTCGAGTTTGATTCATGGAGAGATATGGAAGATGTATTTTTTCATAAGTACTACTTGGTAGGTAAGTCTAGTGCCGTGAGAAGAGCCATACGCAAATTCTCACAGGGGCCGAGTGAGGGTTTCTATAAGGCTTGGGAGAAACTTAGAGATCTTTTGAGACAATGCCCACATCATGGTATACCGAAGCATGAGATTACCCAGATTTTTTTATGATGGCTTAGGTGTGCCTTATCGATATTTGCTTGATGTTACTAGTGGAGGCACATTTATGAGCAAATATGAGGATGAAGCCCTCAAGTTGTTCGAGTTGGTGGCGGATAATAACCACCATCATGTGGCTAAATCCTTCGGAGGAGGGAGTGCTCCTGTTAAGGGAGGGATGTTGGATGCGAAGGCGGTAGAAATAAGTATGCTTTTAGATAAGATTGAGAAGCTGACAGAGGCATAGAATTCAATTATCGATTCGCATAAGATCCCACTAGGTTCTGATGGCCTCGCACAAGTATCACATAGCGATGTCTCTCCGTGTTCATATTGCTCTAGTTTTGAGCACGTCGAGTTGGATTGCCCCAGGATGGCAAATCAAGGTCCATTTCCATTTTGGCCAAACCCTATGACATATCCAGGTTTGAGCCAAGTGGGTAGGTCTCACTTACTGAATCAGGGTTATTCTAATTATAATAACTCATCTTATGCGCAACAGCGGAGTGGGAAGCACACTTCATATCATCATCCCTTTGGATCCCCTCAACAGCCTATGGGGAACCCGAGGCTGACACTGTTCACCTCCAGTCTTCCCCAAGAGATATACCATCACCAGCAGTACCACCTCCCACGCCCTCCGTTGATCCCATCATGAGTGCATTGGCACAAATGATGAGTAAGTTGATGGAGGTTAGCGGCCGACTTGATAGAGTCAAAGGGGCTAAGGCCCAATGCTCGGATGCTTCTACTGATCAAAGGAATGAAAAGCAATTGGAATTACCTTCCCAACCTATAGCCAACCTTAGGAATCCAGGGCAAGAATCATCAAGCTGTGCCCACAATGTGAACCAAGTTCACATTGATAGTGCATAGGAGGAGGCACATGTTGGGAGACGTAAAATTTAGTGTTTGTTGGGAGGCAACCCAACCTTATCTTGGTTTTTGCATTTATTTTTTACCTTATTGTTGTTTTTGTACTTGTCTTTGCTTTTGCATTTACTTTTACTTTTATACTTGTTGTTTTCTTTTATGCTTGCTTTTTTTTTAAGCTCCATAGAAACTAAGGAGGAGAGAACAACAAAAGAAGGAAATGCATCCCCAAAAGAACTCCACAAATGAAGACAAGAATGCAACCAATGCTAATACTTGCTAAGTTTTTCTTTTAGCCCCTTTGTCTCATTTCCTATTTATTTCTTTTGCATGATATGCATCATGATTGCCATCTTTTTTCCATGAGCATGCTGATTTTTTATTGAGGACAATAAAAGGAATGAGTGTGAGGGGGAGTTTTCAAGAAAACTTAAAATTTTTAAAATTTTTGCATTCCTTCATTTGGTATTCTATGCATGATCTGATTTTTAAACCATGTGAGCAGCAACATGATCTTTCTAAAACCACATGAAATATGAAAAACATATTAACACTTTCAATTGCTTAGAAATCCATGGGAAGAGCAACCTTAAGTGTTATGTTGAGGAGGTTGTAGGGTCGATGAACTTATGGATCTAGGTATTCCTTTGGGGAACCATAAAGTCTAATTTAAGAATCTACTCAAGCTCATAGTATGATTTTTCAAAATTTCCCATAGTGAAACTCCCTGATCCATAGAGATACTAAAACCTCTTCAGGGAAATAAGTTGCATGTCTACTAAGGACGACACATGGGTAGGATGAGCACCATGGAATGAGTTAATTTTTTTTCAATAAGTTGCATAAAAGGCCTTAAAATTTTTAATTCTATATTATCTAATCCCTTTCCTTAAAAAGGCTTTCAGGAAGTAGAATTAGGATATATATATATATATATATATATATATATATATATACAAAAAATCTAAGTAGAATTAGGATGAAAGAAAAATAAAATAAAGTCGAATTAGAATGGCAAGCTGCCTCCAATGTGTTTTAGCCGATTCTATTCTACAGCCATTATATATGAAAAGGATGATGCTTGTTTCTACTTCTTGTGACTTTATCATTCATGTCCATATTGCAAGGATGAATTGACAATTGATTTGGTAAGATCAATCATTTGCCTAAATAATTTATATCTTTATTAGTGTATAGAGCAAGAGGAATTCTTAGTTCGTTTGGTGGATTAAGTGTTCGCCGAAGGAATGTCGTGACCCTAAATTTCTAGTGCACTACTTTCTTCTTGACATCATTATGTAGGATAATTTAGAAGATGTATCTAAATCCTACAATATGGTGAGGACCTATGAATGATATCACTATTATGGATTAGTATTTAAGGAATATATGAGAAGGAAGAGTAATGTAGAAACTATTTAGGATTAGTATTATTAAATCTAATGTTTAGATGAATGAATATAGGAGAAGGATATTACGTTGGTTTATGTAAATAATAATAAAGAGAGAGAGATGGAGATTTAGATAGATTAGAAAATATATTTATAAATATATAAATCAGTGAATAAGACTAGAAAGAATTAAGGTGGAAGAATGTACAGATAATTAGGGTGATCAGTTATGAGGGAGGATAAGGTATGATGACAGAAAATATGAATTAAGATAGTAACATATATAGATTTTTTTTTTTAATCAGGCCGTAAGGTGAGACAAGGGAACAGTCAAGAGGATTCTCGGATGAGATGGAAGAGGGGAAGGGTAGACGCGACGAAGAGAAAAGAGGAGGTATGGGAAAGAGGGTGGCTGAGAATAGCTTAAAATAGTATTTTAGACACGAAACAAGAATAGAAAATAGATAGAAAGTAGATAGGAGACACGATGGAGACGAGAGAAAGTTTAACGGTCAACGTGGACTTAGAGAAGGTTTTAGGAGAAGAACTATTACACATGAGACGAGAGGACGATATACTTGAAAGACGAAGAAGACGATGCTTCCGGATTTGCCGATCGGTCCAGGATATCCGTCATTTGCGCTGATGTGAGATGGATGAAACGCGATAGAATGGAGGGAGAGAAGGAAGGGAGATAGAACTTGGAGATGAAGAGGTTGCGGGAGAATGGAGGCACAGGAGAACACGAACACAAAGGGTAAACGTACCCCAAAGGTAACCGAAATTTATCAAAAGCAACATTATCTTCCTTCCTTACAGCTTCTCTTTTATAGAGTAGGAGGAGAGGGATTTATGACAAATGGTCGCGTCGTATTTGGTGGAGGCGGTTACGGAGAAATCGTTCGCGGATAATTTCGCTTAATGGGACGAGGTCCTCCGCGCTGGCAAGATGACAATCCATTTACAGTTGTTTGACACGTCAAATCAACGTGTAGAAGTGCATTCTTCTCTCTCACGGCAGGGTCATGCAGTTTCTTGTTTGCTGTAGGCTCGTCCGGGCGAGGTAAGGAGATAGTCCGTTGAGATCGTTTGAGGAGCTGTGTATCTAATAACCCATCGGCTCTTGTTCCAGACTTTTCGTTCTCCAGCTTTCGTCGGAATTTCATCCTTGCCTGCTGGAGTTAAATCTCATGCGGGAAGTCTTTAAGGAGCAGGGTAGATGATGGAGGATATTCCGGTTGTGTTGTTTCGTGATGATAATTTTGCCGCTTTGCTTGACAGATTGATCCGGAACAGCGTCCTATAACGTCACTCGGGTGGAGTCTTGTAATTTGGAGGATTTATGATGCTCTCATCAAGCAACCTCTGCACATGGTCAACGGAGTCTTTGAGTCGCTCCAGGTCGAGAACCAGCTGTCATCTTGTCTCGCGAATATAAGAAATCATGGCGTCTCGAATAGTGCTCCTGGGTGGGGTGACGAGGAGGTAATGGCGCTCAACGGGGAGCTTCCTTTTCTTCCTAGTCAGAGCTTCCTTGGTCCTGTGAGAACTCCGGCGGTCGTGGCAGTCTGAGGATCTTTCGATATTAATCTTATGCATTCAAAGAAGTTCCCTTTAGCAGCGACGGGAATCATTTGGAATGAATACTTAACGTCTCTCTTGAATCTGTGAGGATTCACGGTGGTTGCCGTGGTTATAACTTCTCCACGTGGAGTCTTCATAAATCTTCATTGCTCTATGTTTAATAGAGACAGGTTGCACGGAAATGTTACGTATGACGGTGATAGTATGGTCAAATAATAGTCCTCAGACCAAGCTGTGCTTCTTGAGATTTAGCAAGGATGATTCACGTAGTCTTCTTTATATCAGTTGTATTTACGTTGCTCGTGTGTCATGCTATTTTATTCTTGGCTTAGCTGTATCGTGGGTAGGATTTGTCCTTGTAGGGAGCTTTATTTAAGATTCTTCATACTTGGTTTGTAGATATTCCATCTTCAATTGTGATGTCCTTGCTTGAATAGGAGGTGGAAAGGAAAATAGTGGTGGCGTACGACCCCCGTCGCCACCAAGGCATGACACTACGGCGCCGGTGGAGCCGACACCTACGCGCGTCCAGCCCCCTCGACAGGCGAAGGATCCCGAGTTTCACTACACCAAGTGAGACCCTCTTCTCGCCACGAGCTCGCGCGCGTGGAGCTATCTTTTCCGTTTTATATTTTATTATGACTTTATTTAGCCCGCACGTGTTTAAGCGGGCCTTTGCATGACTCTCTCTCTCTCTTTAGGCCTTTGGGTGGGTTTCCCTTTGTTTCGGGACCCTAGCCTAAGGCCCTTTCCCTTTTGTGAACCTTTTATTCTATTTCTATGAGTATGGGTGTGGGTTGTGGGCCTCAAGTGGGCCCTTTCCTCTCTTGGCCCGCCAAGGGCTCTATAAGAGGGGAAGGGACCCCCCCACAAACCTTAGCCGTCATTTGAGAAAAGAAGAGTCTTCCTCTCGAGTGGCTGCTCAAGGAAGGTTAGGGAAGAAGTCCTACCGCCGACGCCGCCGCCGCTGCCACCGCACTAGTTCGTGCCGCCGCCGCCGCCTCCGCCTCCGCCGCCACTTCTTACCCTAGCTCCGGATCCTTTCCACGCCGCCGCCATTGCCGCCGCTCCAAGCCGCCGTTGTAGCCGCCGCAGAGGTCCGCCGCCGCCGCCGCACTCAGCTGCCGCCGCACCCTGCTGCCGCCGCCGCCACCACCGCCGCCCAAGGCCGCCGCCATCGCCGCCGCGCTAAGACCGCCTCCTCCGTCGAGCTCCAAGGCCACGAGCGCCGCCGCCGCAACCCGCCGCCACCGCGCCCAGCGCCGCCGCCGCGTTCGCCACCGCCGCCTTCGCGACCTGCAGCCGCGCGACGCCTGCCCATGAAGACGCCGCCGCCGTTCCGCTCGCCTCACACATCCCCGCCAAGTTCCGCGCCCGTTCCGCCTCGAGGACCGCCGCCCCTGCCTTCTCCCCCCCGGTCCGCCGCCCGGCGACCCCTCCTTCGTACCCGAAATCACCGCCACGCCACCTCCTCGCCGCGCGCACCTCCAGCTATCCGCAGAGAACCCTAATCCCGAAGAGAGAGGCTGAGCGATTCCCTGAGCCGACTCAGCGGGAATCGCTCACCCTCCTCTCTCTCGGCCAGGTTCAGCCCGGGCCGCTAGGCTCACCCGCGACCGCCCCGGAACCGGTCAGAGCCAGCCCGGCAGCGGCCCAGGACCACTCCGGACCAGGCCAGGCCGCCCCAGACCGACCCCTGCCAGGCCGGTCCAGGTCGTCCCAGACCGGTTCCAGCCCAACCGGTCCAGACCGGTCCCGAGCCCCGGCACGGTCCCGAGCGCCATGTGAGCCGCCCGGTCGGCCCAGAGCCGCCCAGAGCGCCCGAACCGGCCTGAAATCAGTCCAGCCGGCCCGAGCAGTCGCGCACTGCCCCAGAGCAGCCGACCGGGTGCCCAGACCGGCCCAGACCGCCCTGAACCGGCCCAGCCCGCTCCGGATCGGCCCCGGACGCCGCCTCCCACCTTGTCGTGTCCCACTGCGCCCGTCCCAGGCTCGCCCCCGAGCTCGTCATCGCTCCGCCCCACGCCGATCGCTCCTCCGCGCCCCCCGACTCAGGGCTCGCCGGCGTCGGGCATCTGCTGCCGCGCCCGGAGCGACCTCCCTCGCCCGGCCGAGCCAGACTCGGCGCCCCGCGAGGTTAGGCATTCATCCCCCTTTCTCTTACTTTTGAAGTCTATATTTCCTTCAGTACTTCCCGCACTTGTCTCTACCGCCCTCGGACCTAGTTAGGCCGAGTGACGTCTGTGGTACGGGATTGGGATCGTGGATCCGACAGCCGGGTTGACGTTCGAGCTTCCCCCGACGACTCGAGGCTGCTCTCTCTCCTGCATCGACGGATCTGGGAGGACTCCTGCTCCATCCTACTCGGCGTACCCCAGGAGCGCTGTGACGACGCACCGGAAGGTTGGCTGCTTGCGGAGATCTTAGATATCATTGCATCATTTAGAACACGTAGATCACCCCATCCATAGCTCCCCCTTAGAGGATATTAGCGCCGGACCGATTCACCCCGTCGGTCCTGCATCAAATAGTCTTCATGACTGCCTTTATTAGCGATAGCTCTTTTCATTCTGATTAGAGACATATGAATTCTTGATAAGCATTGACTTTCCTTGTACTGATGATCATTATATAATTTGTCTCCATAAATGCATGGTTTTACTCATGCATTGGCTTTGTCTCGAAGTGGAGTCTGTAGTTGATTTCTTTCATAAAGAATAATGTATATAGATCTCTCCTATAATTCTAACTAACGGTGGTTTTCAAAGAGAAGGAAAATACAAATAGATTCCTAATGATTTTCTTTCTTGAGATCAATACTTATAATTATACAAGGTTACCTATGATATAATGGATATGGTGTGGAAAATTAGAAACCTATATCAAAGATAAAAGGGTGGTTGACTTGGTCCATTCAAAGAATTCTAATTATCTAAGGATAAGGATTAAATGCTTTGGACCAAATCAATCTTTAGATCAGTATAAAATAGGGAAAGGAGGAAAGATAATTCCCTTAAGATCTACACTCTCTTTCAATTATTTAGAGAGGTCTTTTTCATCCATTTATTGAATGGATAATTTCTCAAAATCATGATTAAGGAGGAGTAAAGGTTCATTTGGAACCCTTGTGTTCATGTTTTGAAATAATTCTCCATCACATCATTTAAGGTAAAACATTCATTTCAGATTTTATCAATGCTTAACACATGGTATTCTAAAGGTCATTTTTTAGTCTTATTATACATTCTTTATGTTTCTATTGCTAAGGGACTAGCAATGATTTAAGTTGGGGGGTGTGATAACGTGCATAGAAAACTTATTTTCTTATCTTATTTAACTAATATTCATGCTTATTTTATGTAATTATGATGCATGTCATCATAGTTTTATGAATGTTCTCCATTGGTATGCCATTTTACAAAAGTCCATATTTTTGCATTATTTAGGATTAACTATGTGTTTTATTAATGTTTGATCTTTTCAAAGGTTAAATAATTGTAAGTTAACCTCTTTCCTTGAGTAATTTTGACTATATTTGATAATTCAAAGAATTAATTCCAAGAAGAGAGTGACGGGATGGTTTAAAGTAAAATTTTTAAGAGATTATTTAAGATTATTTTGAATTCACCCTATTTTTCTTGTTAAAATATATATTTTTAGGTGCCATGATATTAAAGACAAAGAAATTTTTGATCCAATGGAAAAAATTTGAGTCAAAAAGGAGTTATATAAAGAATGATATGAATTTCTCAATTTTATGGAATTGTCTGGATTTTATTTTGATTTTTCAGGCATTTTCTAGATTTCATTCTTTTAAAAAAAAGAGGGAAAATCATGAGGAGAAAATCGTAGGATTGTGGCTCACTTAAATCACACAATCTCAGCCATTGAATCATCCTTTACCGAATCGGACTGTCCACGATTCTCGCGATGAAATTTTTTATGAAAATTGATGTTCTTCCTTTGTAAACCTAACTCTTGATAGAATTGTGAAGAAATTCAGCAATTTCTAAGGAAGATCTTGAGTTCTTCATCATTCTCTTGCATCCTAGACTCAATTCTTTATGAATCGATGCAAGTTAATCACGAATTCATTGTAAAAATTGATTGCAATATCCCCTTGAATGCCCAACGTACGTCGACGAAGGTTCAAGAGAAATTCTTCATAATCAAGACACTTTGATGCTCAATCTTCTCATCAATCAAATTAATAGTGTGATTTGATCATATCCCTTGAAATAATAGTAGTTTAGATTAGATATAGATAGTCAATTTCATTTTAGAAATCGAATTGTTCTTCGTTTCGCCAACATTTTTTAGTGCGGATTGTTGTTGATCTTCAAACACGAATTTCTCCCTAATCTTAAGTTCAAATTGTTTGATTTTGTTTCATTAGATTCCTTGTTTCATCAGCTTTCTGTGGATAGCTAAATCATAGGATTTCATCATCATTTGGCCCTTGAATTTGACGTTTTACCATCAAATATTCATTTTAAATCCGAATTTGTCCCTTGAATTTGCGGGGGCAATTACTCTTAAAATAGAAGGTCAAAGTTGACATTTTTGGTCTATTTGGAATCCTCTGGCTGTTAGCTCTCAAATAATATATGAATTTCTTGATTTGGATATCATTTGGTTATCAATTTGATGATTTAAATAGAAGTGTTCATTTCGGGATTTTTCTTATCTTTGAAATTTAATAAACCATAATAAATCCACTTCTTCTCTAAAAATCACGAATAGTATATCAAAATTTTCTTCTTTCTCTATAGTTTTTGAATATATAATTTTCTTAATATTTAACTTTCATATGATCAATCAATTTTTTGATTTAAACCGAAGTTTTCATTTCAAGATTTTTCTGATATTTGATTTTGAATAAATCATAATAAATCTAATTCTTCTAGAAAAATCAGGAACTATTTATAAAAAATTTTATTTTCTCTCTAGTTTTATAATATATAATTTTTGTAATATTTAACTCTCTTTCTATTCTCTAATTTTATAAAAAGTGAACGGTTGGTCAAAGTTAACATTGTGACCTTAACTTTTGACTTTTCTTTGTCAAATCATTTTCTAAATTCAGAAAATATCTTCTCTCATATATTTATATCATTTCTATTAATTATATATGACTTTCATTTCTTAATATACCCAATTAAACCTAAGTTTAACCAAGTCAACTCGTCAATCAAAGTCAACCGTGTTCTCTGTGGATCGACCCAATCTTTACACTATACTTGATTCCATATTCTTGTTATTGTGAATTAAGAATTATAAATTTTCTTTGACCGACATTTGTGTGTTTTTAAAGACTGCATAAATCACCTCGCCACGTTTCCAAGATAATGAGATTTCTGATAGAACTTGGAAGAGACTTTACTTCACTCCACGACAGAGAAGAGCTTTCAAATAAGTCCATTTTCCAATGCTATCTGAAAGGGTTGAGCTTTTTGTTCTAGAAAGACATAACTATTGCAACTTTATAAGAGCACCGATTGAATCTTGAAGGCTATCAAGTTCATAATCTCATAAATCAAGCCTTTCTAAGTAAACGAGAGTTCCAATAGAACTTGAAAGAGACTTTACTTCACTCCACAACAGATCAAGAGCTTTCAAATGTGTCAATTTTTTTATGCTATCTTGAAGGGTTGAGATTTTTTTTCTACAAAGATTTAACTCTTGCAACTTTATAAGAGCACCGATTGAATCTGGAAGGCTTTCTAGGTAAGAATATGATAAATGAAGCGTTTCCAAGTTATCAAGATTTCTAATAGAACTTGGAAGAGACTTTACTTCACTCCACGATCAATAAGAGCTTTCAATTAAGTCCATTTTTTGATGCTATCTAAGAGGGTTGAGCTTATTGTTCTATAAAGATAGAACTATTGCAACCTTATAAGAGCACCGATTGAATCTAGAAGGCTTTCAAGTTCAGAATCTGATACATCAAGCATTTCTAAGTTAACAAGATTTGCAATAGAACTTGGAAGGGACTTTACTTCACTTCGTGACAAACCAAGAGCTTTCAAATGTGTCAAT
>CM044109.1:14529974-14688179 GCA_024174645.1 Lemna minuta | reverse complement strand
TCGCCGCCGCGTCCGCCGCCGCCGCTCACGCGCCGCCGCCGCTCGCCGCTGCGCCGCCGCAGCGCTTTAGCTCGCCACCGCTCGCCGCTGCCAGCCCGAGCCACCGTCGCCGCCCGAAACCGCCCGCCGCTGCCGCCGCCCTTGCCGCCGTAGCCGCCGGCCCATCTCCGCCGTGATCGCCGCCCTCTCCGCCGCCGCCGCCGCGCGGCCGCTGCAGCGGGGGAAGGGAGATCGGTCGATTCCCGCCGAGTCGACTCAGCGGGGAATCGTTTCCCCCTCTCACTCCGCCGGTCGAGCCACGACCCACCCGGTCCGCCCCCGAGCTAGGTCGAGCCAGCCCCACCGGCCGGACCGCACTCGAGCCAGGCCAAACCGCCCCAGGCCCTAGCCCGGCCCGAGCCGGGTCCGAGCCGCGCCCGGATCGGCCAGCTGGGCCGGACCCGAGACCACCCCAGCGGCCCCGGAGCGGCCCAGACCGCCAGGGCCCCGACCCGGTCCGAGGCCGGCCCCGACCGGCCCAGACCGGCCCACGTCGGCCCAGACCGGCACGAGCAGCCCGAGCTGGCCCGGAGCGGCCAAGAGCCAGGTCAGCCCGAGCGCCCAAAGCCAGAGCCCAGAACAGCCCAGTCGGCCCGGACCGATCCAGTACCGCCACGACCGGCCCAAACCGCCCCGAACCGGCCCAGGACGCCACCTCTCGCCTTCACCGTGTTCGTCGCAACCCGTTCGGCTCGTTGCGACTCGACATCGCCCCGCGCCATGCCCCTCGCGCCCGATCGCCCGCTCCCACGGCCTCCCTCGCCCACGACCCCAGGCCAGGGCTCGCGCCCCGCAGGTTAGGCATTCATTCCCCTTCCTCTTACTTTGAAGCTCTATATTTCCTTCAGTACTTCCCGCACTTGTCTCCACCGCCCTCGGACCTAGTTAGGTTGAGTGACGTCAGGGTACGGGATTGGGATCGTGGATCCGGCCGCCGGGTTGACGATCAAGCTTCCCCGACGACCCGAGACTGTCCTCTCTCTCGCGTCGACGGATCCGGGAGGACTTCCGCTCCATCCTACTCGGCGCACCCCAGGAGCACTGTGACGACGCGCCGGAAGGTTGGCTGCTTGAGGAGATTTTAGACATCATTACATCATTTAGAACACGTAGTTCTTCCATCCCCAGTCCCCCCTTAGAGGATATTAGCGCCGGACCGATTCACCCCATCGGTCCTGCATCATAGAGTCACTAAGAGTATCTCATAGCACGATCGGGTTCATCACCCTAGTCCGACATCACAAGTTCTACTAGAAATCTTGTTAACTTAGAAAGGCTCAAGTTATTTGATTCTAAACTTGAAAGCCTTACGGATTTAATCAATGCTCTTATAAAGTTGCCAAAGTTAAAGCTTTCTAAAACAAAAATCTCAACCCTTCTAGATAACATCGGGAAATTGACACATTTGAAAGCTCTTGATTTGTCGTGAAGTTAAGTAAAGTCTCTTCCAAGTTCTATTAGAAATCTCCTTAACTTAGAAAGGCTTGAGTTATCCGATTCTAATCTTGAAAGCCTTCAAGATACAATTGGTACTCTCATAAATTTGCAACAATTATATCTTTCTGATACAAATTTCTCATTCCTTTCAGATAGCATG
This sequence comes from Lemna minuta, assembly GCA_024174645.1. Classification (NCBI taxonomy): domain Eukaryota; kingdom Viridiplantae; phylum Streptophyta; class Magnoliopsida; order Alismatales; family Araceae; genus Lemna; species Lemna minuta. The sequence continues at coordinate 14,686,543 of CM044109.1, read as the reverse complement.
AAAAAATTGACATATTTGAAAGTTCTCGGTCTGACGTCGAGTAAAGTAAAGTCTCTTCCACGTACTATTGGAAATGTTGTTAACTTAGAAAGGCTTAAGTTATTCAATTCTAAACTTGAAAGCCTTCCAAATTCAATTGGTGTTGTTCTAAAGCTGCTAAAGTTAAATCTTTCAAGAACAAAAATCACAACCCTTCTAGATAGCATAAAAAACTTGATAGATTTGAAATTTCTTGATCTATCGTGGATTGAAGTAAAGTTTCTTCCAATTTCTATTGGAAATTTTGTTAACTTAGAAGGCCTTGAGTTATTCAATTCTAAACTTGAAAGCCTTCAAGATTCAATCAATACTCTTATAAAGTTGCATAAGTTAAATCTTTCTAGAACAAAAATCTTAACCCTTTAAGATAGCATCGAGAAATTGACACATTTGAAAGCTCTTGATCTGTTGTGGAGTTAGTAAAGTCTCTTCCAAGTTCTATTCGAAATCTCATTAACTTAGAAACGCTTGATTTCTCATATTCTAAACTTGAAAGCCTTCCAGATTCAATCGGTACTCTTATAAAGTTGACAAAGTTAAATCTTTCTAAAATAAAAATCTCAACCCTTATAGATAGCATTAGGAAATTGGCACATTTGAAAGTTCTTCATCTATGATTGAGTGTAGTAAAAAGATTCTAGTAATGAAGATAATAAAAAGATTCCAAGTTCTATTGGAAATCTCTTTGACTTAGAAATGCTTGATTTTTTATATTTTGAACTTGAAAGTCTTCCAGATTTAATCAGTGCTCTTATTAAGTTTCAAGAGTTAAATCTTTCTAGAATAAGAATCTCAACCCCTTCAAATAGCATCAGGAAATTAACACATTTGAATGTTCTTGATCTGTTGTGGAGTGAACTAAAGTCTCTTCTAAGTTATATTTGAAATCTCTTTATATTGCAAAGCATTGATTTATCCTATTTTGAACTTGAAAGCCTTTCAAATTCAATTAGTGCTTTTATAAAGTTGCAAGAGTTAAATCTTTGTAGAACAAAAATCTCAACCCTTCCAAATAGCATTGGGAAATGGACACATTTGAAGTAAAGTCACTTCCAAGTTCTATTAGAAATCTCATTAACTTAGAAACGCTTAATTGATGGGGCTCTAAACTTGAAAGCCTTCCATATTCAATTGGTGCTCTTATAAAGTTGTGAGAGTTAAATCTTTCTGAAACAAAAATCTCAACCCTTTCGGATAGTATTGAGAAATTGACAAACTTGAAAGCTCTTGATTTGTCATCGTGTGAAGTAAAGTCTCTTCAAAGTTTTATTACAAATCTCGTTAACTTAGAAAGGCTTATTTATGGGGTGCTTAAATAGTAAGCCTTGCAGATTCAACTAGTGCTCTTATAAAGTTGTAGGGGTTAAATCTTTTTAGAACAAATATCTGAACCCATTTGAAGGCTCTTGATCTGTCCTCAAGTGAACTAAAGTCTTTTACAAGTTTTATTAGAAATCTTGTTAATTTAGAAAGGCTTAATTTAGCAGATTCTAAACTTGAAATCCTTCTAGATTCAGTTGGTGCTCTTATAAAGTTGCAAGAGTTATATCTTTCTCGAATAAAAATGTCAACCCTTCTAGATAGCATCACGGAATTGACACATTTGAAAGCACTTAATCTGTCGTCAAGTGAAGTAAAGTCTCTTCTAATTTCCAGTGGAAATCTCATTAGCTTAGAAATGCTAATTGATGGGGTTCTAAACTTGAAAGTCTTCCAAATTCATTTGGTGCTCTTACCAAGTTGAGAAAGTTAAATCTATCCAATAAAAAACCTCTGCCTTTGGAGATAGCGCCAGGAAATTGATACATTTGAAAGCGCATGATCAATCATGGAGTAAAATAAAGTCTCTTTCAAGTTTTATTAGAAATCTTGTTAACTTAGAATAGCTTCAATTAATGAGAAAGAATCCCTCTCAGGCATCGCACAAGAGGGATTTCCTCTAAGGCAATCAACTTCTGCGCTTCCTCGAACTGCTACTCTTCGCATAACGAGAGATCATAGAATTAATACAAGCAGAAGAACTCCTAATGTAATTAGGATGGAGTTCAAAAATCTCCGAGCCTTACCCACCATTCCATTTCTAGGGTAACATGTGATCGTGATCGAGAGGAGATTTCTCTTGGGCATTTCATCGAAAAGGTTGCCGGCTTTAGAATATGGTTGTTCTAGGAGAAAGCAGAGATCATGGAGTTGAAGGAGACAGCGTTGCACTGGGGCATGGAGGAGAAGATGGCCAAGGCTTGATCGATTTGGCCGCATTTAGCGAGCTGGTTGGCGAGGAAGATAGAGAGAGAGAGAGAGAGAGAGAGAGAGAGAGAGAAAACAATAGGAGCCGTGGGTAAGAGCATGAAAACAAAGGAGAGAAAGAGAGAGAGAGAGAGAGAGAAGAGCGTGGATTAAAGCAAGAAAGGGAGGAAGAGGGAGAAGAAAGTGCGGCGAGGGTGAGAGAGAGATTTAGAGAAGAGCGATGAAGAGAATGAACGAGAGAGAGGGAATGCTGGAGATGACGAGGAGGAGATATTGTTCGCGTGCACGCGCGCGATCGCGAGAGAGAGAAATAGTGCAAGAATGAGGAGGGGAGACTTAGACATGAGATAGAGAAAAGGAAGGCGGAAGTAGATTGAATGCGAGAAGTCAAAAGGAGAAGAGGGAACGATTTTGAGGGAGAGTGGAAGAGAGCGGGAAGGGAATCTGAAGCAAGATTGCTAGCGATGGAAGATGACAGGCGGTGACCAAGAGAGGCAGAGAAAAGGATTTCGAAGAGAGAAGAAAAGAATTGCAGAAGAAAATGAGAGAAGTAATTTAGAAGGAAGAATGGGAAGAAGAACGGACGTGTAAGGAAAAATTGGAAAGGGGCAAAATGGAGCAGGGAGAAGTGTGAGCGAGAGCAACACAGATATAGAAAGAATGGGGGGAAGAGAGTTTTAGAGCAAGCGAGAGTTCTGGGGTCGATCCAAGAGAGAGGGGAGTTTTCTGAAGAGTAAAAGAGAGGAGAAAACAACAGATGCAGAAGAAGGGAGAGGAAAAGATAAGATCCAAGTGGATGTAAAATGAGTAAAAACGGCACGATGGAGAGAAGAAGAGAAAGAGTAGAAGATTTATAAATAAGACAATGAAGACGACGATAGAGGAAAAGGAGAGGGAGATCGATTGAGAAATTTTGGGGTGGAGAAAGGAGAAGAAGAACTAGCTTCAAGATGAAACGAAAATGTTTCCACCACATCCTCTCCACGGGCAGAACGCTGGAGAACCAAAACTTTTACAAAAGAGAGAAAACTATAGGAGAGAGAATGGTCGAGAAGGAAGAAGAAGAGGCCGAAGATGAAGAAGAGGCAGAAAAAAGAGGCCCCCCAAAATAAAGCTGAGATAGTTTTCTTTGACTGGGCTCACAGTTCCTTGCGTTGGACAGCCCATTATGCCCTTTAAACACTTCCATTTTGGAGGATCTTGCTACCCTTCCTCTTGTGTAGTTCCTAAAAATAAAAAGGCAAAAGTCATGTAAAAAAAATCTTTTCAAAGCACTAATATTCTACAAACATCAAGTTAGGAGATCATAGAGGAGATGGTGTGTTCAAGAGTTTAATAGAGTTAAATAAGAGCAATCCATGAGCCATTATAACTACTTTTTATGTTCTTATCATCATGTCCATTGTATGTGAGATCTTTTAATCTAGTGGCAAACATCTTCCCTAAGGGCTGAAACTGATGGATATTATGTGGCCTATAAACCAATCACACTTCCATGTATCTTGTTTATGTTCATTGAAATGAAATTTATTCAAGAACTCCTTCAAGAACACTTGAATAGCTTCAAGAACTCATTCAAGGAAACCTGTAAGTACATTTTTCTCATTCATACTAGATGATAGGATCATCTGTTCTTGGTGGCTTGGGATTTTGAATGTCGAGATTCAATAGTTTTTTTCCGTTGCATTTGATGTTTTGATCAAAAATTTCGGGAAACTTATCGACGTCAGATCCGAACAGAAACAACATCCCTTATAATATGGACAGAGTACGACTCTATCTCCATTATAGAATTCAATTAAATACCATGGATTTCCAACATACTATATTAAATGCTTAAACACCCTAATAAATTAAGGACCTCCTGTTGGTTGAACCATTACTGAATTTATATTCGATGATAAATATAAAAAAAGAAAGAGTGTCCGTGAGTGGATACCTACTCACAAGATTGAAATTTACTCCTATTGTGTGTGAACAAAAAAATATCTATTCTCAACTCACTATCTACTTAAAAATATTTTTGGTCCTCTTATACGTGAAAGCATGTATAAATAACATTTTACATATTTATCTAAAAAGTCTATTTAACCATTTATCTATCTACCCATTGATGAACCTGTGTGTCTATCTTCTTATCTAGCTTTAAGTTTATTCATGTATATATATAGAGAGGGATATATCTATCTAACCACCTATCTATATTTCTATCAATCTCTTGTAACTTGTCCATCTATCCATCTATTTATTCTAAAAAAATATGTCTATTTTTTAAAGATATACGTATTTCTATCTATCCTTTTTTTGATCTATTCATCACTCCATTAATGTGACTATTTAACTATCTTTTGATCTATCTATCTATCTATCTTTTGATCTATTCATCACTCCATTAATGTGACTAAGGTCAGGTATACCCATCATATGAGTCAGATCAGTAGTGTTATTCTTTCCAGATAATTATGATGTCTTGCTCGAATATCTATTAAATATGAATGCTTATAAGATATGTTTAAAGACTTGTTTCATTATTATATCTTTCTTTTTGCTATCGTCTATCTATCTTTGTTTCTTCCTTGTGTAACTAACTACTTATAGGACTATTTGCAAATTCATCATCATTATCTCTCTCTTTATATATATATATATTATAAGTTGTTCATTTAATCAATTGGTGGTAAGGACGACGGCCATATGGAATAGGGACTAATTGGATCGTTCTACCATCTACCAATGGGAGACATTATGGGCCTTACATACATTGTGCCCTATTCATAGAGGCATATATGGGATAACAACCAATAGGCCTTATGGGCCTCATTAGTGTACCAAAACTTCAACATTCTCCCCGAGTAGGACAAGCTAAAAGGACATGTGAAACTGTGTGGGCTCATTACCCCTTTTTAGCTGATCGGTCGGCCTGATTATGGGATCAGTTGGGCCGCAAATTGGGAGACTTGTAGGAGAGCTGGGTCAGACTAGATTGACAGGCCTTGAGTTCGCATCCCCACGGAGAATTGGGCCATGCTTCATGTGGGAGTTGAGGCCCCATTACTGGCTTTGAAACGAAGGCCTGTGTCGAGACGCCGGGCAAATTGCCCGGGGCAATAGAACAGCTGGAGGGCCGGGACAGCAGGTCCCCATACGAAGACGCTTTAATGGAAAACCTTATCATAAAGCTTTTTTGGGTATTTGATATTCGCTCACGGTAGAGGCAGTTTGGAGCAGGTTACGGTTCAAATGGTAGCGCAGCGATGAAGGGACAAACAAATGATGGGCAGGATGGGCCATATGACCGTGAACCGTGAGCTAACTACATGATGGCGTAATGCTTATGCATCAAGAAGCGTAGATACCCAATGATTGGGTAGGTATTCATAGCGACAGTATCCATATGCGGTGACGATTAAAACCTACTCCATATTCCAATTAGAAACTGCCACGAAATCCCGTGCCTTGGAATAGTCCCTTTGTTTGATCCAGTCGAGGGACCACGCATTGTAGATGAATATGGCCGAAAGATTCGATCAATATTTGACCAGGGCAAGACGTGCGCCTGCTGTTCTATATCCCCCCGCGGAGGGGGGCGGCTGGCTTTGCCCAAAACAGCAGGAAGACGCTCATATTGAGAGCAGAAATTGAAGAGAAGGAAAACAAGATCGCTTAAATGAGTTATTTTCTAGTGATCGTCCGGTTGGTTTTCGTTCTCAGTCTGTGGACTTTGCCCGCAGCCACGGCCGAACGAAAGGTAAAGGCAACTTGGCCGATATATCTTGTTTTTGCAGCCATATCGTAAATAAAAATAAGCTTTGTGAATTCTTGTCTTTCTCGCTGGCCTTCCCTAGTCCTATATAGTTTACATGGGGAGTCATTCTCGCGGTCGAGAAGAAGCAAATTTGAAGAGTTCGGAAGAGATCACGACCGCCCATCACGAGTTTCTTGCATCCTTTGTGGGCAGGTGCGCGGTCTTTCCTGAGTTTCATCTCGCAGTGTATTTCTTCAGGCTTCATCAACCCAACCTCTGTGATGGTTATGTTTCAGCAAGGAGAAAGCACGAGAAGCTATCTTCTACTCATACAAAAAGTATATCAACGGGTTCGCGGCAACCCTCGACGAAGAGGAAGCTGAGAGATTATCGAGTCTTTCTCCCTAACCCCGACTAATTTTTACAACATCCATTCGTTCTGTGCCGTTTTGATATATTCCGTTGTCAGAGGCACAGGGCGTCTTGGCAGTCTCTCCTAATAAAGTACGGAAGCTTCATACCACCCGCTCATGGCAGTTCTTGGGGTTAGAGGGCGACGACGTCGTTCCGGCGGATTCACTGTGGACGCAGGCGAGATACGGAGAGGACATCATCATCGGGAATTTAGATACCGGTGCGCTGTTCCTCTTCTCGCCCTCTTCTTTTTTACCTCTATGACTTTCAAGCCGTTAATTTAACTTTTTTATGGCGGATTTCCTTCGTCTTTAGGAGTGTGGCCAGAATCGGCTAGCTTCAATGATGAAGGTTTGGGGCCCGTTCCGTCGAGATGGAAGGGCGTCTGCGTGAGCGGTCCCACAGATCCCGTCAAATGCAATAAGTCTTACCTCTAACCTCCCATTCTCGCAATGGATAATCGCAAGATTCCTTAACTTCTTTCCGAAACTAATCAATTCTGCAACTGGCCATAAACTTTGATGACCCAGGAAGCTGATTGGGGCAAGATTCTTCTACAATGGCTTTGAGGCGGAGGAGGGTCCGATTAAAGACACCCTAAAAACTGCTCGAGATCCAGATGGTCACGGCACTCACACTCTGGCTACGGCCGGGGGCGCGTTCGTTCCACGAGCTAGTATATTCGGCTTCGGCAACGGCACGGCCAAGGGAGGTTCTCCGAGGGCCCGCGTGGCAGCATACCGGGTTTGTTGGCCAGCAGCTGACGGCCGAAGCCTGTGCTACGACGCTGACGCCATAGCGGCTATTGACGAAGCCATTCACGACGGCGTTGACGTGCTTTCGATATCCATCGGAGGCGGCGGCGATTATTTCACGGATATGAAAGCCATCGGATCATTGCTCGCGGTGAAGAACGGGATCAGCGTAGTCTGTTCTGCTGGAAATTCAGGACCCGACAGCGGGACCGTTAGTAACGTCGCGCCGTGGATATTCACCGTTGCTGCCAGCACCATGGACCGAGAATTCTCCGCCTACGCCGCTCTCGGAAACGGGCAGCGGCTGAAGGTCTTTAAGTCCCTGTTCTAGCTTTCAGGATGCTTTCTCGAGAGAGTCGATCACTAATTTCTTTCTTCATTTGAACGATAATCAGGGTCAGAGCTTGAGCGCGGCCAGTCTCCCACCGAACGAGTTCCATCCGTTGATCTTTTCATCCGACGTTCCTGCAGCCAATTCCACCGTAGCTGATGCGTAAGGACGGGCATCATCAATGTTATCGTTCATCTCTTGGAATAGAATCACCCATGTGATCTGACGCAACGCATTTGGTTCTCTGGCAGAGCGCTCTGCTTCATGGGATCGTTGGACCAGAAGAAGGTAAAAGGGAAAATTGTAGTCTGCGCCTTTTATAATAGTTCAGGTGTAGCGAAGAGCGAGGCGGTTCTTCTCGCCGGAGGTGTTGGTATGATCATTACCAGCACTGACATACCGGGGGACTCTATCACAGCCGAAGCTTTCGTCCTTCCCGCCATATACCTTTCGTATCAAGAGACTTCGACTTTTCTGAGCTACATGAACTCGACGACGTAAGCACCAAAGCAAAGCTTCATTTTCGGATTACTTTTACTGTCTATCTCGCTTTTTTCCGTAGAAGAGCGAAGGTTTTCTGATGTGCAATTTTTCGCTCTGCACCAGGTCTCCCATGGCAAGTATCGCTGCAGCTTCCACAGTGGTGGGCATTCAGCCCGCACCTACCGTGGCTTCATTCTCATCTCGGGGGCCCAACCCCGTCAGTCCTGAAGTTCTGAAGGTTCATCCCGGACAAACTCAACCAGTCTCTCTCTCTCTCTCTCTCTATTCACGAACAACGCAACGATGGCTTTGCAGCCGGATATCACTGCACCCGGGGTAAATGTGCTCGCAGCTTTTACCGGGGCTGCGGGCCCGTCCGGTGATCTATTCGATGAACGCCGGGTACCGTTCAACGTAATTTCCGGAACCTCGATGTCGTGCCCGCACGTCTCTGGTATCGTCGGTCTCTTGAAAACGCTTCATCCCACTTGGAGCCCGGCGGCGATCAAGTCCGCGATTATGACCACCGGTGGATGTTCTTCCTCTATTTGTAGATCATGCCACGACTCTCTATCTCACTGCTTGCCATTTCTTCTCCGCAGCCACGACACTGGACAACAGGGGGAGGCCCATACTTGATTCGCTCTTGAATGAAGCGACGCCATTCAGCTACGGTACCGGACACTTCCAGCCTGACCGGGCGGCGGACCCTGGTCTTGTCTATGACCTGACAGTCAACGACTACCTTCTGTTCCTGTGCGCCAGCGGATACAACTCCAGCATGCTCGCCGCCTTTGGAGAAGAGTCGTTTTCATGCCCACAAAATCCTCCCCGGACTATTGACCTCAACTATCCTTCAATCACGGTGCCGCAGTTATCAAGCCGCACCACTATTAAACGTAAGCTGAAAAACGTCGGTCCTCCTGGTAATTACACGGCGCGAGTCGTACCGCCGGCAGGAGTGCAGGTGACTGTGATTCCGCGTAGCTTGGAGTTTCAGGGAATTGACGAGGAAAAGGCCTTTACTGTAACCTTCGAGGTTCAGAACGCCACGCAAGCTGCTTACGTGTACGGCAGTTTGACATGGTCGGACCTGTTTCACAACGTCACCAGTCCGCTGGTGGTCGGCGTCGTGAAATCCTGAGAAGCGGATGTTGGGAAACCTTAAAGACTCTTTAATAATAATGGTTCGTCTGGAAACTCTACAATATCTTTTGAGAAACAGTAGTGTCGCCCATGATAGAAAGCTCCAGTGGATCCTGAATGATTGAAATCTGTCACTTGAAGCTATTCAAGGCGGTGAAATTTCCATTTGGAACTTACAAACCCTGAAAGAAGATCATCTCCTTCAATCCGAGTAAATGTTACCTACTCTAACTTCTTGATTATAGATGGATACCACGAATATTGAGGATGTGTGGTGAAGTTATTGGTCGAAATTTATAAATTACTTCATTTTCTAGTGACCAAGGTTCCTCGTATTCTTCAAATTTAAACTCACTCATATCATTAGTGCTAACTGTCTAATGTTCTTCCTTTTCTTCTTGATTTTGTATTTTTTAACCCTCATTTTCTTAGTATTAGGACTTACCCTTTAGGGGATTCGTTTAGAGCCTTATAGGATCCGCTGAATCTGTTTATTGGGTCCAACACACAACGCATGTACCCTATTTTAAGTGCACGAAATTTAGAATGAGATAAGTCTTTTTTTCTAGAAACCCTCCGGCAACTGCAGTGGGCACCACGGGATTTCTCTTCCTCATGATCTGACAGGGTGCCAATGCCTCTCTCAAGGTAAGATAGAGGAGCTTGAATCTGTTATCCTCTCTTCAAGCTAGTCAAGACACCTTGAGAGAAACGGCAAAAGCAGAGCGCGAGTAGAAGAAATCTAACCTTCGGTTTCTTGGTGTATATTTAAGATGTCTTGAGATCAAATTGATTCTTCTTTTAATGACGTCATCTCTCACACCATTACTGGAGAGAAAGAGAAGGTATATCAGCTCCTTCCTCCTATCCCCAAGAATCTGAAATTTAGTGGGATAATCTTTATCGATGGGCACAATTTATGGAGGTGACTCTTATTGGTCAGGATTTGACATATCACTTGGAAGATGAACCAGAGGTAAGTCAGATCTAGGTAAAAAGCTTGGATAGCCATAGAAGCTATTCTAGATAATGTGTCCCGGCACAATGGTTCTAGATGTCCATGATAACTTCTTGTTTTTGGCTACTATGAAGGAGTTTTTGGATCAAGAGCACAAGAGGTGCTGAAAGAAGAAAAGTGCTTGGTGAATATGTGGTCAAACAGATAAAACTTTGACTTTATCCCTATAATGCACACTTTCGTGCATTGTTGAAGAAATATGGAGTACATCATCGCGTCACCACACCATACCACTCCCAAGCAAATGGGCAAGTTGAAGTGAGCAGTCGAGAAGTCAAGAATATTTTAAAGAAGATCATTCAACCAGATGAGAAAGATTAGGCGCACAAGCTTCCTGATGCTTTATGGGTGTATCAGACGGCTTACAAGATACCCATCAAGATGCCTCCGTTCTGACTCATATTTGGGAAGGTGTGCCATCTTCCAGTTGAACATGAGCATGGAGCATATTGGGAAATCAAGAAGCTCAACTGATCTCTGGACAAAGCAGGTAAACAAAGACTTCTACAGCTACAAGAATTACACGACCTAAGGCACGACGCGTATGAAAATACAGAAATCTATAAGGAAAAGACCAAGGCCTTTCATGACAAGCACATTACAAGAAGAACCTTCCAAGTCAATGAAAAGGATTGGTTATATAATTCTCGCCTTAAGCTTTTTCCAGGTAAGCTGCACTCACGATGGGACGGTCCTTACGTGATCGTGGAAATATTTGACAACGGATCCGTACTTATTTCTTACACTAAATCCGGCAAACAATTCAAGGTAAATGGCGATCGTCTTAAGCTTTACCTTACAGCCATTCCACCCACACCAGCAAATACGGTAAATCTGCATCTTCCAGAGGTACATGAGGACGTGACGACAATATCACCCTCATCTCATCGATTGTCATGAGCTTCATTAAGTTTCGTCTTGCTGAAGACGTAAAACTTAGCGCTCTTGGGACGCACCCCAAGGTTATCTTACTATTTTATTTTGTTTTTGTTATTAGTTTTTATTAATTTATAGACATTGTCGAACGAACCTACTATGCAAATAGCAACAATCAAGAAAAATTCTGGGGACATGCATCAACACGTCTAAATGAGTTTTTCTAAACCCTTTTTACTTCTCACTTCAATTTATAATCCCTTTCATGTCATACATGATATTCATGCCATCTACTTATAAGCATGATGATTTCATTGAGGACAATGAAAAGTTTATGTTAGGGGGTGAGGACTTAAAAAACTCAAAAAATTTTCAAAAATTTTAAACTTTTAACTTTGAAAAACTCCTATTTTTCAAATTTTTAGATAGCATAAAAAAATTGACTCATTTGAAAGCTCTTGATGTGTTGTGGAGTGAAGTAAAGTCTCTTCCAAGTTCTATTAGAAATCTTGTTAGCTTAGACAAGCTTAATATATCATATTTTGAACTTGAAAGCCTTCGAGATTCAATCGGTGCTCTTATAAAGTTGCAAGTGTTAAATCTTTCTAGAACAAAAATCTCAACCCTTCTAGATAGCATCGAAAAATTGAGTCATTTGAAAGCTATTTATCTGTTGTCGAGTGAAGTAAAGTCTCTTCCAAGTTCTATTAGAAATCTCGTTAGCTTAGACAAGCTTAATATATCAAATTCTGAACTTGAAAGCCTTCCAGATTCAATCGGTGCTCTTATAAAGTTGCAAGAGTTAAATCTTTCTAGAACAAAAATCTTAACCCTTCTAGATAGCATAAAAAAATTGAGTCATTTGAAAGTTACTTATCTGTCGTCGAGTGAAGTAAAGTCTCTTCCAAGTTCTATTGGAAATCTCATTATCTTAGAAAGGCTCGAGTTATCAGATTCTGAGCTTGAAACCCTTACAGATTGAATCAGTGCTCTTATAAAGTTGCAAGAGTTAAATCTTTCTAGTACAAAAATCTCAACCCTTCTAGAAAACATTAGGAAATTGACACATTTGAAAGGTCTTGATCTGTCGTGGAGTGAAGTAAAGTCTTTTCCAAGTTCTATTGAAAATTTTCGTTAATTAAGAAGGGCTTCATTTATTAGACTCTGAACTTGAAAGGCTTCCAAATTCAATCGGTGCTTTTATAAAGTTTCTAGAGTTAAATCTTTCAATAACAAAAATCTCAACCCTTCCAAGTTTTCACATGCTTGTGCTTGTGCCAAGTAATAGGTTGTCACATGGATGATATGAACTAGAAATTTAAACAATTTATACAGTCCTTAAAAATTCTTAAGAATGAAAATTCTTTAAAATTATATTCTTCAAAGTTAAGTCCTTTCCAGTCCTCTCCTAACTCTAAAGAAATAATTAAATAATTAAACCTCAGAAAATATTGGTCGTTATAATTGAAAATAGTAAATGAATGCACCATATTAAAATCTTCAAATATTTCTACTAGAAAAATGATATTATTAATTTATGATGTATTATGAAGGTAAAAATGGCAAGATAAAAAGAATGACAATACTCTTATTAAATATTGCACATGATAAAATGATGAAGCTTTTTAAAGAATTAAGTTTGTTCCAAAATAAATATTCCTCCACTTTCATAAAAACGTTTAAAATTTTATGAAGTATGGTTTTAGTTGCGAGAATTATGAATCTATTATGAATCTGAATCAATGAAAAGGTGTCCCAGAATTATAATATTTGATTATATAAATTCTGAGTCAGTTATGATATGAAGTAGGGTAACAATTATCGATCATGATTATTAGATAAGACAAATAAGAGAAATTACGACAAATTGAGGATAAATGAACAGAGGTAGATGAGAAATCAGAGAAAAGGAATTGAATCCCTGTCCTGTATGTAACTTAAAAAATAATAAACATGGAAAATTCAACAAAAGTCCCATCTGAATATTATCTTAGCACCCATCTGAAATTTTATGCCACACATTAAAGAAAACATAACATCATTTTTAATCTGCATCAGGTTGCGCATACTTCGAACTCTCATCTTCTCCAGCCTTGTGTTCTTCCTGGTAAACATCGATAATTCAGCACCATCAACATTCCTATAAATCCGACCTTCCATCTGTTAAAAGCGGTTTTGATCCTTCCAATGCAGAAGATACACTTTGAGGGCATGTTGCAATCACAAGTTTACGAAAAAGATGCATATTGTGGCTGACGTTATTCTGAGGAACCGTCTACAACTTCAGCTGAATTTATTCTGAGGAACCATGTATATATTTTAGCTGACATCTTCTAGATTCTCATGTTCCACGTGATGGGACATGAGTGGATTTTTATATACTTTTGCGGTAGAAAATAGAAGAATGACTGCTTTCAAAAGAGATGGTGGGCAATGATTCTCCCATAGTTACTGCCCATAAGGAAGGCGAATTGCGCTGAACGGGAAATATTGCCGAACCCTGAAGCTTGCGACGAGAAGAAAATTGAGGAACAGATTGTTGTGTTTGACCTAGAATTCCCTAGTTGATCGAATCGGCGGAATGACGTTCGGCGGAGCTTCAGCGAGGACCAAGTCAAGCAGATGTATATCAATAAAAATGAAATTCAGCGGATTTTAGAAAATGACATAAACTCTTAAACGGGTCCTGAAGCGGGCCGGAGATAGATGACCTAAATTATAGCCCAGCCTATTCGGACATGGTAAATAAAATTTGACTAGGAAAATAATGCATGAGACTCTAAGTCTTGGACTTGGTCGTGACTCCGCTGAAGTCTAGATCTTTCTTCTGTTCCTCTATGTGCTGCCCGGTGGCCTAGAGTCGGCCAACCTATTCAAGTCATCATCATTTCAATATAACTGCTCTCTCTCGGGCAGTGGCTGTCATCGGTTTGAGGACTTGGTCAGCAGACCGTAAGTCGTAAGGCATGATCTTTCGTCCCTGTGTGTCTCTCTCTCTAGTGGAAGGAAAGTCTGACTTTGCTACATCACGTGTATGCAGTTGAATGAAAGAGAGAGGAGATATTTCACGTATTACTCGCTTTCTCTATCTCTTGACGTGGTTGTCACCGATTGGAAGACTCGGTCGTGACAAGGGATAAGGCTATATCTTGCCTCTCTCTCGACGTGTTGTCTGCTGGCCTGGAGAGGGCCAAGCCATTCAAGGCGGATCATTTTAGTATAATTGCTTTCTATTGGGGCGTGGTTGTCACCGGTTGGAGGCATTGGTCATGAGATGGCCAGATCTTGCCTCTTTCTCTCGTAAAGCTGGATCTTTCGTCTCCCGCGTACGGTTGGAGGATATTTTATTGCGTATACAATAAAAAGCTAGACCATCTAGATTCCAGGTTTCCATTTCTCCTGCTCTCTTTCCCTTTCCCTCTCCCCCTCTCTCTGTTACCCCTTCTGCATCAGAGACTTGTACACGCATGGAGCCCGCGCTCCTCTTTGGTTGTGTCCTCGAAATTTTGAAATCTATTCGTAGAGCTCTCTGCGGCGCGGTAGATGACGAAGCCGACAGCGTCGCCGCAGAATTCAGGGAATTTCTGAGACGCGTCGGGCGAGGACCAGGCCAGCCGGTTGGCGCCCTCCCGTACGAGAGTCTCGCCGGTGGGGAGCAAATAATTGACTACTTGACGCGGATGAAAAGATTTCTGGACGATAAGAAAGCCATATATCTCGGGATTTATGGCATGGGCGGCGTCGGCAAGACAACCCTGCTGGAGCTATTCAACAACTACCTAGTCAGGAGCAACGCTAGACGAAGTTTTGCTCATGTAATTTTCATTAAGGTGTCCCAACCTCCCAAGATCGAGGAGATAAAGAAAAGGGTAAAAGAACAAATAGGAAGAGCAGATTTATCATCTCTACAGAGAAGCAGATTCCTGTTATTGTTGGATGATGTATGGGAGGAAGTGGACTTGCGTGAAATGGATATTCCTATACCATCAGAGGCAAATAAATGCAAGGTCATTATGACAGGCAGATCTAAATCTTTTTGTCATATTAGTGGTGTCCTTCCACAATATGGCAAGCCATCTTTTGAGGTATCAACCCTAAGTGAATCAGAGGCTTGGATCTTCTTTCAAAAGAAGGTTGGTGAAGATTTAGATTCTAAAGGTGGAGAAACTGCAAGACTTGCAAAAAGCGTGGCCAAAAGATGCGGTGGGCTCCCTCTAGCTCTTGCAATTGTCGGCAGCAGTATGATGGATGCCAATGTTTCAGCGTGGAGTTTGGCCGAAAGAAATCTGAAAAATTCCCCTCACGAACAAAAAGGTATGAAGAATAAGGTACTGGACTTGATAAAGTTTAGCTTTGATAGGTTGGAGCATGATAACATCAGGAAATGTCTTCTGTATTGTTGCTTGTTCGAGGAAGATAGAGAGATTCCGAAAAGTGATCTTATTACATACTGGTTTGTGGAAGGATTTCTTGAGTGTGGTTACTCCGAAAGCTTGCATGAAGCTCAACCAAGAGGAGACAGTAATATCACAACACTTGTATCATGTAGCTTGTTACAAGAAGGGTCATATGATATTGATAGCGTGACGATGCACGATGTTGTTCGAGATATGTGTTTATGGATAACATCAGAGGAATTAAATCAATATGGAAAGTTTTTTGTATATCATGAAAAAGATCCCAATTATACTGCATGTATTAAGACATTGAAGAACATACATAGACTATCAATATCTGCAAAGTATTTGCCACAGGAAATAAATGACCCCGAAGACTCTAACCCTTTTCCCAATCTACAAACATTATTATGCAATGGTTCTTCTACTGATAGAATTCCAATTGAGAAAATATTTTTTCAAAATTGTGCAAAACTCCATGTTCTTCAACTAAGGTATTGCCTCTTGAACAAATATTTTGAGTTGAAGGCTCTTTTATTGCAACAATTGAAGTATTTGGATTTATCCTATACAAATCTAAAAGACCACAACAGCTTGGATTTACCCCACGAGATTGGCACCTTAAAAAACTTGGTACATTTGGATTTAACCTCTACAAGTCTAGGAAAACTACCGTATCAGATAGGCAACTTACACAACTTGGAAATTTTGGTTTTGGCAGATAATCAGGATTTGACAAGTCTTCCTGATTCAATCGGCAAGCTTAAGAAGCTCCAAAGGTTGGAATTACAGAGTACTAAAATAGAAAAACTACCTAGCACACTTTGGTCATTGAAACATTTGAAAGCTCTTGATCTATCATTGAGTGATATAAATTCTCTTCCAAATTCTATGAAAAATCTCGTTAACTTAGAAAGGCTTCAGTTATCGTCTTCTAAACTAGTAAGCCTTCCAGAATCAATCAGTGCTCTTATAAACTTGTTAGAGTTAAATCTATCTAGTACAAAAATCTCAATCCTTCCGGATAGCATCGGGAAATTGACACATTTGAAAGTTCTTGGTCTGTCATCAATTAACATAGAGCATCTTCCAAATTCTATTAAAAATCTGGTTAACTTAGAAAGGCTTGATTTACAAGATTCTGAACTCAAGAGCCTTCCAAATTCAATTGGTGATCTTATAAAGTTGCTAGAGTTAAATCTATCTTATACAAATATCTCAACCCTTCCAGATTCAATTGGTGATCTTATAAAGTTGGTAGAGTTAAATCTATCCAATACAAATATCTCTACCCTTCCCCATAGCATCAGAAATTTGACAAATTTGAAAGTGTTTGATCTATCGGGGAGTGAAGTAAAGTCTCTTCCAAATTCTATTGAAAATCTCGTTAACTTAGAATGGCTTGATTTACAATATTCTAAACTTGAAAGCCTTCCAGATTCAATCAATGCTCTTACAAACTTGCCAGAGTTAAATCTATCCTACACAAAAATCTCAACCCTTCCAAAGAGTATTGGGCAATTGAAACATTTGAAAGTGCTTGATTTACAATATTCTAAACTTAAAAGTCTTCCAGACTCAATCGGTGCTCTTATAAACTTGCCAGAGTTAAATCTATCTCATACAAAAATCTCAACCCTTCCAGATAGCATTGGGAAATTGACACATTTGAAAGTGCTTGATCTATCACATAGTAAAGTAAAGTCTCTTCCAACTTCTATTGGAAAACTCGTTAACTTAAAAAGGCTTCATTTACAGTATTCTAAGCTTGAAAGCCTTCCAAAGTCAATTGGTGATCTTACAAACTTGCTAAAGTTAAATCTATCCAAGACAAAAATCTCAACCCTTCCAGATAGCATTGGGAAATTGACACATTTGAAAGTGCTTGATCTATCAGAGAGTGAAGTAAATTCACTTCCAAGTTCTATTGGAAATCTCGTTAACTTAGAAAGGCTTGATTTACAGAAGTCAAAACTTGAGACACTTCCACAGTCAATCAATGCTCTAATAAAGTTGCTAGAGTTAAATCTATCTGATACAAATATCTCTACCCTTCCACATGGCATTGGAAATTTGAAACAATTGAAAATGCTTGATCTATCGGGGAGTGAAGTAAAGTTTCTTCCAAATTCTATTGGAAATTTCATTAACTTAGAATGGCTTGATTTACAATATTCTAAACTTGAAAGCCTTCCAGATTCAATCAATGCTCTTTTAAACTTGCGAGAGTTAAATCTATCCTTTACAAAAATCTCAACCCTTCCAAAGAGCATTGGGCAATTGACACATTTGAAAGTGCTTAATTTACAGTATTCTAAACTTGAAAGTCTTCCAAACTCAATCGGTGCTCTTATAAACTTGCCAGAGTTAAATCTATCCCATACAAAAATCTCAGTCCTTCCAGATACCATCCAAAAATTGACACATTTGAAAGTACTTGATCTATCACATAGTAAAGTAAAGTCTCTTCCAACTTCTATTGGAAAACTCGTTAACTTAAAAGGGCTTAATTTACAGTATTCTCAGCTTGAAAGCCTTCCAAAGTCAATCGGTGATTTTATAAACTTACCAGCATTAAATCTATCAAAGACAAAAATCTTAACCCTTCCACATAGCATTGGGAAATTGACACATTTGAAAGTGCTTGATCTATCAGAGAGTGAGGTAAAGTCACTTCCAAGTTCTATTGAAAATCTTGTTAACTTAGAAAGGCTTGATTTACAGGATTGTAAACTTGAAAGCCTTCCAGATTCAATCGGTGCTCTAATAAAGTTGCTAGAGTTAAATCTATCCAATACAAAGATCGCAGTACTTCCAAATAGCATCACAATATTGAAAAATTTGAAAGTGCTTTATCTATCAAAAAGCGAAGTAAAGTCTCTTCCAAATTCTATTGGAAATCTTATGAACATAGAAAGGCTTGAATTAGAGTATTCTAAACTTGAAAGCCTTCCGAATTCAATTGGTGCTCTTACAAAGTTGCCAAAGTTAAATCTATCTGGAACAAAAATCTCAACCCTTCCTGCTAGCATTGGAAAATTGACACGTTTAAAAGTGCTTAATCTATCAAAGAGTGAAGTAAAGTCTCTTCCAAGTTCTATTGAAAGTCTAGTTAACTTAGAAAGGCTTGATTTACAATATTCTAAACTTGAAAGCCTTCCAGAATCAATCGATGCTCTTATAAACTTGTCAGAGTTAAATCTATCCTATACAAAAATCTCAACCCTTCCAGATAACATCAAGAAATTGACACATTTGAAAGTGCTTGATGTATCAGAGAGTGAAGTAAAGTCTCTTCCAAGTTCTATTGGTAATCTTGTTAACTTAGAAGGGCTTTATTTATCATTTTCTAAACTTGAGGTACTTCCCGATTCAATCAGTGCTCTAATAATGTTGCTAGAATTAAATCTGTGTGGTACAAAAATCTCAACACTTCCAAACAACATCGGGAAATTAACACATTTGGAAATGCTTGATCTATCAAAGAGTGAAGTAAATTCTCTTCCAAGTTCTATTGGAAATCTCATTAACTTAGAAAGGCTTTATTTATCATTTTCTAAACTTGAAAGACTTCCAAATTCAATCGGTGCTCTAATAAAGTTGCTAGAGTTAAATCTGTGTGGTACAAAAATTTCAACACTTCCCAATAGCATCGAGAAATTAACAAATTTGAAAGTGCTTGATCTATCAAAAAGTGAAGTAAAGTCTCTTCCAAGTTCTTTTGGAAATCTCGTTAACTTAAAAATCCTTGATTTACAGAATTCTAAACTTGAAAGCCTGCCAGATTCAATCGGTGGCCTAATAAAGTTGCTAAAGTTGAATTTGTGCGGTACAAAATTCTCAGCACTTCCAAATAGCATCACGATATTGACACATTTAAAAGTGCTTTATCTATCCAAGAGTCAAGTAAAGTCTCTTCCAACTTCTATTGGAAATCTCGTTAATTTAAAAAGGCTTGATTTACAAAATTCTAAACTTGAAAGCCTTCCACATTCAATTGATGCTCTTACAAGGTTGCCAAAGTTAAATTTCTCAGGAACAAAAATCTCAACCCTTCCGAATAGCATCACGAAATTGATATATTTAAATGTACTTAATCTGTCAAAGAGTGAAGTAAAGTCTCTTCCAAGTTCTATTGGAAATCTTGTTAACTTAAAAAGGCTTGACTTACACAATTCTAAACTTGAAAGCCTTCCAGATTCAATCAGTGCTCTTACAAAGTTGTCAAAGTTCAATGTGTCACGAACAAAAATCTCAACCCTTCCAAATAGCATCGGCACATTGATACATTTGAAAGTGCTTGACCTATCGAGGAGTGAAGTAAAGTCTCTTCCAAATTCTATTGGAAATCTTGTTAACTTAAGAAGGCTTGATTTACAGTATTCTAAACTTGAAAGCCTTCCAGATTCGATTGGTGGCCAAATAAAGTTGCTAAAGTTGAATTTGCGCGGTACAAAAATCTCAGCACTACCAGATAGCGTCGCAATATTGAAAAATTTGAAAGTGCTTTCTCTATCAAAGAGTGAAGTAAAGTCTCTTCCAAGTTTTATTGGAAATCTTGTTGACTTAGAAAGGCTTGAGTTAAAGTATTCTAAACTTGAAAGCCTTCCGAATTCAATTGGTGCTCTTACAAAGTTGCCAAAGTTAAATCTATCTGGAACAAAAATCTCAACCCTTCCTGATAGCATTGGAAAATTGACACGTTTAAAAGTGCTTAATCTATCAAAGAGTGAAGTAAAGTCTCTTCCAAGTTCTATTGAAAGTCTAGTTAACTTAGAAAGACTTGATTTACAGTACTCTAAACTTGAAAGCCTTCCAGAGTCAATCGGTGATCTTATAAACTTGCTAGAGTTAAATCTATCGAAGACAAAAATCTCAACCCTTCCTGATAGCATTGGAAAATTGACACGTTTAAAAGTTCTTAATCTATCAAAGAGCAAAGTAAAGTCTCTTCCAAGTTCTATTGAAAACCTAGTTAACTTATAAAGGCTTGATTTACAATATTCTAAACTTGAAAGCCTTCCAGATTCAATCGATGCTCTTATAAACTTGTCAGAGTTAAATCTATCCTCTAGAAATTGGCACATTTGAAAGTGCTTGATGTATCGGAGAGTGAAGTAAAGTCTCTTCAAAGTTCTAATGGAAATCTTAGTAGCTTAAATATGCTTGATTTATAGTATTCTAAACTTGAAAGCCTTCCAACTTCAATCGGTGATCTTATAAAGTAGTCAGAGTTAAATTTATCCAAGGCAAAAATCTGAAACCTTTCAAATAGCATCGCAAAATTGACTCATTTGAAAGTGCTTGATCTATCGAAGAGTGAAGTAAAGTTTCCTCAAAGTTCTATTAGAAATATGGTGAAATTAGAAAGGCTTGATTTATAGTGTTCTAAACTTGAAAGCCTTTCATATTCAATTGGTGCTTGTACAAATTAGCCAACGTTAATTATGTTTGGAACAAAAATCTCAATCCTTCCAGATAACATGGGGACATTGACACATTTGAAAGTGCTTGTTTGAGACAATTGTGACTGTGAGAACATTCCATGATTCAAAACTTTAGAAGTTTTATTTATCATTTTCTAAACTTGAGAAACTTCCATATTCAATTGGTGCTCTAATAAATTTTCTAGTGATAAATTTTTCTGGTATAAAATTCTTAACACTTCCAGATATTTTTGCGAAATTGACACATTTGAAAGCATTTCATCTGTTGCAAAATAAAGTAAATTATCTTCCAAATTCTATTGAAAATCTCGTTAACTTAGAAAGGTTTAAGTTATCATTTACTAAACTTGTGAGCCTTCCAGAATCAATTAGTGGTCATATAAACTTCATAGAGTTAAATCTATCCCTTACAAAAATCTTAACCCTTCTAGATAGCATCGGGAAATTGACAAATTTGAAAGTTCTTGATTGTCTAATAGTTAAGTAAAGTCTCTTTCAAGTTCTATTAGAAATCTTGTTAACTTAGAGAGCCTTGATTTAGCATGTTCTAAACTTGAAGGCCTTCTTGATTCAATCGGTGCTCTTATCAATT
The DNA here is from genome assembly GCA_024174645.1 of Lemna minuta. NCBI lineage: Eukaryota > Viridiplantae > Streptophyta > Magnoliopsida > Alismatales > Araceae > Lemna > Lemna minuta. The sequence goes on along the minus strand of CM044109.1, from coordinate 14,665,053 downwards.
TTTTAGAGTTAAATCTATTGAAGACAAAAATCTCAACCCTTCTAGATACCTGGAAGAAATTGACACATTTGAAAGTGCTTGACCTGTATTGGAGTGAGGTAAAGTCTCTTTCAAGTTCTATTGGAAATCTCATAAACTTAGAAAGTCTTGATTTATCTTAGTCTATACTTGAAAGTCTTCCAGATTCAATCAGTGCTCTTATAAACTTGTTAGGGCTAAATCTATGCAAGACAAAAAATCTCAACCCTTCCAAATAGCATGGGGAAATTGACACATTTGAGAGTGCTTGATCTACCAAAGATTAAAGCAAAGTCTCTTCCAAGTTTTATTGGAAATATTGTGAACTTAAAATGATTGTTTAGACAATTGTGAACTCGAGAGGCTTCCAGATTCAATCAGTGCTCTTATAAATTTAATAGATTTACATTTCTTAGGACCAAAAATCTAAGCCCTTCCAGATAACATCGAGAAATTGACACATTTGAAAGTGATAGATCTTTTAAAGAGTAATGTAAAGCATCCCACGAATTATATTGGAAATCTCGTTAACCTATAATGGCTTGATTTATCATGTTCTAAACTTGAGAGCCTTCTAGCTTCATTTAGTTCTCCTATAAAGTTTCTAGAGTTAAAATATGTTTGGAAAAAAATCTCAACACTTCTAGATGACATCTAGAAATTGACACAAATGAAAGCGTTTCATTTGTCATGGAGTGAAGTAAGGGATCTTCCAAATTCTATTGGAAATCTTATACATTTAGAAAGGATTTTTTTAGAAACTTTTAAATTGAAAAGCCTTCCACATTCAATCGGTGCTCTTAACAAAATGCTAGGATTAATTCTGTATGGAACAAACATGTCAACCCTTTTTGATAGCATCAGGAAATTGATACATTTGAAAGTGCTTGATCTGTCATGGAGTAAAGTAAAATCTCTTTCAAGTTCTATTAGAAATCTCATTAACTTAGAAGGACTTCATTTATGGTATGACTTAGAAGGGTGGATGATAACATGCTATTTATGCATGTAATTACATAGTTATTAATGCAAATTAATGCATTAATCATTACAAATATATGCATGTTATCATCTTTTAAGCATATTTCTATCATTTTGTGTAAATTCATGTTATCATCTTAAAATACATCAATTTATGGGTTATTATGCATAATTAAACATTATAATCTTTAATCCTAATTATATTTATGATTATAATCATATTTTAAGAGTGAAAATATAAGAGAAAAAACTTTTATTTATATTTATGTGTTTATATAAATTTATTTTATATAATACATATATGTATAAAATTAATATAAATTTATTCTCTTATTATTTTAATAATTTGAGCTTTTAAAATGATAGATTATTTAATTTTGAATCCAAAAAAAAAATTTGAATTAATTTGGAGTTATATTTTGAAAGTTATGAATTTTACAATTTTTTAGGAATTTTTTCTGGAATTTTTCTGAATTTATTTGATTTTTATTTCGATTTTTAAAGGGGTAATAGTCTGGAAACCCCCAATGTTTGGGTTTTGTCCTCTTTTCACCCCAATGTTTCGAAACAGCCACCTCCACCCCAATGTTTGGGTTTTGTCCTCTTTTCTCCCTAACGCTTCTATCGTGTAGAGCTGGCAGCGACGTGGAAGCCACGTCGCTGCCATGTCAGCACGGGGCAAAACAAAAAATCATTATGGCAGGTAATTGCAACGCGTTTGCGTTTAGAGAGGTGGTCAGTGAGGAAATTCGAGGAAACTGGAGCAAACAGGACGGTCTGAGTTACCTGCATGCCAAGTGGAAAGAAATCCAGTGGGGAGAGAGGATAGCGGAGGGGAGCGGCGGCGAGAGGGAGTGTGAAGAGGGTCGTCGAAAATTTCTGAAAATCACTCTCTATCTCTCTCTATTTCTCTCTCTCACGATCGCTCTATTTCTCTCTCACGCGATCTCTCTATTTCTCTCTCTTGCTTCTGATCGCTCTCCTCTCCTTCTCCCGCTTTCTCTTCCTTTCTCTCTCTCCTTGCATCTCCTCGAGAAAAAAATTGCTTCCGTCAGGAGAGGCCCGAGAAGAGCCTCCTGCAATCCTCTCTCTTGTCTCTTGCTCCCTCTTTCTCCCTTTCTCTCTCTCTCTCTCTCCTCCCCCTTCTACTGCGATCTCTCTCTCTCTCTCTCTCCTCCCCCCTCTGCTGCGATCTCTTTCTCTACCTCTCCTCTCTCATTTTCTTTTATCTCCTTTCCTTCTTCCACCTCTCCTACACTCACTCGTGTGAGCGTGTAAGGGGACGGAGGAAGGAGGAAAATCCTCCTCTTCGGTGTGGGCACGCGAAGAGGAGGCAGAGAGTCTTTCTCTCCCGCACGCACGCGTGCACGCATAAGGGAGAGGGTGAGATTTCTTCTCCCCTTCTCCTTCTCTCTCTTGACTTCTCTCACGCGCGTTCATGCATGTGTGAGGGGAGGAAATGGTTCCCCCCTCTCTCTTTCTTTCTCATCCTTCCTCCTCTCCCTTCCTTCTCCATTTTGCACCATCTCCCTTTTCTTCCGATTTGTGCTCTCTCGTGCGTGAGCAGACAGAAGACAAAGATTCCCTTCTCCTTGCTCTCTGTTCCTTGTTCGAACTCACTTGAACTATCGTTATTTCAATTTAAGTTTTCAGCAAAGTCTGACTGAGCAAAAGCAGTTTGACCAGCGCAATTGAGGAGAGAGAATATCAAATTGGAAGCAAAGGGAGACGGTGCAAAATGGAGAAGGGAGAGGAGGAAGGATGAGAAAGAAAGGAGAGAGGGGGAACCATTTCCTCCCCTCACACATGCACGAACGTGCATGAGAGAAGTCCAGAGAGAGAAGGAGAAGGGGAGAAGAAATCTCACCTCTCCCTCATGCGTGCACGCGTGCGCGCGGGAGAGAAAGACTCTCTGCCTCCTCTTTGCGTGCCCACACCGAAGAGGAGGATTTTCCTCCTTCCTCCGTCCCCTTACACGCTCACACGAGTGAGTTTAGGAGAGGTGGAAGAAGGAAGGGAGATAAAAGAAAATGACAGAGGAGAGGTAGAGAAAGAGATCGCGGTAGAGGGGGGGGAGAGAGAGAGAGAGAGAGAAAGGGAGAAAGAGGGAGCAAGAGACAAGAGAGAGGATTGCAGGAGGCTCTTCTCGCGCCTCTCCTGATGGAAGCAATTTTTTTCTCGAGGAGATGCAAGGAGAGAGAGAGAAAGGAAGAGAAAGCGGGAGAAGGAGAGGAGAGCGATCGGAAGCAAGAGAGAGAAATAGAGAGATCGCATGAGAGAGAAATAGAGCGATCGTGAGAGAGAGAAATAGAGAGAGATAGAGAGTGATTTTCATAAATTTTCGACGACCCTCTTCACGCTCCCTCTCGCCGTCGCTCCCCTCCGCTATCCTCTCTCCCCGCCGGATTTCTTTCCATTTGGCGTGCAGGTAGTTCAGGCCGTCCCGTTTGCTCTAGTCTCCTCGGATTTCCTCACCGACCACCTCTCTAAACGCGAACGCCTTGCAGTTATGACGAGACGAAACCGCGAGGTCGTCGATTTCACGCGGTATCGTGTCAAAACTTATTCCAAACATACCAATTTTAGGAAATTCACTCGAATTGAGGGGTATAATGGTAAATATGGGTTGAATCCACAGGGAATTAAGGAATTTCTTGACGTAATCTTCAAATTTGATCAAATCAGACAAGAAATTGATGGTAAAAATTGATGGTAAGAAAGTAGACTTCAAATCGATTCCACGAAATCAAAAATCGTCGAATTTGGGCTTGATTTTGTGGAGAAATCAAAATTTGAAGTCGAGAAAAAATTTCGGTGAAGAAAATTGCGATTTTAGATGAAATTTCATGAAATTGAAATCTAAATGCTAATCTAAACAGAAATTAAATATTATAGGAGGATAATTTAGGAAAAAGCGCTTCCACTAAACCCGTTTAGCGATCGAATCGTCGCGATTAAACTAATTAATCGCGAAGAACACCAAGAACATCACAACGAGCTTCAAGCGGCGATTTCTCCCTCGATTCTCCACCAAATCTTGACTTCAACCCCTCCGTGGATGTGGAAATGAAAGAGGAAGAGGAAGGAATCAAGAGAACTGAGAAGAACGGTGTCTAAACAGCTCAATTATCTAGAGATTGAACTCGGATGCTTACAAACGATGAAGAACATCTCTATTTAAAGGATTTTTTATCGTAACCGTCCGATCGTTTCGATCGACGGTTAAGATGGAACGGTCCATCGTGGACCGTTTCAAATAAGTCGTGGCCGTCGGATTGTGATGGACAGCCACGATTTGATCCGTAGATAAGCTTTTTAAAAACACTAAACATCGCGTCCCTTGATTCTTGATCCAACGGTCCGGATGTCTCCCGCGAGATTTGATCTGGACCGTTATAACGCCTCTAATCAAGCACGTGCGTTGATCTTTATCGGTGGACCGCCCGTCCATTTGATCGACGTGTGTCGATCGATCGTCCACGAGATCCGGCGCTCCTCATTAAGCCACGTCACCTGCATTTATAAAAGGCCGTGTGGATTAGTCCCACTTGAAAATAAAAAGGGAGAATCGTCGGGTTTATAAGACCTGACGATCTCTAAGCTTACTAACCCTTCCCTATAGGGAAGGCTGAAGACCCTTATTATATAGATTAAATAAATAAATATAATATATATATAATGTCGTGTGGGCCCGCGTGGTGCTGCCACGTGGCCCGGAGTGCCACGTGGCCCGGAGTGCCACGTCGCATCCACGTGGCCCCGCAAGGTAAAAACTGCTTTTTGCATTTTTTTAATATTCATTTTAATCAATTTAAATAGAAAATAAATTCACAAAAAATCCGAAAAAAAATCCCTAAAAATAGAAAATTCATAACTTTTAATATATAACTCTGAATTAATCCAAATTTCTTTCATTTGATCCGAAATTTAATTATCTATTATTCTAAAAAGTCAAATTTAATAAATAATAAGAGTTAAAATTTTTCTTTCAAAAATACATTCATTTATTAAGATTTTAAGCTTTAGAAAAATGAAATAAATGTTTTAAAAATGATTTCTCTTCTTATTTTAACTTTAAAAACATTTATAATCTCAAGAAAAAGGTGGGTTATCAATTTATGAAACTCTAATATATCAAAATTAACCCTAAATTAGAGTATTTTGAGATTATAATGACTTTTTCATAGAATAATAGAAAAATACATATAAGTATGATAACATGCATGGAAATGAAATCATTTATACTTTAATATGCATGAAAAATCATGTTTTATGATGTAAATACAGCATGTTATCAAATTACTTGCCATAATGATTTTTTTTTTGCCCTGTGTTGACATGGCATCGACGTGGCTTCCACGTCGCTGCCAGCTCTGCGCGATAGAAGCGTCGGGGTGAAAAGAGGACAAAACCCAAACATTGGGGTGGAGGTGGCTGTTTCGAAACATTGGGGTGAAAAGAGGAAAAAACCCAAACATTGGGGGTTTCCAGACTATTGCCCCATTTTTAAATATATAATTTAATTAAAAAATGCAAAAAAATTTAGGTTTTATCGCGCACGTACACGTGGCATCGCCACATGGACCGGCGCGAGCGCCTACATGGCGCTGATGTGTCACGTAGATGTTATTTATATGTACCTTTTATAGTAAATATACAATGTATATAGGTCTCCCGTGTATAAGGAGATAAATTATTAATAGTGTCTATTCGTCGTATACTATATAGTAAAAGTTTTCTCTCTATTTTCTCCAAGTGGGACTAAAATGCTTTGTTTATTTTGATTACAGGCGATGTGGCAGCATTTCGTGCATCTGATCCAATCGCGATCAACGCGATGACGTCGATGCGATGGACACGAAGTCCACCGCATCAACAATAAAACACGTGGGTAATTGGAGAAGTAAGTGAATTAATCCGCACCGTTCATCAAGATAATTATAACGGTCCAGATTAGTCGACGCGATGATCTCCGATCAAATTTCGATCCTACGATGAAGATCCGACGAACGAGATGAAGCGACGATTCATCAAGGAGCGCACGATCGTGACCGTCGATCGTGATCATCTCTCCATCCAACGGCTGAGATTCATTTTCGTCTTTATAAAACTTGTTCTTCGCGCCGAGAGAAACCGCCCGCGATCATTCCTTGATTTCTCCATGTTTAGAGAATCAAATCGTGCGCTGTTTGTTTTTGTGTAATCGCAACTTGTTTCCGCTTCCTTTGAATGCATCAATTTCAATTTTAATCGAAAGAGGAGGAAGAAATCAAGTCTTGAACATCAATATTCGTCTTCTAAAATTTAGAATGAAAAGCCTTGCATCCGGCGATTAATTGGATCATTTCGAAGGCTAATTTGGGTTAGATTGGTTGATTTCATCTTAATCTTTCATCATTTAATATTATTTTCATTTTAGCATCGTAGATTTAGTTTAATTTTCAGTTTTCAATCATTTTTCGCAACGAATTTTTCTCTAAACTTCAAATTTCAATTTCTCTTCGAATTCTTATCCAAATCACCTGATTTTTTATTTCGTGGATTCGAAATTGAGTTATCTTTCTTAATATTATAAAATCCTCAATTTCTAAACTCATTTCATCGTCCGATTTGACCGAATTTCAAAGATATCTCTCAAATTTCCCTAATTCTCCGTGGATTCGACCCTTAAGTACCATTATACTAATTAATTACTTTGATTAATCATAAATTGGTAAGTTTGGAACTTTTTTTTGACACTAAGTCGTGTGCATTCAACGACCATATGATTTAGTCTCGTTAGTGGACATACAACAACACCATATGTAAGAAGAGATTTAATCTTGTCAATTCACACCAAAGTGTTATAACAATGATGCATGCACCACGTGGATAAAGCATTTCGACACACTTCTAGTTTTCTTTAAAAAGCTGTTTGTGGAAATGCCTACGTATGTGAGTTTTAGTGTGTTCTTGAGTGTTGTATAACCATGAGTGTGGATTTCTAAATCTAGTGAAGATTCTTCTTTGTTGATCAATTGTGATCCCTATCCTCCATTTTCGCCTTTACTTCTTGATCAATCTCAAAGTAAATATGACCATAGCATAGCCAACACCTCTCTCTCTCTTGCACGCACACGCGCACGAACAAAAAAGCATGTCACCATGTGTCGGCTCATGGATACGCCACGTGGCATCGCATAGGTGTTCACGCATGTGTATGCCCACGTTTGTGTGCACATGTGTGCGCGTGTGCGTGCATGTGTGTGCGCATGTGTGCGCGCATGTGACAAGAGAGATAAAGCTTTCTTTTTAGGATAACGCTATTTCTCTATGACACACATCTTATATATGCATCGTTTTCATAATTTTTGCCATGTTGGACTTTGTTTGTTTTAAAACATGCGCAGGTGACATGGCATCACGAGGAGCATCCGATTCGCACATTAAAAGAAGACTAACAATCGATGCATGATCTTATTCGTCAACCAATCATTTTTAAAATGATTTAATCTCAGTTGTTGATCTAAGGAGTTATAAATGCTGAGATTAAAATTGACGAAACGCATCTGGAGCATCAGATCAAGATCAAACGGTGAGCATTTCACGCGTTATTTCTTCCCATGAGACGTGGCAAGATCTCGAAGCCTTAATCGTAATGATTCGAAGCCTGACATTTCATCAAAGCTATTGATTGAAGAATTAAATTGCCATTTAATGGTTATGCCCAATTTGCCTTATAAATTGAGATGTTTATTGACGATGTAAAGCATTCTTCGATTTTTCGAGTAATCGATTTGCATAGACACCAAAATCCTTGAATCTCTTGCTTCCAATCGCTTCTAGATCAATTTCCGTGTCCATGGAGTATTTGAAAGTGAGATTTCATTGTGAGAATAGGAAGAAATCAACTCTTGAACGCCAATGATTGTTTTCGAATTCGTAATTGAAAAGCCTTTGATCCGGCAAGTAATTGGATAATTTCGACCACAATCTTGGGTTAGAACTCATGTTTTCATCCTAATCTTTCTTCCTATAACATTAGATTTCAATTTCGAATCATAGATTTAGTCAATTTCAATTTTAAATTTGGTTTTTTGTGATTTTCTATTTTGGAAATTTCTATCTCATTCACTCAGACGATGTTGCACTGGGGCATATGGACGAGAAGTCGGCGAGGGCTTGATCAATTTGGCCGCATTTAGCGAGCGGAGTGATTTTATGGTTAGTGAGGAAGATAGTGTTCATGGGTGCCTCAAGCTCTTATAGTGATCAATTATCTCTCTACACAATGGTCACATTTCGATAGCTAAGATTATTAATGGGCAATCATGATTAAGAGAAATCGCATGAGAGAGAAATGGCGGGAAGAGAGATGGGTGATTCAGAAGATCACTCTTATTCTTCAATCTCTCTCTGTGGATATATATAAATATCTATCTTGGTGGATTACACTAAAAATATATAATAAATTTCTATAAAGATCATGATCATAAATTGGATGATCTTTATAGAAATTTAGAGAGAAATGTAGAGATATGTTTTTAAGAAAATGATCTGATCGGCCACCCGTATCTAAATGATATGTGAAGGTAACATAAAAATTGACCAATAGTAGAAATTTGAGATTCAAAAAATCCAGAGAGGAGAGAATTGGTCGATCAATAGAGATGGTCTACTCAATCATAATCAAGAATTGGTTGGTCAACAAAGGAGATCAATCAACCAACGTGGATCATTATTGGAACAATAGTTACCGATCACTTATGTGATCACCGAGATATGTTATAAAAATGGTTTGATCTGCTAGCAGTATCTATCGTTACACGACATGTAAGGCAACATGAAAATTTTGAGTAGTAGTTGAACTCTCTGATTTAGAAAAGTCGAAGAGGAGAAAATTGGTTGATAGATACTGATGGACAGCCTGAACATGATCAAAAATTGGTTGATTAAGGATTGAAAATTGGTTGACATATGTGAATTCATGATTAGAAAGTTAATGATAACCTGGATGATCACAAATAGGGAGATATAATATTAATAATAATAATAATAAAGTTAATGATAATAATAATAATAATATTATTATTATTAGTAGTAGTATTATTATTATTATTATTTAATCCATCTGATGGGCTACCAACATCTATATCATAATGACACATAAAGGTAACATGAAAAATTGATTCGTAGTAGAAATTCCCGATTTAGAAAATCCAAAGAGGATTGGTTGATAGAAATAGATTAATAGCCTGATCATAGTAAAAATAGGATGGTTCAATGGGGTAGATCAATCAAATACTAAAGATCATGATGGAATATTTGATTATCTGATCACTTCGACAATCAAAGAGAAATATATACTAAAAAACCATCTGATCAGCTACTCGCATATATCTCTATTTGACATGTAAAGGGAACAAGAAAAATTGATTAGTAGTAGAAATTTGAGATTCTGAAAATCTAGCGAGGTTAAAGCTGAACAAAATTCGGTTCCATAAACTTTTGAAAGCTATTTTAGCCAAGAGGACGCAGGAGTTCCAAATATTTTTAAATTTGAAATAGATTTTGGGTAGATCTTCACACTCCCTTACTCAAAGTTTAAGAAAATAGTTTATGGCATCCAATCTGATGTTTTCTTCATGTGGGTTTCTCTCTCAAGAACAAAAGTAGTGAGTGAGACAGAAAATCATGGAGGGATGACACCCCACTCTTTCCACGATCCATCATAGACCGGCATGTCACCCCCGCCAAACCGATACATACCCTAAACAGAATAGGAAAGTTAATCCCGTTGACTTTACATCAATGAAGTAAGAGAGTTTTTTTCCAGGGCAAGGATGCAAATAAGAGAGTTGTATCCATGTCTTTTTATTTCTATACTAATTCATTGCATCCACATAACTATGAAAATGAGATAATTCACCGACCTAACTTCATAAAAATCAAATGGGTTTAGTCTCATAATACGAGCAAAAATTTAGGAGTGATGCGTGATAGGACTTACAGAATAATAAATAAATATATATTTTTCACTATAAAATTTTTGATTGGTATCCAAATTTAGTATTTGATGCATGAGTGTAACCATCATTTTGATGTTATCAATATTTCATAATAAAAATATCATCATCCATCTATAAGATATTTATAGTGTCTCAATTTTGAGGATCACTTACACAATTGTGTTATGAATCAACTTTAATAATAATTAGTTATAATACCCTTCAAGGATTCACATGGATCAATTCAGTGAACTCTTTCTCCAAAGATGATCCATTATCTATCCTTAATGTCGTTAAGCCAATGGTTGCAAGATCGATCATGCTCATTATATGAGTGAGATTAGATTATGTTATTCTTATAATATATTTCGATATCCTTTTTTTGTATCCTTTGAATAAGAATATTTTTAAAAATATGTTTAAAAACTAATGATCATTCTATTATGATCTAATCATAATTCACTTGGTCATTTGATAGGTTTAGGGACTTCATTTTAAATATCATACTAGAATGACAATGAACGAAATTTCATTTAGATGAATATAAATGAGACATGAAAGGGTGATTAATTTGCATGCCACATAATATCCATCATAGTGGGGGATTAGACCCATATGAGATATATCTCTTCCTTAATCATGATTTCCCTTTATATGGAGGCCGTTCTTCTCTTGTTACTCCATCATCAATACAATTTTTACCATTTCACACAAATCTGATATATGTCTGTTGAAACATTGAGTAAAAATTTGTTTTCCTCTCATTTGATACATATCATTTAGTATTATTACCTTTGGAAATGTAATATTTATTTTATTGGCAAGAATAGAGCTAGAATCCATTACTTTCTAATTTAATCCCTCCATATTTGACATGACCTTTTTTGTCTCTTAAATTAATGTCTAATCTCCTTGCACTCTTAATACTCATGAGAGAATTTGTTCTTGGAAATTTTGAGTTGATCCGCCATTTCCATCTTGAGAAATTCCCAATTTTAGACCTTACTCTTTTCCCTGATAGTTTGCTTGAGCCATCCATCCGATTGATGCTTATTTGGTGGAGCAAAGCTTGTTGAAGCAAGATCATTTTCTTCTAAAAACATTGTAGATTTTGAATGAAAAGGTCAGTTCAAAGTGGTGGATAGATTTTAAGAGAATTTTTCTTTTTTGGTATTTAGATGGACTTGTCTAAAAGGGTAGAGCTACTTCTTTGGTTACACATGCATGACTTTATGTTTTAAATCATGGTCAATGCCTTTATTCTCTCAAGGGCATTTGGTGAATTTTGATATCTACAAGTTTTTTGAAACGATGTTCCAATCCGAACACCATGATCATGATTGCAAATTGGTTGATCAATGGAGTCGATCAATCAACAAATGCCGGTCATGATTTGATCGTTTGTCGCCGATCACTTTGGCAAACAAAGGGAGGCAAGGAGAAGAGAGACGATATCAAAAAATCGATTTGATTGGCAATCCATCGTAGAACCTCAATCGATAGTTGAATTGATCAAACATTCTATGATCGCTGATCAGAATGTCTTTATCAATCATGATGATCAGCCTTTATAGACTCGAGGATCAGATTAGATGATCTCAATGGTCCCATTAGTGGTACCTCTATCCTCTCGAGGGCTTTTCCACTATTTCGATATTAACTCTGGTTTTTCTGTTAAATATAGAGGTACTTATTTACAGGGCACTGACACTCGCTTTTACGGAGGACTGATTATTTCTTCCCTTTTGGCATTCTCTCTCACCTCGAAACTCGAAGCGCCAGCCATGGCGTCGAAGACGGAGGGAATCGCGCTACTGTCTATGTACAACGACGAAGAGGAAGAAGAAGCAGAAGAAGAGAAGGAAATGGAAACGGAAAATATCGGATACCAAGAAGTAGACGCTTGCGAGGGTGGAAATTCTGGTGGAATCGATTCCGCGTTGGAGAGCAATTTTTTCGCTCATCAATCGGAGGAGGATCGGGAGAATGAAAACCTATCTAGCGCGATTGATTATCAGGAACTTGCTCCCCAGATTACTGCTTCCGAAGAAATTACAATTCGGAGTAGTAAATTAGCCCTAACGATTGTGGATTACGATCACGACGACACGGCAATGTCTCCTGATAAACGAGGTGACTGCCTCTTTTTAATATATGTTTCTAAGATCTTTTTTATATTCAACTTTTTATTAGTTTCTTTGTTGAAATTCTTGTAGAATGGTGGAATAAGTAGCGCCGGAGGACTGTTCTTTGGATCTGAATTTCGTGCTACTGTTGGTATGATCTCTACTCGACTTTTTAATGTGGGACAGACAACAGTTATCTCTTAAATGATTTAGTACTTTTAGTATTTTATTTGATATGGAGCCTAATTCAAAGCATTCCAACGGGCCCAAAACTATCCAGCGGTTTAGTATCTTTTCGCATGGAAAATTGCCCTTTTATAGTATTCATAGCTTCTGTAACCACTTATAAGATCTATCTTTCCGAATCACAGCACCGAGGCGCGTGACTGTTTTCTTCTTGTTTTTCTTGTCCATTCTCTTTGAAGCGTACATATCTGCTTCTTGATTCTCAACATATGCTCTGTCATTGAACTTACAGATAAAGTGCAAGAAAGGTCTTCATCAACATCTCACGTGGTTACAGTGACAAGCACTCAGATATCTCCCTCAATACATTTAGAACAATCTTCAGAGACTAAATTAGAGGCTAATGAGCCGACAAGCATCTTTCAGAAAGAACAAGAAAGTCTAGTGGTTGAAATGGATGTTCAACAAGACGACGATTTATTGAGTACCTTTCTTCATCCGCCTGTTTTGGAAAAGTGTTGCGAAGAACTTCAGGTTTTCCTCCTTTTTTGCATAATTTCATCTATTTACTTGAAACCCTTACTATGTTTTTTTTTAATAATGAAACCCTTACTATGTTGATGAACAGAAAAAATTATGTAAACTACTTTTTAGTACTCTTTTTAGTTTTATAAATTTGAAAATATGCTGTAAATGAATGATTTTTATTTTTGATCATATCATTTCCATTGTGAGATAAATTGCTATAGAAGTTCTTCAAATCAAATAAATTTTTTATCAAGGAACTTGATGTGTTGACTTTAATATTGTTAAACTTTTCACCGTGAAACTTATGTGTGATTATAAAAAATTCATTTCTTTTTATTCAAAAAAAAAAAATTCATTTCTTTTCTCTTGAATGTCCGGATTAAATACTTGGTATCAGAGATTAACTAAAGTGTTTTAATGGTTTCAATATCTCTTTTGTGGATCCAATAACCCATTATCAGGACAATAAAGAAAAAACTGTGCAGAGCTCTCCAACAAAAACATATTGTCACGACCAGTTTGATTTTAGGGAGAGTTTTTTATTTCTAGTTTATATTAAAACCTCTAATAACTACTGAAGGCACAGAAGAGTTGAATGTTAGTGTCAGAGTTTTACTGTTATTCCATTGAAAACTATTTTCTGTTTTATCCTTTGCATCTTTCCCTCTACATCTGGATCTACATATTTCTTCCATTATTCTACCATCTTGATTCCCGAATAATTCCAGTTTGATTCAAACTATCTTATTGACATTATACTGAAATTTGTCAAATTGAGATTTGGGGAGTGTTAGATGCCTCTTTGATTGATTGATTCAATGGAGATTGAACATATGGAAGTCAAATTTTACAGTTTTTTCAATTGTGGAAATTATAAATTATTTTGAAGTCCTGTCTAGAATCTTACTACCCTCCCCCACAAGAAAAGAACAGAAAAATTGATGTTTATTTCTTAATCAGGAGAAGATAAACAAATTTCTTGCTTACAAGAGGATTGGAAAGAGCTTCAATGCTGACTTGCGGATTAGGAAGGATTACAGGAACCCAGATTTCTTGCAACATGCTGTTTCATATCAAGATATTGATCAACATGGGACTTGCTTCAACAAAGACATCTTTGATCCTCATGGGTTTGATAAAAGCGACTTCTATGATGCCATAGGTGCTCATCATTCCATACGCTGATTTTGATTTTTTTTTCTCTTGGCATTTGGTCTTATTCTTAATATGATGCCATAGTTTCTCATTTTTAATCGCGTTTGAGTTTTTACATTTCTAGAGAGCCTTAATTGCCTGTATTATGAATCTTGCTATGATGCTATTGGCATCCTTTTGACCCTAGATTATTTTTCATTTTTCTAGTGATGAATTTGTGATCCTTACAAGGAAGTTAGCAACTCCAGCTTTATATTGAATGTAGGGGTCAGTGAAAGTCATAAACCCCTGTTGACCTGTCATTCTCTAGAGATGCCTCGGTGGCATTTCACATGATTCTTGATATTGCTTAAAAGGAAGTTATTTACCCTAGGTTTGCTTAGTTATTTTTATTGGACTTGTTGACTTTTCAAGTGATTCTTACTTACACGTTGTAGACAGTCAAGACTCAAACTTTTCAAACTATGCACATGTTGAATTTTGTGTTTGATGATCTGCTAGAGGCTGACATGAAAGCGAGAAATTGAGAGAAGAGAGCAAGAAAGAAAGAGGAGCCCAAAAGTTGATTTCATGTCTGCTGGAATCCAACCTCCGATCGTCATTCCTGCTCCAAGAATCAACCCACAGTTACCAGGTAATTCAGATATTCATTGCGTTATTATTCAATACTAGTGTTTGACCAATACTGTTATATCTGTATTGCTATCATTAATCTATTTAATATTCAAGATAGAGCACAATCATCTAACCATTTCCATCTTTAAAGTTCCTGCAACCATCCCCACTGGCGCTGAGGCTCCTCCAAAGGAAGGCAGGCAAAGCAAGAAGAGCAAATGGGACAAGGTCTTATTTTTTTATAGTAATATTCCTATTTTAATAATTTATTTTGCTTTATCACTCATCCTATCTTATCATGCATGGAATGTCTGAGGTTTATTTGTTTGATTTTAAGGTGGAGACTGATCTTAGGCTTCCTTCCACCACGGGGCTCGACGTGATTTTATCAACAAGTGCAGGCGGTGGTGGTTATACAGCTTTTGCGTAAGTCAATCTTCTCAATCTCTGTTCTTTCACTCTACACAGAACTGGTGCAACAAGCACTCTCTTTCTCTCATGCACAACCCAATTTTTGTTTTTTTATAGTTTTTCATATCTTGAAGAAATTTTAGGGCAATACTTTTAAAGTTTGATTTATAACGTTTTGCAGTAGTCGCTTCTCCCCTGTCTCTCCTCCTCATGAAGAGCGATTCTACATTTTCTATTTCTCACACTATCTCTCTACAACACAAATAGTGTTGTACTTAACAATATTCACATGGGTATACACATCTTGCGTTTGCATCATTGTCTTGTCTCTCTAACAGTGACACTGCATTGTGCAGTCAGGTTCTTGACAGCCTTTCTACTATCTCTCTCTAACAAAGAAAAAATAGTTTTAGACTGTCATTAGGCTCTTGAAACAATTCTACTACGAATATTTGAAATGGGTTTACGGCTTTTATGTAGGTTTGTTTTCTCTAACCCTTCAATCTATCTCTATCCTTCTCTGTCTCACTCACAGATGATGAGAAGTTCTCTATCTGCTTCTCTATCTATTCATCTCTCTCTACTCCTCTCTAACACATGCAACCACAATCTTCCTTGCCTCGAAGCAAGTATGCTATTCATTTATTTTTCTCACTAACACAAGCAAACGACTGCATCTAAATTCTGAGGAATCATGAACTTTGCAGGCAGCAAAAGAGGAGAGAAGCTATGGAGAAGTCTACAGAGAGAAAGCTAGACCGGAGATCATGAATTCATGCTGGTTGTGTCTTCTATCCATCATTGTCCACTCTCAGATGTAGCATAAGATGTGGGGGGTTTTTTATCCTCCTCTTTTTAGTATTATTCAGTTCTCCATCTTATTGTTTTCCATTTTAATATCAGTGGGGTAAATTTAATCCATCTTTCACTGATCTTTGTTTAGAAGTCAACTCCCGTTTCTCTCTGGCATTCAATCATGCGAATGAGTTGGCCTTGACATGAGGGGTAAGCCTAAATGTTCATTTATTTCTCAGAATTAGTAAATCAATGTTGCAGCTAGGGTTTGCACTTATATGTAATTTACATTTTTTTAAAAATACATAGTAATCAATTCAGCTAGTTTATTGGGAATCGCACCCATTTACCAAATCAATGGAAGAATTTTGTAGCTGAGAGGAAAAAATACTATTTTTGGAGGATTATGTTATGAAACCATGATTGTAATCCACCAGAGTTTTACTCACCCAAGCAATGTTCAAACACCTGCAAGCATTGCCGAACTCGGAGCATTGCCAAACATGTCCAAGCGCCACCACATTTCTGTCGACAGGTTTTCTTTTGCATTTCTTCTTACGTTGTTCTTTGTAGCTTTTCTGACATTGTACTTCTTCGGTCCATCTTCGAAAAGTTAAGTGTTTCATCCCCTCAATCCTCTACAGTGCAGATGCTAGAGTTTTAGCATATTCATCATCAATGCAAAAACAATGACAATTTCCTTGTAGATCTTCTGCTTGTGAGTTTGGCTTCTTGATCTTCTGCTAAAGACAAAAACAATGACAATTAGATTAGAAAAGTCACTCTAATGGAGTTTGGCTTCAATAATCTACCACTTGAATTTATCTAACTTCTTTTATATTTGATAATCCGGCTTAGTGGCCACAAACTTATGATTAGAACCCTCATTTGATTATAACATCTTTCATTTTTTTTCAAAAAAAAATTATAAATCTTTCATATATACTAGCCATGATAATGATAAACTATTAGTCATGTATCAATGTTAAATCAAACAATTAATCGGGTATTTAATGAAATTTAATGAATGAACACAAAAAATCATGACAAAAAGAAACATCCAATCCCTCATGCATCCAATGATAGAGAATAGTTTATAATAGAAGTAGCACACAAAGATCAAAACAAAATCATGATTTTCTTCGAACATGAGTGTCAATGTACATAGCATATCCTAGAAAGAACTTATCAACCCCATTTTCTAAATGTTTCCACTATCGGTACCCAGTAGAAGTGCCTTTTGAAGAGGATCTAGTATCATTGGGTTAGTCTTGATACGTTCAATCGACTATGATTGATCTTCGATTATCTCCTTCATAGCCAAGTATCAAGTTTCCATGTGCTTGTAAGCACTCAATTTCTTGGATTTTTGGAGAATTTTAACATAGCTTTATCATAGCACTATAACTTTGTGGGATTTTCTATTGAATCCGCAACTCTCTAAATGTGCAATGAAGCTCCCTTTCCATATGGCTTGCAAAGTTATGAGGAAACAAGCCATAGCTTCCATGGTGGATCATGCTATTGTCTTTTGTTTGGCATGAGATCATAGAGCTCCCCTAGCAGCTAAGAACACATAACCCATGGTGGGCTTCATCATGTCCAATGAACCAAGAAGGTTAGAGTCAGAGTAATCGATAACGTTCATTCAATTTCTTTGTATGTACATCAGCATTAGATCTTTGGTTCCTTCAACATATCATAAAACCAAGATTGCTTTGATATCTTCCAAGATATCCTATGACAAAATAAAAATTTGGATAGGTACAAAGTTTGCACATAATCTAAAGATCCAAATATTGCACTTTATGATTTTTTCCTTCATTAAAAACCTCTGTGTCTGAACAAGGTCCTTGTAATTTTATTTGCTTTTCACTTTTATTAGTAGATTCTTTTTTTCTGTATGAACAAAATTTCCATTGAGAACCTTTTTAAAAATATTTTGATATGTGAGACTTTTGACATAGCTGAGTATACTTGAAGACCTATTCATGTAATTAATTTCACCCATGTCCTTCATATCAAAATTTTCTTATAGAAAATCCTTGTTCTTCCTTAACCTGCTATGGTTTGAACTGGCAAGTGAAATGTCATTTACGTACAATAAAAGCACTATCCATGCACACCCACTTTTCTTTAATTATATTCATTGATCTCAAATGTTTTTCCTTGAAACCGATCGACGTGATAACTTCATTAAATTTGAAGTACAATTGCTAGAAGCTTGCTTAAGTCCATCAATAGATTTCTTTGGCTTGCAAACCCTTGTTTCTTTACCTTTGGCCTTGAATCCTTGAGATTGTTGCATGTACACTTCTTCTTTTAATTCATCATTTAGGAAAGTCGTTTTCTCATCCATTGGATGTAGATCTAAATGAAAATGAGCTTCTAAGAGGATGAGTATTCATGATGAATCCTTTGAGGAAACTAGACCTTCAGTTCCTTAATAGGCATTGCCTTCTCTTTGTGTGAAACCCTTTGTCACAAGTCTGGACATATATCATTCAACTGAACCATGAAGATTTGATTTTTTTTCCTATACACCAAAGGCAGATTGGCTTCTTTCCCAAAGGCGAAAACTTCCGAGACTTGATTGCAATCCATGGGATACAAGTTCTTGGCTTGTAATCAATTGATCTCTATTCACACAAGCCATGGCTTGTGAAAATGTAAGGGAATCATTGACCTCTTGAACCATTGATCACTATTTACACAAGCCATGGCTTGTGATAATGTAAGGGAATCATTTATCTCTTGAACCATTGATCACTATTTACACAAGCTATGGATAGTAGATGAAGTAAACACTGACAGTCCTTAAATTCTAAAGACTTCATTAGAACCCTATTTTAGAATATATAAATTCTGTCTTTAAAGCGTCTCCCCGTATCGAGTCTGGTAGAGTCGAGTACCTCATCATAATCCTGGCCATTTCTCTAAATTTACATTTGAATTAGGGCTCCACAATTGGCTTTGTTAGAGCCAATTAATTGAAACATGAATGTTTCTTTCATCCCAAAAACATTGAATCACTTCATCATTTGCACCTCTTTTATTCTCTCAACTTCAAGAATAACTCACATTTGATGATCTTTTTATTCAGAAATAGCACCACTATGACATATGAAGTAATGTTAGTATTCATTAAGTTAACATGAAAAAAAACTATGCTCACACAAAATTCTAAGAATCATAGTATCATTGGGTACTTCATGTTTACTATACAAACACAAACATTTACCATCCAAATACGAGCCTAAGAATCCCGAGTTGGTGAGAAATGTTAATCTCATTTATCTAAATGCAACGGTCGAAATGTCATCTAGATTAGGTTTTGAATCCGGCGTCGGCGAGTAATGTTAATCTCATTTATCTAGATGCAACGGTCGAATGTCATCTAGATTAGGTTTGGAATCCGGCATTGGTGAGTACTGTTAATCTCATTTATCTAAAATGCTACATTGAATGTCATCTAGATTAGGTTTTGAATCCGACGTCGGCGAGTAATTAACACAACTAACCATTCTTTCTTGCGTTCATGTTCGAAGCCGTCCAAGTTATAAGCATAATTACATTGCATTTGATATTCTTTAACCTTCGACAAACATACAAATAATTTCCACCCTGTTGTTGCTCTCTCTCTCTCTCTCTCAACTACAAGACTACTCAGTTACTGAGTCTCTCTCTCTCTTGTGAGTAACTACAAGTCTACTAGTCTCTCTCTCTCTCTCTCTTAACTACAAGACTACTCAGTTACTAAGTCTCTCTCTCTCTTGTGAGTAACTACATGTCTACTAGTCTCTCTCTCTTAACTACAAGACTACTCAGTTACTTAGTCCTCTCTCTTGTGAGTAACTACAAGTCTACTAGTCTCTCTCTCTCTCAACAACAAGACTAAGTTACTAAGTCTCTCTCTCTCTCTCTTGTAACTACAAGTCTACTAGTCTCTCTTTCTCAACTCCAAGACTAAGTTACTAAGTCTCTCTCTCTCTCTTGTGAGTAACTACAAGTCTCCAAGTCTCTCTCTCTCTCTCTTAACTACAAGACTAAGTTACTAAGTCTCTCTCTCTTGGGAGTAACTACAAGTCTACTAGTCTCTGTCTCTCTCACTCTACACTACAAGACTACGTTACTAAGTCTCTCTCTTGTGAGTAACTACAAGTCTACTAGTCTCTATCTCTCTCACTCTACACTACAAGACTACATATCTATCGAATTGCGCTCTTGCTCTCTCTTGTAAATACTGCAAGACTACAAACTTTCTCTCTCTCTCTCTCTTTTCCGTTAATCTTCAATCCATCATCTCTAATCCATGTCAACAAAACACAAAATTCAGTGAAGAAGCTCAGAACTCGATCGATCAAACGTCGGAAGAAGATGCTAGAAGTCTAGAAATCATCATTCCTTTCTCTCTCTGTCTCTCCCTCTCCCTCCATCCTCCAGTGGATGAGAGAGAATGAGCGCGCGAAGGCGGGAGCCTCTGGTTCTACTGTCTACGAGAACTCTCCTCGATTCGGTGCTCAATCCGGAGAAGGCGGCCGCGGAGGACGGCGCCGCCGCTGGCCTCCGCCTTAGGGCGGGGATTCTCCGGCGAGGGGCCGGCGATGTGGTGGTGGTATCGCCTTCTGTTCTGAGGATTCTCTCTATAACTTCTGGTTCTCTGGTGAGCGACTTTTAACTTGATTTTCTTCTTTTTCCTTCGAGCGAATATTTCATTTTCTTAGGTTTTCTGGCTTTCAACTTTTAACTTCCTTTTCCTCTTTCTTTCTTTGCGCGATTATTTCATCTTCTTTTCAGGTACTCTACTCTGGACTTTGACTTGTCCTTTCCTTTTTTCCTTTGAGAGATTTTTTCTTTTTTTTAGGCATTCTCTCTTTGAATTCTACTTGTTTTTCTTCTTCTTTTGTGCATTTATTTTAAACACAAAGGGAACATAACCGGAGGTCGATGAACTCATTTGAGCAATTATTTCATCTTTCTTGGGTATTCTTTCTTTGGACTCTTAACTTCTTTTTATTTTTCTTTGAGCGACAATTTAATCTTTTTATGTATTTTTTCTTTAAACTTTAGGGTCTTTTTCTTGTTCCTTTGAGCGATTATTTCATCTTTCTTTAGGCATTTTTTCTCTGAACTTTCTAAGTTATTTTTCTTCTCCCTTTTAGTGATTATTTCATCTTTTTCTTAGGTATCCTTTCTCTCAATTTTTAACTTCTTATTCTTATTCTTCTTTTGAGCGAATATTTTGATTGCTGGATTCAACCCTTTCTTTGGACATTTTACTTCTCTGTTTTCCTTCTTTGAGCGATTACTACATTTTTCCAGTCATTCTTTCCTTGGGCTTTAACTTCTTTTTCTTCTTCTTCCTTTGAGTATTGATTTTAATTTTTTGGAATTCTTTCATTGGATTTCACTTCTTAATTTTTTTTGAGCAATTATTTCATCCTGTTTTAGGTAATCTTTCTTTGGACCTTTTTTTCTCTTGCAAGTTTTCAGTTTCTTCTGCTTATTACTTTGATTGGTTTCCTCTTTGATTTTCTTGCACTTCATGTCCATCATTAAAACTCCGTTTGAAGCACTTCTGCTCTAGAGATTGAGATTTTCTCTCTACCCTCAGCTGCTTTCATCTTCATTGCCTTTGATTGGTTTCATCTATCCTCATCTCTTTAACCCTTTCCCAGGTTAAGATTAAAAACATAGCGACTAATTTAATGAGGATCACAAGAATTATTGCACACAGTGATTCATCAACTCAATGTTCTTCGTTTGATGAGCCTCCAGCAATGGGAATCTTCCCATCATGTTCATATCCTCATCATGGTGATGGGGACATAGTGTACATCGACCCGTTGTTAGCATTCAACATTGGGCTGCATGTCTCAGGATTCAATTACATTCTTCAGGAGAGAGAAACTGCAATGGATGCATTTTTTGGCTCAAAGAATGAAATCTCTCACAGAAAAACCAAGATTCTAGTGGAATTGAATCCTCTCTCTATCACCCCCAAATATGCATCACATTTACGGGTATCATTTGTGAGGATTCCAGAGTGCGGTCATATTGAATCTCTCCGTCAAATTTCGTCCATCGAAGCTGAAGAACGGCAGAGGATGATTGATTCTTTGTTAAGCAATCACTTCAAAGAGGATCGCTTCTTGGGAAAAGGCGATGTTTTCTGTGTGAATCTCAATTGGAATTGTGATTCAGAGATCTGTGTTGCTTGTGGTTCAAAAGAACAGCAAAGATCCATGATCTACTTTAAGGTATGAAAACATATGTTTTTTTAGCCGAAAATTTAGGCATATTTTCAACCAATATACCTAAAAGTTATTCTCTCCTCCCCCGCGCTTTTCTTTCTTTTTCTCTTCAGTTGTGGGTGCGAAATCATTGTCTTTCCTCGGTTTTTCATTATTATTCGACCAAAGTAGAGTTATTATTGTTATAATGGTGCATCCTAGAAATTGGATTGCAGAGCTATTGAAAATTTTCTGACGCTACTTTCTCAATTTATCTCTCTCTCTGTGTTGTAGTTATGGAATAATTGCCTTGATGACCCATTTGGTTTCCTTTTCAATTAAAGAAGGGCTTATGAGGAGACTTCAAAGTTATATTTTTAAAATCGAATGGAATTTCTGCAGCATAACTCTCTCTCTCAATTTTTTTTGTGTATGGAGTTATTTCCTTCCTGAGATGTTTGGTTTTTCTTTCAATTAAATAAAGACAAATAATGTTACACTTTCAGAATCCATTTGAAACTTTCTGCAGCATTACTTTCTCTCTACGGGGTCATGAACATAAAACCATCACATGAACATTCTCTCTCTCTTTCCCTCTATTCTGATCACGTACGGTGTCATTGCTTCCTGAGATGTTTGATTTTATTTTCAATGCAAGAAAGGCTAATGATGTGTCCTGATTGTTAAACTTTAGAGTCTATTATATGTTTCTGCAGCAGTACTCTGTCTCTCTATACAGGTCATGGACATGGAACCGTCAGATGAACATGTTCTCCGGGTCAACTGTGACAACACGGCGCTGGTATTAGGAGGTCAAACACCCTCACCTATTCCTCCCGACTCACTTTTAGGACCAGTTAAGGGGCCCATACCTCTTCAAGTGGATCTAGTGAGAGAAATGGGATCAATCCTCCTGCCCACTCTCTGCCAATCTGCTGTTTCTTCCAAGTTAAGAGTAGCACTGCTTCTATTTCGGTCCCGCTGGTATGACACCCTACCTGAAAATTTTAATGAAGGCTAAGGGTTCAATTATTTTTGAAAGTATCTCTCTATCTCTTCTTTTCAAGTAATTATTTTATAAATTGGTTTTTTTTCAGGTATTGGGAAGAGAACTGTAGTTCGATATATTGCTCAATGTCTAGGGTTGCATGTGGTGGAATATAGCTCCCATGATTTAATATCTGGATCAGAAAAGAAGGCTTCCAATGCTCTTACACTTGCGTTTAATACCGCAAATAGGTCTGAAGTTGTTAATTTTTTTCTCCTGGTTTTTTTACTTTTAATGCAGGTTCTTCCATGTCTTGATTCTGAAGTGAGCCTGAAATCCTTATGCAACTTTGAATGAAAATTTGATCTCAATGTTGCAGATGTTTATGAAAATGATCTGTAAAGGTTGGGGGGGGGGTCCATGATTAAATCCCATGAAATTTATAGATATCTATATATATCTATATATGTGGATAGTTCGAGAGAGAGAGAGAGAGATAGTAGTCCAGCCTTCCATGTCTCAAAAATTTTCATGACATCCTTTTTGGGCCCCACATTTTCCTGACCCATAAAACGCCTAGTCCTTCACTCGTACAGGGATATGGGTGTCTTATGGAGCTTTTTATGCAATTACAAATAATTGAACTACTGACTTTTTATCAGCATTGTTTTTACCTAATCTCGTTGTATATGTTTCCAAACATTGATAAAAAGAGCAGATATCCTCCGTCTATCCTTCTTCTCCGCAATTTCGACGTATTTGGAAGATTGCAATCTAATGATGGTTCACAATCTGATCAAGTCGGCACTGCCTCGGAAATTGCATCTGTTATCAGAGAATTCACCAAGCCTCCTAAAGAACAGACCCTATCTTCTAGTCATATGTCTAAAGATGCTCTTGTAAGCTACAAATTATCCCACTTTGTAAATATGTTCTTATATTGCACAAAGTGTTTTTTGTTCTCTCTCTAGATTTTTGTTATGATATAAATTAGTATGTAGATCACATGTGCTTTTTTTGTCATTGCTTGAATCTTTTAGTTGCTCTATCTGAATCTTTCTTCTAAATGTAAAATCTCTACTTATATTTCATTGTGCTGTAAAAGTCCTCTTTTTACTCTCACTATAAAAATTTTTACTTGCTTTTCTAGATCTTTCTCCTGGATGTTAAGCTCTTTCGTAACTCGCTGGATGTTTCACTCTTCTTAATTTTTGTTCTCTCTTAGTTTTTTAGTTTCTCTCTCTAGATCAATTATTTGTATCCCTATACATAGCATGATGTTGCAGCCTCTTTTTGTGCATGTTGCTTTAAGAATTTTGGTTTAACTATCTTTATCTTTCTTCTAGAGCTTTGGATGTTGTGCCAACCTTATCTTTTCAGTTATTGTCCTTTTTCTTAAGTTCTTTCCTTGAGATCCTTTTGCTTGATGTGACCTTGTACGTGCACTGCATAATGCAGCAGCCACCTTTGTCTCGGTTTTTGCATTTTCTTTTAAATTTATGTTTCTCTGTCTGGATTCTTCTTCTAAACAGGAATTGCTCTCTCTCATGAGCAGAGTTACAGGCACCGGGTTCTTCTAATTGCTGCAGCTGATACCTCGGAAGGGCTTCACCCATCAATCAGACGCTGCTTCAGTCACGAGTTAACCATGAAGCCATTGACCGAAGGTCAAAGAGGGGAAATGCTCTTGCAATTGATAAAAGGCATCTCAGATGGTCAAAGCGATGTCTGCCCCAAAACATGGTAAAGATATTTATGGTGTAACTTCATACTGAATCGTTATCCTTTTCTATGCAGTCTTTTGGACCAGATCTTGTTAAGGATATTCTTGGCCAGACATCAGGATTCATGCCAAGAGACATCCGGGCCTTAATTGCCGATGCTGGATCATTTTTT
Source organism: Lemna minuta (assembly GCA_024174645.1). Lineage (NCBI taxonomy): Eukaryota > Viridiplantae > Streptophyta > Magnoliopsida > Alismatales > Araceae > Lemna > Lemna minuta. The sequence goes on along the minus strand of CM044109.1, from coordinate 14,640,134 downwards.
GCTTCTAGATGCTCAATTTCAAGGTTCTCCTATAAAGTTGGAAAAGATTCTGGAAACCAGATTTTTGCTGACATAAAAAGTGATCTAGAAAAAGCTCTAGAACGATCAAAGAAGCGCAATGCATCTGCCCTAGGTACCCCTAAAGTGAGAGCTCTTCCTCACGTCTTTGACCTGATTCAGATTTTGTATTTTGAAAGTAAACAGTTTTTTTCTTCATCTTGGTAGATTTATCGTTGGACATTGTGATATTATTAGATCATAATTTCTTGGTATTCAGTGATCTTAGTTTTTGGTATGTCCAGTTTTGAGACTGATGACTAAGTTTTTCATGTACTCTAATACTGATTTTTGAGACCCCAAGATCCGACCAGTTAGGAAAAGAAATTCCATGAGGAACTGGATTTTTCTGTTTCAAGACTCTGCTCAACTCAGCTGAGCAATGTCCCTCTGAAAATGCATCAAAGTGACCTCCTGGGGAAAGGGGCACCAAGGAAGAACTCTAGAGTTAAGCCTACTTGCACTTGGACAGTGCAGGGATGGTTTACTTCCTGGGAAATGGGCTGCAGTGGTGAAAAGAACTCTTGATTTAAGAGTGCTCAAGCTTAGGCATTCTGAGGATGGGTGACCTCTTGGGTGCAAAGAAGAGGGTACTTGTACCAATTCATCACCGTTTTTGGGTGATCTTCCTTTAATAGTTGAAAAAAAACTGAGCTGAGCAATTTCTATTTGAGAGATTGACAACATGATAGAATCTGAGGGAAAGCCTACCAATCGTCTGGCTTATCCCTTTGAAGAAGGAGAGAAAGGTGCTGAGATATTTACGAAAGAGGAGGAGAGGACTGCTGCCAAGCTTCAGAGAGAGGTTAATGGATAGGTCTGTTCAAGCTAACGGGACATATCTAGGCCCCAAAAGCAGTCGTGCTCCTGAATTCTGGAGGTACACCACAATCTCTACCTACCACATCAAATTGTCATAGAGGGGAGAATCCTCTAAATGCTTATTTACATCCTATCCATTGTTATCAAAAGACTCTCTCTCCCCCCTCCCCCGAGAGCTCTGCCTATCTTTCTCTGCTCTTTTCATTCCCACTCTGGTTTCAGAACAAGGCTTTTTGTGACTTTTACCCATTGTATTCCGACTATTTTGGGGTTAGCCAGTTTCTTTAAAAATACTAATTGTCAAGGTAATGAGAGGTAGACTATTGAAGAGTTGTGAAAGTTGAAGATTAAGGTTAAGTGGCTACGGCAGGACAATTAGCAACTTTCAGTGTTTCTGACATTCATATCTCAATGGAAATTTCTCTCTAATAATATATATATTTCAAGTGTTTGGAGGCAAGTTTTGGGCGTAAGCACATGAGACATGTTAATGTTCTCTATCTTTAAAATATTGGTTTCCCTTGACTGTTCTTCTATATGTGAATCTCTCTATTTTTACACTTCTGTTTTTCTCTCTGGAATTTTCTTTTAAATGTAAATATTTACTGAATTTTTCTTCTACTATTGTGTTTTAAATTTTTAGATGCTAATTTTAGTTTTTTAAACAGGTTCCGAACGTGAAATGGGAAGATGTTGGTGGGCTTGAAGAAGTTAAGCGATCTATTCTTGACACTGTCCAGGTAGGCTTATTTTTCTTGTTCGCCCTTTCTCTCTCTCTCTCTCTCTCTCTCTCTCTCTCCTGTTTTCTACAAGATGTAATTTTAATGATCTCTCTATCTCACTTTCTCTCTCTAGCTGCCTCTGCTTCACAAGGAACTTTTTTCATTCTGGGCTCGCAAGCGCTCTGGTGTTCTTCTTTATGGTCCTCCTGGAACAGGGAAGGTATGTATAATGCTTTGAAATTTGATTTAGAACGAATTTTGGGGAAATTACTATACTTTAAATTTAGAGAAATAATACACTTTCAAAATGCAGACCTTGCTTGCAAAGGCAGTGGCGACAGAGTGCTCATTGAATTTCTTGAGTGTCAAGGGTCCTGAACTAATCAACATGTACATTGGAGAATCAGAGAAAAATGTTAGAGATATATTTGAGAAGGTTTGTTAAAAATTTTCTCTGGATCTGGGTAAAATCACAAAATAAAAAGATTTAAATAGCACTTGAACGGAAAAGTAATTTTTTTTCCTTATGATAAAACAGGCCAGGTCAGCACGTCCATGTGTCATCTTCTTTGACGAGCTGGACTCTCTTGCCCCTGCTCGTGGGGCGTCTGGTGATTCTGGCGGAGTCATGGATAGAGTGGTTTCTCAGGTAAATATCGTTTCGTCTCTTTTCTCTCTCCCTCTTGTTTTAGGGAGAGAGGAGATAAATGTCTTGAGCATTTTCTGCAATTGTTTTTCTCATGATTGAGTGTTGCAGATGCTTGCAGAGATTGATGGGCTCAGTGAGTCCAAACAGGTTCATTTCTCACTAATATCTTTCCATTTCTCTGTATACTCTCCCTGTACATTTCCTCCTTTAGTTCATTGCTCTATTTTCTGTCTTTAATTCTCTCTCTGGCAGGATCTGTTCATCATAGGGGCAAGCAACAGGCCGGATCTCATAGATCCAGCTCTCCTTCGCCCAGGCAGATTTGACAAGTTGCTCTATGTTGGAGTCAACTCTGAAGCATCTAAGAAGGAAAGGTTAGACCATGGTTGGCCTTTTTTTCCTTTTTTCTTTCTTCTCATGAGAAAAACAAAGTTACACATTTCAGGGTGCTTGTATCACTTACTCGAAAATTTAAACTACACGAGAGTGTTTCTCTCTCTAAAATAGCCAAGAGATGTCCTCCTAATTTCACTGGTGCGGATATGTATGCTTTGTGCACGGATGCTTGGTTTCATGCCGCAAAGCGCAAGGTGTGGGATGCAATTATTTACATTTTTATTCTCAGAGAAATTAAAAACGTCAACTTCTGAGGGTGTATAAATCTTTAAAAAAATCTGAGGTTTTTAAGGAAATCTATCTATGGCTGTGAATAGCTCATTTTTCTCACTAATACAAATATATTTCTTTAATTTATAATGACAGGTAGATGAATAATAAAGCCCTCACCGAAAGTCAGTTTCAAGGACATTCTTGTCATAACCTGATTTACCATCTCTTGGAGATTACATATTCAAGGTTTTCAGGCTTTTATGGTTTAAGGTTTTGGGCTTTGGGGCTTTTCGGTTTTATTTTTTTATGGGTGATGGCTTAGGGATCTAGGGTTTCTAGATTAAATTGTTTAGGGTGTTTAAGAATTAGGGGTTGGGTGCTTTTGGGATTTAGGATTTTAAGAATTTATATAGGGTGCAAGGAATTTCAGAATTATTCAATCTTTGATCAAGGAAATGCCCTATCATTTAAGAGGAAACTAAGACTCTCGAATTCGATCCGTTGTTGACAGTTCTCTTGCATTCTAGGTATTCTACTGCCTTCTTGTTTTGATATGTCTCTCTCCTTTCTCTCTGGATAAATTTTCTATCATTTGCTTTGTTGTGCTAATTTATAAGGAGTCCGTGATTCTAATTCCCTCATTGATTCAATCATTCTGTGCCGTGATCAATTTCAGAACACTTGAATAAATATATGGAAAATATCCCATTTTGGATTTTTAATGATATATTATGTAATTTATTGTTGTTCAGGTGTCCGATTCTGCAAAAAGTACTAGTGATGATCCTGATACAGTAGTTGTGGAGTTCGATGATTTCATTCAGGTATATTTCCATACTATTATTCCTCCCATGCATTTATTTTCTTTAATTCAGGGCGAGTAATTTTGGGTTTAAATCAAAATGACCTGATTTATTTTTATGGCTGGTATCATCACATTGATATACTTAATATTGATGGGAGTTCCTTTGACTCTTTGTTTCATCAGGCACTAGGAGAGTTGACTCCATCTCTCTCGGTGGCTGAATTGAGAAAGTATGAACAGCTACGCAGCCAGTTTGAAGGCGGAAAGTGATCATAATCAATATAATTCACAATTGATAAAAATAACTGTAATAAAGTTGAAAATAAGTCATGTTTATTATAGTTTTCTGGTGTACTTCTAATCTCTCTCATCAAACTAGTGATCGATTGAACATGATATCAGAGCGGTCGTTCCAGAGGTAACTCATTCAGTTTGTCATCTTGCTCGATTCATTTGTCAGAATTTTTTTCCAGTGGACTGCCAACAGTGAAGACGCAGGATCAATTGGAAACGAGAGCATCGAGGTGAAAATTTGGTGAGACCCGATGGTGACTTCTGCACTCCCGACCTGTGTATCTGGGGGAAACAAAGACATCACCAAGAAATCTGCGGAGCTTAGATCCTGATCCTTGTGACTGTTCTAAGTAAACTTCTGCATAATGGTATTAGTAGTTTATATAGAAGATACTATCATCACTGGAAGCTGCCCTAAAGAAAGGGCCCTATCAGAGAAAGAATTCGTGAGTTTGACATGAGAAACTTATGACAAATGAAATACTTTCTAGGGATTGAAGTAGCTCACTCCTCAAATGGGATTTTAATATCTCAGCAGAAATACACCTTTGATCTTCTCAATGACTGAAGATTTACTAACTGTCAGCCAGTTAACTCACAGATTGAAGCTGTCAGAGGTTAATAGTGATATTAACCTGCTAAGTACATATTTTTCCACATTTCATATATAGTTACTCTTTCAATTTATGCATCTGTCTTAGAATCTCTCGTGTGCAAGGGGCACACTGAGTACTTAAAGAGGAAGACTGGATGGGGGCTTCATCTTCAAACACCAAGGTAAGCTCACCCTCCAAAGATATACAAATGCTGACTTTGCTGGATCTCTGGTGGATTGCAGGTCTACCACCGATCGTTGCTCATTCCTCATGAGAGTTCGATAACCCAGAGGAGTAAGAAGCAAGAGGCAGTATCTCAGTCAAGCTCATAGGGTGATTCTAGGGCCCTAATTCTTCAACATTCTGAATTGGTGTGCGTTATAGAAATTCAGAAGGACGTCAAGATTGAGATTGAAGAACCCCCCAAGTTGTTCTCTGAGAACAAGTCTGCAATCAACATCTCTCACCAAGCATTGGGACATGATCGTTTGAAAGATTTGACCATAGATTGCCACTTTTTCGAGGAAGCTTGGCAGCAAAGTGGGCAATCTGTACAGTGCATCAGTAGAACGAAGAGCTGATGATTGACCGAGGGTATTTCTGAAGAAATGTAGGAAATGATTGACAAGCTACACCTGCTAGATATACACTCAATTCTGAAGAGAAGGGGGGGGGGGGGGGAGACAGAGGGTATTTCTGTAATTTCCCGAGGAGTATGTCCGTTTGAGGGTAATCTAGGAATGATAGATAATCAAGCCTATAAACTAAGGGAGATCAGTAAATAAACTAATCAACTACTTCAATCTCTCTCAAACCAGTGATTGATTCAATAGATATAAACAGTTATTCAACGGACAAATGCTTAAGTCAATGGGTGTCGTTGACTTTGAAAAAGTTGAAAAATAGATGAAAGTCATCAAAATGATTGAAATGGAAATCAAGTTCTACCACATCCTCATCATGAAGAGAAATTGTGCCTCATGGAACTTTCTCCCTCATGATGAGATCAACTTCTTAAGGAAGTTGATGTTTGGATTAATGGTGACATTTCAGCTTCCTCTCATTGATGCAGATGATGATGATGATCATGACGAAATCTTGAGGAACAATGCCCATTGTTCTTCTCGGTATCTCAACTTGGTTCAGATGAAAATCCTAATAACAAAGAGCTCACATCGAAGAATATGTGCAGATGAAGAAAATTTTCTTGGTAAACCTTGTTAATGAGTCCAAGAACGCTCATCTTGGTCTTGTTTCAGTTCTTTTTTTTTAAAAAAAATTCCATTTATGCAGGGAAATGAAACTATGAATATATAGACCTGAGAAATATTTGAACGTGGTTAAATTCTTTCTATAATGATTTTTTTTTTATAGTCAAATAATATTTTTTATCAAAATATTTCTCGGTAAACACATTTTTAAAAGGATCTCTCTCTCTCTCTCTCTCTCTCTCTCTCTCCCCGTTTTGCGTCTCTTTCCCTTTATAATCAATTGTAAATTTATGCCATGCTATAATGTTTATTATGAGCAATGATAATTGCACATCAAAACTTCCATAGTAAATTCAAACCTCATATTACTCCTAAGAGGACACATTTAAAATTATTTTAACGTGCTTGCTTCATTAGTTGGCTTTGTCTACTCTCTCTCTCTAAATCTTCCCCTCCTCTCCGAGTCTTTATATGAACAGAAAGTTTCCATTCTCCGGCTCTTACCCTTCTCTCTCTACAAGCTCTTTCCCTCTCTCTCTCTCTCTCTCTCTAAATCTTCCCCTCCTCTCCGAGTCTTTATATAAACAGAAAGTTTCCATTCTCCGGCTCTTACCCTTCTTCTCTCTCTACAAGCTCTTTCCCCTCTCTCTCTCTAAATCTTCCCCTCCTCTCCGAGTCTTTATATGAACAGAAAGTTTCCATTCTCCGGCTCTTACCCTTCTTCTCTCTCTACAAGCTCTTTCCCTCGCTCTCTCTCTCTCTCTCTCTCTCTCTCTTTCTCTATGGTCCAAATAATCTTTCGACTGCAAAGAAAAAGGGCCAAAATATTTACAGACCATGGAAATTTCACAACAACAAGTTATGTTAGAAGGCATATTAGAAAGTTTTTGAACGAGCTTACTTTATTGGCTACCCCATTTTGAACGGATCTCTTCCCGCCTCTCACTACTTCTCTCCCTCTCTCAATCATGCTCCCTCCTCTGAGTCTTTCTATAAACAGATAGTTCCTATTTTCCGGCTCTTCGCCCTTCTTCTCTGTCTACTAGCTCTCCCTCTCCTTCTCTCTCTAGACCAGAGAATCGTGGACCACGAAAGTGAAGATGGGCAGCCAGGAAAGTTCATCTTCTTCGTCAAAGATCGATAAGAAAACTCAAAAGTTCATTCCTCCGGGGACCTTAGCTCGTTTACGAGATTCCAGGAGAAGCTCACTGGTGCAACCAAGGCCCATTATCGAGGAAAACCGAGTCCAGTTTTCTCTTCCTACACCAGTCAATACAGAACCCTCCATTCTTTCTCATCCGGCTCCTGCTGCAGAAGGCGTTCCTTGCTTCCTTACTGGAGCATCGGTCCCAGATATTTCTCAAAGGAAGAGGATTGTCGCTCCGAAAAGCATGATTTTGGTTTCTGATAATCGACTCTGATGATTACGGTGGATATTCTTTTGTTATAGCGTGAGGATATTGTTCATAACGCGGTGGTTTTTCTTTTCTCAAGTGAAGTTTTCTGTCGTCTAAGCAAGAATATTTACAGACTTTTCTTTCTGCCCTAAACTTCCGATTGCTTACTCTTGACCTAATTCTTGAGAGTTGGTTATGAATTCTTGACACACACACACAGAAAGAGAGAGTTGGTTATGGGTATGATTCTGGTTGCTGCTGAGTGATTGGAGCTTCTGCGCGATAATGACGATAAAGGACGATATTTATTCCTTATTCGGGGGAGTTTTTTCCTCAACCGAATTCTTACGTCGTTTGAGGAAGAATTTTCAGAGTTTTTATCGTTTCGGATGAGCAAATTTCATACAACTATTTCTTTCTGCTCTAAATATTCCGATCGCTTATTCTTGACCTATATTTTGGGAGAGAGAGAGACTTTTTCTACTCAATAAATCATTATTGAGTAGAAACCATTTTCTCTCTCTAACTTCTCTCTTAGATCAACTTTGATTTGCATCATTTTTATTTCTTGAAAAGATCTATCTCTCTAATTTCTAAGTCTATAATATTCCCTAAATTATCGTGTCATTTAAGTGTTCAATCTTTCTAGAATTATGAAAACACCTTCAAAGTAAAGCTATTTGGCCAGGATCATCGTCAGGACATAAAGGGAAAGACGGCGTAGATCTCGCCTGCAACTCCAATCCGAGCTCTCCGGCGCCTCTCCGGTGAGCGAGATCTGAAGAACAGACTCTCGGAGTTAGTAGAAGCCTAGGGGGAGGAAAGTTTAGAGAGAGAAAACTACCTATTTTCAGAAATTCAGATATCTAATATTATATATATTTCAGATATCTACTATTATGTATTAAATAATAAATTTTAAATCTCTGAAAAATATATATAAGTATTCACAATATTAGCTATCTCTCTCTCTCTCCCTCGCTAATTTTAGAGAGAGAGAGAGCTGGACCATGAATACAGATTAACATACGTATCTCTCTCTCTACGCACGCCGCGTGCTATCCTTTTTGTTTGACTGCTCTCTCTCTCTCTCTCTCTCTCTCTTTCTCATTTGACGTGGGTGTCAGCTGTTGGAGGACTTGGTCGTGACCGATGATAGGGCTAGATATTTCCTTATCTCTCTCTCTCTCTCTCTCCCTATACCATCTCGATTCTGGGTTTTCATTTCTCTTGCTTTCTTTCCCTTTCCCTCTCCCCCTTCTGGATCACAGCCTTGTACAAGCATGGCGCTCGCACTCCTCTTTGGTTGTGGCCTCGAGATCTTGGAATCTTTTCGTAGAGCCCTCTGCGGCGTACTAGATGATGAAGCCAGTAGCGTCGCTGCAGAATTCAGGGATTGGCTGAGGCGTCGCATCCGCGGACCAGGCCAGCTGGTTGGCACCCTCCCGGACGAGAGTCTCGCCGGTCGGGAGCAACTAATTGACTACTTGGCGCGGATGCAAGGATTTCTAGATGATACGGAAGCCAGATATCTGGGGATTTACGGCATGGGCGGCGTCGGCAAGACAACCCTGCTGGAGCTATTTAACAACAACCTTGTTCGCAGCAACACAGAACGAAGGTTTGATCATGTATTTTTCATTACCGTGTCCCGATCTCCTAACATCGAGGAGATTAAGAGAAAGATCGAAGAAAAAATTGGCGGAAATTTATCATCTCTAGGGGAAAGCAGATTCTTGCTCTTGTTGGACGACGTATGGGGGAAAGTGGATTTGCGTAAAATGGGAATTCCTATACCCTCTATTGCGAATAAATGCAAGGTCATTATGACGGGTAGATCAAAAGATGATTGTCATATTGCGACTGTCGATGCAAACTATGGCCGATCTTTTGAGGTATCAACTCTAACTGAAGCAGAAGCTTGGATCTTCTTCAAAGGAAGGTGGGTAAGAATTTAGATTCAGAAGCTGGAGATATTGCAAGACTAGCGAAGAGCGTGGCCAAAAGATGCGGCGGGCTTCCTCTTGCTCTTGAAATCATCGGCCGCAGTATGATTGATGCCACTAATTCGATGTGGAGGGAGGCCGAAACAAATCTCAGTAAATTCCCTCACACTAAAGAAGACATGGAGAATAAGGTACTGAAAGTGCTCGAGTTTAGCTTTAATATGTTAAAAAATGATAACATCAGGAGTTGTCTTCTATACTGTTGCTTGTTCAAGGAAGATGAATTGATTAGCAAAGATACACTTATAGACTACTGGTATGCGGAAGGATTTCTTGATTATGATCACCCTGCAAGCTTTCATGAAGCTCGAGTTAGAGGATACAATAATATCACAGCACTTGTATCACGTAGCTTGTTACAAGATTATGGTTCTTACGTAAAGATGCATGATGTTGTTCTAGAAACGTGTTTATGGTTAACATCGGGGAAATTTGATCGATACGAAAAGTTTTGTGTATATCATGAAAAAGATCCTGATCACACTTTATCTACTACGACATTGAATAACCTACAGAGACTATCAATATTTGCAGACTATCATGCTCCCAATCGAGATGGAAAGGATTTGCTTAGGGAAATTAAAACCTCCCGATCTACAAACATTATTATGCAATGGAAATCCAAATAGAATTCCAATTGAGAAAATAAATTTTCAAAATTGTAAAAATCTACGTGTTCTTCAACTAAGAGATTGCGTCTTGAATTTTGAGTTAAAGCCTCTTTTCTTGCGACAATTGAGGCATTTGGATTTATCCTATACAACAAATCCAGGAAACCTACCCCAGGAGATTCACTCCTTACACAACTTGGTACATTTGGAGATTCTTCTTGATTCAATCGGCAAGCTTGACAACCTCCAATTTCTTGATCTGTCATGTACTGCAGTAAAGATACTTCCAAGTTCTATTGGAAATCTTGTTAACTTAGAAAAGCTTAAGTTATCTAATTCTAAACTTGAAAGCCTTCCAGATTCAATCGGTGCTCTTATAAAGTTGCAAGAGTTAAATCTTTCTGGAACAAAAATCTCAACCCTTCCAGATAGCATCAAAGAATTGACACATTTAAAAGTTCTTGATCTTTCGCAAAGTGAAGTAAAGTCTCTTCCAAGTTCTATTGGAAATCTCGTTAACTTAGAAAGGCTTGTGTTGTCCTATTCTAAACTTGAAAGCCTTCCAGATTCAATCGGTGCTCTTATAAACTTGCAAGAGTTAAATCTTTCTGGAACAAAAATCTCAACCCTTCCAGATAGCATCAAAGTATTGACACATTTGAATATTCTTGATTTGTCGGAGAGTGAAGTAAAGTCTCTTCCAAGTTATATTCGAAATCTCGTTAACTTAGAAAAGGCTTGAGTTATCCGATTCTAAACTTGAAAGCCTTCCAGATTCAATCGGTGCTCTTATAAAGTTGCAAGAGTTAAATCTTTCTCGAACAAAAATCTCAACCCTTCCAGATAGCATCGAAAAATTAACACATTTGAAAGTTCTTAATATGTCGCAAGGTAAAGTAAAGTCTCTCCCAAGTTCTATTGGAAATCTTGTTAACTTAGAAAGGCTTGAGTTGTCCTATTCCAAACTTGAAAGCCTTCCAGATTCAATCGGTGCTCTTATAAACTTGCAAGAGTTAAATCTTTCTCAAACAAAAATCTCAACCCTTCCAGATAGCATCAAAGAATTGACACATTTGAATATTCTTGATTTGTCGGAGAGTGAAGTAAAGTCTCTTCCAAGTTCTATTGGAAATCTCGTTAACTTAGAAAATCTTGAGTTATCCTATTCTAAACTAGAAAGCCTTCCAGATTCAATCGGTGCTCTTATAAAGTTGCAAGAGTTAAATCTTTCTGGAACAAAAATCTCAACCCTTCCAGATAGCATCAAAGAATTGACACATTTGAAAGTTCTTGATCTCTCGCAAAGTGAAGTAAAGTCTCTTCCAAGTTCTATTGGAAAGCTCGTTAACTTAGAAACGCTTGAGATGTCCTATTCGAAACTTGAAAGCCTTCCAGATTCAATCGGTGCTCTTATAAAGTTGCAAGAGTTAAATCTTTGTGAAACAAAAATCTCAACCTTTCCAGATAGCATCAAAGAATTGACACATTTGAATGTTCTTGATTTGTCGCAGAGTGAAGTAAAGTCTCTTCCGAGTTCTATTGGAAAGCTCGTTAACTTAGAAAGGCTTGAGTTGTCCTATTCTAAATTTGAAAGCCTTCCAGATTCAATCGGTGCTCTTATAAACTTGCAAGAGTTAAAACTTTCTGGAACAAAAATCTCAACCCTTCCAGATAGCATCAAAGAATTGACACATTTGAATATTCTTGATTTGTCGCAGAGTGAAGTAAAGTCTCTTCCAAATTCAATTGGAAATCTCGTTAACTTACAACGGCTTCAAGTATCCGATTCTAAACTTGAAAGCCTTCCAGCTTCAATCGGGGCTCTTATAAAGTTGCAAGAGTTAACTCTCTCTGGAACAAAAATTTCAACCCTTCCAGATAGCATTGATGAACTCACACATTTGAAACTTCTTGATTTGTGGCGGAGTGAAGTAAAGTCTCTTCCAAGTTCTATTGGAAATCTCGTTAACTTAGAAAGGCTTGAGTTATCCTATTCTAAACTAGAAAGCCTTCCAGATTCAATCGGTGCTCTTATAAACTTGCAAGAGTTACTTCTTTCTGGAACAAAAATCTCAACCCTTCCAGATAGCATCAAAGGATTGACACATTTAGAAGTTCTTCATCTATCGCAGAGTGAAGTAAAGTCTCTTCCAAGTTCTATTGGAAACCTCGTTAACTTAGAAAGGCTTGAGTTGTCCTATTCTAAAGTTGAAAGCCTTCCTGGTTCAATCGGTGCTCTTATAAAGTTGCAAGAGTTAACTCTTTCTGGAACAAAAATCTCAACCCTTCCAGATAGCATCAAAGAATTGACACATTTGAAAGTTCTTGATATGTGGCAGAGTGAAGTAAAGTCTCTTCCAAGTTCTATTGGAAATCTCATTAACTTAAAAAAGCTTAATTTATATGGTTCTAAACTAGAAATCCTTCCAGATTCAATCGGTACTCTTATTAAGTTGCAAGAGTTAAATCTTTCTCGAACAAAAATCTCAACCCTTCCAAGTAGCATCGACGAGTTGACAGATTTGAAAGTTCTTGATGTGTCGCGAAGTAAAGTAAAGTCTCTTCCAAGTTCTATTGGAAATCTTGTTAACTTAGAAAGGCTTGAGTTGTCCTATTCTAAACTTGAAAGCCTTCCAGATTCAATCGGGGCTCTTATAAACTTGCAAGAATTAAATCTTTCTCGAACAAAAATTTCAACCCTTCCTGATAACATCAAAGAATTGACACATTTGAAAGTTTTTAATCTGTCGCGGAGTGAAGTAAAGTTTCTTCCAAGTTCTATTGGAAATCTCGTTAACTTGGAAAGGCTTGCGTTGTCCTATTCTAAACTTGAAAGCCTTCCAGATTCAATCGGTGCTCTTGTAAAGTTGCAAGAGTTAACTCTTTCTAGAACAAAAATCTCAACCCTTCCACATAGCATCAAGGAATTGACACATTTGAAAGTTCTTAATCTGTCGCGGAGTGAAGTAAAGTCTCTTCCAAGTTCTATTGGAAATCTTGTTAACTTAAAAAGGCTTAATTTATATGGTTCTAAACTTGAAATACTTCCAGATTCAATTAGTGCTCTTATAAATTTGCAAGAGTTAAATCTTTCTCGAACAAAAATATCAACCCTTCCAGATAACATTGACCAATTGAAACATTTGAAAGTTCTTCATCTATCGTGGAGTGAAGTAAAGTCTCTTCCAAGTTCTATTGGAAATCTGGTTAGCTTAAAAAGGCTTCAATTATCCGATTCTAAACTTGAAAGCCTTCCAGCTTCAATCGGTGCTCTAATAAAGTTGCAAGAGTTAAATCTTTCTGGAACAAAAATCTCAACCCTTCCATATAGCATCAAAGAATTGACACATTTGAAAGTTTTTGATCTGTCGCGGAGTGAAGTAAAGTCTCTTCCAAGTTCTATTGGAAATCTCATTAACTTAAAAAGGCTTGATTTATATGGTTCTAAAATAGAAATCTTTCCAGATTCAATCGCCGCTCCTATAACATTCTAAGAGTTAAATCTTTCTCGAACAAAAATCTCAACCCTTCCAGATAGTATTGACGAATTGACACATTTGAACGTTCTTCATCCATCGCGGAGTGAAGTAAAGTATCTTCCAAGTTCTATTGGAAATCTCATTAACTTAGAAAGGCTTAAGTTATTCGATTTCTAAACTTGAAAGCCTTTCCAGATTCAATCGATGCTCTTATAAAGTTGTAAGAGTTCAATCTTTCCGGAACAAAAATCTCAACCCTTTTAGATAGCATCGAAAATTGAAACATTTGAAAAATCTTCATCCGTGGCAGAGTAAAGTAAGGTCTCTTCCAATTGTTGTTTGAAATCTCGTTAACTTAAAAAGCCTTAACCTATTTGATTCAAAACTTAAAAGCCTTCAAGATTAAATCAGTGCCCCTATAAAGTTGCAAGAGTGAAATCCTTTTGGAACAAAAATCTCAACCCTTCTAGATAGCATCAAAGAATTGACACATTTGAAAGTTCTAGACTTGTCTCTGAGTGAAGTAAAGTCTCTTCCAAGTTCTATGGGAAATCTCGTTAACTTAGAAAGGCTTAAGTTATACAATTCTTAACTTGAAAGTCTTCCCGATTTAATCGGTGCAATTATAAAGTTTCAAGAGTTAAATCTCTTCCAAGTTCAATGGGAAATCTCGTTAACTTAAAAAGGCTGAATTTATATGGTTCGAAACTATAAATACTTCCAGATTCAATCGGTGCTCTGATAAATTTGCAAGAGTTAAATCTTTCTCAAACAAAAATCTCAACCCTTCCAGATAACATCGACCAATTGAAACATTTGAAAGTTCTTCATCTGTTGCAGAGTGAAGTAAAGTCTCTTCCAAGTTCTATTGAAAATCTCGTTTACTTAGAAAGGCTTAAGTTATCCGATTCTTAACTTGAAAGTCTTCCAGATTTAATCGGTGCTATTATAAAGTTGCAAGTGTTAAATATTTTTGGAAATAAAATCTCAACCCTTCTAGATAGCATCAAAGAATTGACACATTTGAAAGTTCTTGATTTGTCGGCGAGTGAAGTAAAGTCTCTTCAAGGTTCTATTGGAAATCTCGTTAACTTACAAAGGCTTAAGTTATCCAATTCTAAACTTGAAAGCCTTCTAGATTCAATCGGTGCTCTTATAAAGTTGCATGAGATAAATCTTTCTGGAACAAAAATCTCAACCCTTCTAGATAGCATCGAAGAATTGACACATTTGAAACTTCTTGATCTGTCGCAGAGTGAAGTAAAGTCTCTTACAAGTTCTTTTGGAAATCCCATTAACTTAGAAAGCTTTGAGTTATCAGATTCTAAACTTGAAAGCCTTCCACATTCAATCCGTGCACTTATAAAGTTGCAAGAGTTAAATCCTTCTAGAACAAAAATCTCAAACCTTTCAGATAGCATCGAAGAATTGACACATTTGAAAGTTCTTAATCTGTTGCGCAGTAAAGTAAAGTCTCTTACAAGTTCTTTTGGAAATCTCGTTAACTTAGAAAGCTTTGAGCTATCCAATTTTAAACTTGAAAGACTTCCAGATTCAATCCGTGCACTTCTAAAGTTGCAAGAGTTAAATCTTTCTGGAAAAAAATCTCAACCCTTTCAGATAGCATCAAAGAATTGACACATTTGAAAGTTCTTGATGTGTCGCAGAGTGAAGTAAAGTCTCTTCCAAGTTCTATTGAAAATCTCGTTAACTTAAAAAGGCTTAATTTATATGGTTCTAAACTAGAAATCCTTCCAAATTCAATCGGTGCTCTTATAAAGTTGGAAGAGTTAAATCTTTCTCGAACAAAAATCTCAACCCTTCCAGATAGCATTGACGAAGTGACAAATTTGAAAGTTCTTGATGTGTCGCAGAGTGAAGTAAAGTCTATTCCAAGTTCTATTGGAAATCTCATTCACTTAGAAAGCCTTAAGTTATCCGATTCTAAACTTGAAAGCCTTCCAGATTCAATCTGTGCTCTTATAAAGTTGCAAGAGTTAAATCTTTCTCGAACAAAAATTTCAACCCTTCCACATAACATCAAAGAATTGACACATATAATAGTTCTTGATGTATCGTGGACTGAAGTAAAGTCTCTTTCAAGTTCTACTAGAAATCTCGTTAACTTAATAAGGCTTAAGGTGTCCTATTCTAAACTTGAAAGCCTTCCAGATTCAATCGGCGCTCTTATAAAGTTGCAAGAGTTAAATCTTTCTGGAACAAAAATCTCAACCCTTCAAGATAGCATCGAGGAATTGACACATTGAAAGTTCTTAATCTGCCACAGAGTGAAGTAAAGTCTCGTCCAAGTTCTATTCAAAATCTTGTTACCTTAAAAAGGCTTAATTTATATGGTTGTAAACTAGAAATACTTCTAGATTCAATCAGTGCTCTTATAAATTTGAAGAGTTAAATCTTTCTCGAACAAAAATCTCAACACTTCCAGATAGCATCGACGAATTGACACATTTGAAAGTTCTTCATCTGTCGCGGAGTGAAGTGAAGTATCTTCTAAGTTCTATTGGAAATCTCGTTAACTTAGAAAGCCTTAAGTTATCCGATTCTAAACTTGAAAGCCTTTCAGATTCAATCGGTGCTCTTATAAAGTTGCAAGAGTTAAACCTTTCAGGAACAAAATTCTCAACCCTTCCAGATAGCATAGAAGAATTGAAACATTTGAAAAATCTTGATCTGTGGCGGAGTGAAGTAAAGTCTCTTCCAAGTTCTATTGGAAATCTTGTTGACTTAAAAAGGCTTAATTTATATGGTTCTAAACTAGAAATACTTCTAGACCCAATCGGTGCTCTTCTAAATTTTCAAGAGTTAAATCTTTCTCAAACAAAAATCTCAACCCTTCCAGATAACATCGACCAATTGAAACATTTGAAAGTTCTTCATCTGTCGTGGAGTGAAGTAAAGTCTCTTCCAAGTTCTATTGGAAATCTTGTTAACTTAGAAAGGCTTGTGTTGTCCTATTCTAAACTTGAAAGCCTTCCAGATTCAATCGGTGCTCTAATAAAGTTGCAAGAGTTAAATCTTTCTGGAACAAAAATCTCAACCCTTCCAGATAGCATCAAAGAATTGACACATTTGAATATTCTTGATTTGTTGCAGAGTGAAGTAAAGTCTCTTCCAAGTTCTATTGGAAATCTCATTAACTTACAAAGGCTTCAGGTATCCGATTCTAAACTTGAAAGCCTTCCAGCTTCAATTGGGGCTCTTATAAAGTTGCAAGAGTTAACTCTCTCTGGAACAAAAATCTCAACCCTTCCAGATATCATCAAAGAATTGACACATTTGAAACTTCTTGATTGGTCGCAGAGTGAAGTAAAGTCTCTTCCAAGGTCTATTAGAAATCTTGTTAATTTACAAAGGCTTAAGTTATTCGATTCTAAATCTAAAAGCCTTCCAGATTCAATCGGCGCTCTTATAAAGTTGCAAGAGTTAAATCTTTCTCGAACAAAAATCTCAACCCTCCTAGATAGCATCGAAGTATTGACACATTTGTAAGTTCTTGATGTGTCGCAGAGTGAAGTAAAGTTTCTTCCAAGTTCTACTGGAAATCTCGTTAACTTAAAAAGGCTTGATTTATATGGTTCTAAACTAGAAAGCCTTCCAGATTCAATCGGTGCTGTTATAAAGGTTTAAGAGTTAAATCTTTCTTGAACAAAAATCTCAACCCTTCCAGTATAGCATCGAAGAATTGACACATTTGAAAGTTTGTCATCTGTCACGTAGTGAAGTAAAGTCTCTTCCAAGTTCTATATGAAATCTCGTTAACTTAGAAAGCCTTAAGTTATCCGATTCGAAACTTGAAAGCCTTCCAAATTCAATCAGGGCTCTTATAAAGTTGCAAGAGTTAAATCTTTCTGGACCAAAAATTTCAACCCTTTCAGATAGCATCGAAGAATTGAAACCTTTTGAAAGTTCTTGATCTGTGGCAGAGTGAAGTAAAGTGTCTTCCAAGTTTTATTAGAAATCTCATTTTTTTAGAAAGCTTTAAGCTATCCGATTCTAAACTTAAAAGCTTCTAGATTCAATTGGTGCTCTTATCAAGTTGCAAGAGTTAAATCCTTCTGGAACAAAAATCTTAACCCTTCCAGATAGCATCGAAGAATTGAGACATTTGAAAGTTCTTGATCTGTGTCATAGTGAAGTCAAGTCTCTTCCAAGTTCTATTAGAAATATCGTTAACTCAGAAAGGCTTAAGTTATCCGATTCTTAACTTGAAAGCCTTCCAAATTTCAATCGGTGCTCTTATAAAATTTCAAGAATGAAATCTTTCTAGAACAAAAATCTCAACCCTTCCAAATAGCATCAAAGAATTTACACATTTGAAAGTTCTTGATTTGTCGCAGAGTAAAGTAAAGTCTCTTCCAAGTTCTAGTGGAAATCTTGTTAACTTAGAAAAGCTTAAGTTATTCGATTCTAAACTTAAAAGCCTTCTAGATTCAATCGGTGCTCTTATAAAGTTGCAAGAGTTATATCTTTCTGGAACAAAAATCTCAACCCTTTGAGATAGCATCGAAGAATTGACACATTTGAAAGTTCTTGATCTGTGGTAGAGTGAAGTAAAGTCTCTTTTAGGTTCTATTGGAAATCTTGTTAACTTAGAAATACTTGAATCTTTCTCTCTCTATTTTTCTCTCTCTAAACTAGAGAATCGTTGACCACGAAAGTGAAGATGGCCAGCCATGAAAGTTCATCTTCTTCATCAAAGATCGATAAGAAAACTCAAAAGTTCATTCCTCTCGGGAGCTTAGCTCGTTTACAAGATTCCAGGAGAAGCTCACTGGTGCAATCAAAGCCCATTATCGAGGAAAATTGAGTCCAGTTTTCTCTTCCTACGCCAGTCAATACAGAACCCTCCATTCTTTCTCATCCGGCTCCTGCTGCAGAAGGCGTTCCTTGCTTCCTTACTGGAACGCGGGTCCCGATATTTCTCAAAGGAAGAGGATTGTCACTCCAAAACACATGATTTTGGTTTCTGCTAATCAACTCTAATGATTACGGTGGATATTCTTTTATTATAGCATGAGGATATTGTTTATAACGTGGTGGATTTTCTTTCCTCAAGTGAAGTTTTTCTGTCGTCCAAGAAAGAGTATTTACAGAATTTTCTTTCTGCCCTAAACTTTCAATTTCTTACTCTTGACCTAATTCTTGAGCTATATACATGAATTCTTGACGCGCGCACACACACACACACAGAGAAAGAGAGAGCTGGTTATGGGTATGATTCTGGTTGGTGCTGAGTGATTGGAGCTTTGACGAGACGACACCGCGAGGTCGTCGATTTCACACGGTCTTGTGTCAAAAATAAAGTCTGAACTTACCAATTTTTGGATTTAAGAGTGAATTGAAGGGTATAATGGTAAATACGGGTCGAATCCACTTGGAAATAAGGTATTTTTGAGATATCTTTTGGAATTTGGTCAAATTGGACGATGAATTGAGGTGAGAAATTAGGGAAATTGTTATTTTTAGAAAGAAGACTTCAAATTGATTCCACGGAATCAAAAATCGTTGAATTTGGACTTAAATTCGCGGAGAAATCAAGATTCGAAGTGGAGAGAAATTTCGGGCGATCGAAATCGCGATTTTAAGCTAAATTTTATGAAATTGAATCTTAAATCCTAATCTGAAAAGCAATCAAACATAAATGGTAGATTAGGAAGCAAAAACTGCTCCCACTAACCCCCGATTGCGATCAAATCGTGGCGATTAAGCTTCTTAATCACGAAGAACACGAAGAACGCGATCGATGGATTCAAGCTGCGATTTCTCCCTTGATTTTCCACCAAATCTTGATTTCAACCCCTCTGTGGATGCGGAATTGAGAGAGGGAGAGGATGGAATCAAGAGAAATGAGAGGATCGGTGTCTAGACAAGTCAACTTGATTGAAATCTAACTCGAATACATACATCGATGAAGAACATTTCGTTTTATAACAATTTTGGGTCTAACCGTCCAATCGTTTCGATCGACAGTTACGATGAAACGGTCCATCGTGGACCTTTTCAGTTAAGTCCCAGCCGTTCGATCTCGATCGACGGCTCTGATCATCGGCGCAATTTAAACGGTTTAAAAACGTTTCGATTTTGCTCCTTGGATCGCGATCCGACAGCTGAGATGCGATCTCGTCCGTTATAATGCTTTAATTAACGCATGTGGCTTTGATCATCGCCGGCGGACTACGCGTCCATTTGATCGATGCATGTCGATCAATGGTCCTCTAGATCCCGCGCTCCTCATCAAGCCACGTCACCTACATCCAATAAATACCGTGTGGATTAGTCCCACACGGAAATAAAGAACAAGAGTCATCGAGTTTATAAGACCCGACGACATAAGAGGTTGAATACCTCTCCGGTCTACGGAGAGCTGAAAACTATATAATATACATAAACTATATAAATATACAATATATATGCGCCACATAGGCGCAGCGCGGGTCCACGTGGCACTGTCACGTGGCCCCGAGTGCCACGTCGCATCCACCTGGGACCCGCGCGAAAAACGAAAACTTTTTTTTAATTTTTAATTTATTTTTAATGTTTTAAATCAAAAATAAAATTGGAAAAAATCCATAAAAATCCCTAAAAATCATAAAAATCATATCTTTTAAAATACAACTCCAAATTAATCCAAATTTCTTTCATTTGATCTGAAATTTAATTATCTATCATTCTAAAAATTCAAAATATTTAAATAACAAGAGATTTAATTTATATTTCAAAAATACATTCATTTTTTTTAAGATTTTAACTTTAGAAAATTAAATGAATGTTCATAAAATGATTTCTCTTATTTTAAAAACCACTCATAATCTCAAATCTTAATTATCGCCTGCAAAACTTATAAATATAAAACATCGTTCTTTGAGAGGGAGAGGGGACAGGCATGATTCTTGTTCCACTTGATTGATCAAAGCTTCAGTGCCAATGATAATCGCAGATACTTTTCTTCTTCCCGCGTTCAAAGATAGGAGAGAGAGAGAGAACAATCCTTTAGCTACTTAACTAAAGTTAGATGTAGAGAACCCTCCTATTTTAAAGTAGAGAGAGAAGGAGACAAAGAGAGAGACCAACACAGACATGTTGACGTAATAAAAACCACGTTCTTTGTAGGGGCACGAGAGAGAGAGAGATAAGGAACAGAGGAGAGAGAGAGAGGGATAATGCTGTAGAGATTTAGGGAGATTCAAAAAACAGTGATTTTATGAAGTACAAGTATCCCTCTTATAAAGAAGATCGCGATTGAAAAGAGATTCATTGGTATGTTGATTAGATGGAATTTGAACGTTAGAGTTCACATGTTCTAGGGCCTGTTTGAATTAATGAGTGAACTATTTGGGTAGCCTTTAACTTCGTGGGAGATCCACATGCCAGAATGTGAGTGAGAGAAATCTGAAGAATAAGAGTGGGATCTCATTTTATGTCTTTAGTTTCAAGATCAAAAGGTCAAAGGACTATTTGCGGAGAAACTATAACCTTGGTGAGAGCCTATGAGTAATTTAAGTTAGGGGGTGAGATAACGTGCAATGTATACTTGTAATTATATGATTTTTAGTACATCTAAAGTCATGATTCATTCACTTATGATATATGTTATCACATTTGAGTAAGTTTTCAAATATTCTATACCAATTTTTTCTAACGCGCAAAATGTATTATTTAAAGCTAATTTTGCACAATTCATAAGCTCTACTTTCATAATGTAAAATGCATTTACATTTCTTTGAAATCAGCCTCATTTTATTTGAGATTTTGAGTTCTTAAAATTTATATGAAATAATGAGAGAAAAGATTTTAAATAGATTGAGAAAATTATGTACTTTTACTTTTTATAGTGAATTTTGGAGTTAAAATTTTATTCTCTTGATATTTCTTAAATTAAATAGCATTGAATAATATGAAATTTAATTTATCATTTAATGAAAATTTTGGATTAAAAAGAGTTCTATTTAGAAAGATATTAATTTTCTAAATTTTAGAGATTTTCTAGAACTTTTTTGAATTTATTTAGAAGTTTAATAGACAATCATGGGGTTACTTTGGGTGGTTGACATGGAGACCTATGAGAATAGTTTGTGTTCATATGACATATGAGGATAATTTCCATTAATTGAAAATGAAGGTTAGGGATGAAATCCAAAGATTCTATGCACAACAACATGCCACGTCGCCTTAATTGGGTGCCATGTAAGGGCAACATACATGTCATGTGGCCCTCATACATGCCACATCTTCCAATTTCATCCCAATTCTCCATTTTAACTCAATTAAGATAATGTGGCATAATTTGTCGAGATATTACTTCATCTTACTTTTTCTTGCATCCTAGTTGTTCATCAAGGGAGTTATTATGACTATGATTTCATGTGATGAATAAACTTCATATGAGACATGTGGCATGAGTTGGAGTATCAAATCAAAATCCAACAATAGTTTCAGCATTGTCTTTCAAACAATGACATGACAACTTGCTGAGCATCCATCTAGATACGAAAAATGTAAAGTGAAGGCGACAATTCTCCTCTCTAGATTTAATAGCAATCTTTGATCACATCTGAGAAGGTGACTTGATGGCCAGGCCCCATGGTGACGTAGGACCCCCGTCGCCACCAAGGCATGACACTACGGCGCTGGAGGAGCCGACACCCGTGCGCGTCCAACTGACGAGACGAAACCGCGAGGTCGTCAATTTCAAGCGGTATCGAGTCAAAAATTATTCCAAACTTACCAATTTTAGGAAATTCACTCGAATTGAGGGGTATAATGGTAAATATGGGTCGAATCCACAGGGAATTAAGCAATTTCTTGACGTATTCTTCAAATTTGATCAAATCGGACGAGAAATTGATGGTAGAAATTGGGGAAAATGGTATTTTATGAAAGTAGACTTCAAAACGAATTCACGGAATCAAAAATCATCGAAAATGATCTTGATTTCGTGGAGAAATCGCAAATTGAAGTGGAGAGAAATTTTCGGACGTTAAAATCGCGATTTTGAGCTAAATTCTATGAAATTGAAAGTTAAATCCTAATCTAAACAGAAATTAAGCATAATAGGAAGGTAAATTACGAAAAACCGCTTCCACTAACTCCAATTAGCGACCGAAATGAGGTAATTAAGTCGATTAATCACCACGAAAACGAAGAATGCGAAGAGGATGTTTAAGCTACGATTTCTCCCGATTTACTCAACCAATTCTTGATTTCCAAAGCTCCGGTGGTGCGGAAATGAGGTGGGAACGCGAGGAGATCAAGAGATTCAAGTGGGGAGGTGTCTAAACAGATCAAAAAGCTTGATTTCCAACTCGAATGCTTAAGAACGTGAAGAACAGGCCTTTTTATAAGGCGAAATTTCGTAACCGTCCGATCGAAACGATCGACGGTTACGATAAACGGTCCATGATGGACCGTTTTCGGAAATATCGCGTTCGTCGGATGAAAAATGGATGGTCTGGATGCTCCTCATTTTTGCGTTTGTAAAAATGCGTGCGATCGTGTTCGTTGGATCTTCATCCGACGCTCCAGATGCTTCCTTCGAGATTAAATCGTGGCCGTTATAACGCTTCGATTTAACGCACGTGCTCCTGATCTTGATCCGGTGGTCCGCGCTCCACACGATCGACGCCCGTCGATCGATCGCGCCTTCGATCCAACGTTCAGCGCACTTCCACGTCACCTGCGAGGTAAATCAAGTGTGGGGATTAGTCCCACACGGTAAAAAAAAGTAAAACTCACCACTATATAACGTACTACGATTATGAGCCTTTCAAATCTCGTCCACTTATACACGGGGATCCTCTATACTATATTTAAATATGATAATAATAATACTATATAATATGTGCGCCACATAAGCGCTGCGCGGGTCCGCGTGGCACTGCCACGTGGCCTTGCGTGCCACGTCGCATCCACGCGGGCCCCGCGCTCCCCTTTTTTTAATTATTTTTATTTATTAAAAATGGTTAAAAATCGAAAATAAAATAAGAAAAATAGTTTAAAAATCCAGAAAAATCACTAAAAATAGAAAATTCATAACTTTTAATATATAACTCCAAATTAATCCAAATTTCTTTCATTTGATCCAAAATTTAATTATCTATTATTCTAAAAGGTCAAATTAGTTAAATAATAAGAGTTAAAATTATTATTTCAAAAATATATTCATTTATTAAGATTTTAAACTTTAGAAAATAAAATGAATGTTTATAAAAGTTGTTTCTCTTATTATTTTATCTTTAAAAACAGTTATAATCTCAGGAAAAATATGGGTTATCAAATGATGAAAATCTAATTTATAAAAATTAACCCTAAATTAAAGTATTTTGAGATTATAATGACTTTTTAAGAGAATAATAGAAAAATACATATAAGTATGATAACATGCATGTAAATGAAATCATTTATGCTTTAATATGCATGAAAAATCATGTTTTATGATGTAAATATAGCATGTTATCACCAGCCCCCTCGACAGGCAAAGACGAAGGATGCCAACTTCCACTGCACCAAGTGAGGACCTCATCTCGCCACGACACGCCACACCCGGGCTCGCGCGAGCGTGGACTTATCTACCCTATTTTGTTATTATGAACTTTCTTAGCCCGCACGTGTTTAAGCGGGCCTTTGCATATTTTCTTCTCTCCCTTTTAGGCTTCCGGGTGTGTTCTTCCCTTTTTGGAATCCCATTCGTGAAGCCCTTTCTCTTTGTGAACCTTTATTTTCTATGAGTATTTTAGGTTTTGGTTGTGGGCTGATAACATGCTATATTTACATCATAAAACATGATTTTTGATGCATATTAAAGTATAAATAATTTCATTTCCATGCATGTTATCATACTTATATGTATTTTTTTATTATTATATGAAAAAGTCATCATAATCTCAAATACTTTAAATTAGGGTTAATTTTGATAAATTAGAATTTAATAAATTGATAACCCATCTTTTTCTTGAGATTATAAGTGTTTTAAAGTTAAAATAATAAGAGAAATCATTTTTATAAACATTCATTTTATTTTCTAAAGTTTAAAATCTTAACAAATGAATGTATTTTTGAAATAATAATTTTAACTCTTATTATTTATTAAATTTGACCTTTTAGAATAATAGATAATTAAATTCTGGATCAAATGAAAGAAATTTGGATTAATTTGGAGTTATATATTGAAAGTTATGAATTTTATAATTTTCAGGGATTTTTCCAGATTTTTTCTGATTTTATTTTCGATTTTTAAACCATTTTTAAATAAATAAAAAAATAAAAAATTTTGGTTTGTTTTTGCGCGGGCCCCGCATGGATACGACGTGGCACGCTAGGCCACGTGGCAACGCCACGCGGACCCGCACAGCGCCTACGTGGCGCGTTATATATCTGATATATTTTATTTACTATATTATATAAAGTTCTTAAGCCTTCCCTATATGGGAAAGGGTATTCGAACTATAAAGGCGTCGGGTATTATAAACCCGACGCCTTCTCTTAATGTTTCCCGTGTCGGACTAATCCACACGCTTCACTTACGATGCAAGTGACGTGGCGCGTTGAGGAATGTCGGATCTGGCGGGCGATCGATTGACGCGCGTCGATCACATGCGCCGTGGACCACCAGATCGCGATCAAAGCACGTGCTGAATTAAATGGATTATAACGGCTGAGATTTAATCGCGCGGGACGCATCTCGACCGTCAGATCAAGATCCAACGGGCATGATTCAAGGCGTTTTATAAACGCATCTCTAACGATCGCATCTGGACCGTCCATCACGATTGGACGGCTATGATATTTTTGAAACGGTCCACAATGGACCGTTACATCATAATCGTCGATCAAAACGATCGGACGGTTACGAAATGACGCCCTATAAAAAGACTTGCTCTTCACGATTGTAAGCATCCGAGTTGAGATTTCAAGCAAATTGAGCTGCCTAGACACCCTCTCTCTCGTTTCTCTCGAGTTCTTCCTCTTCCTCTTTCATTTCCGCATCCACGGAGGGGTAGAAGTTGAGATTTGGTGGAGTATTGAATGAGAAATTGCAGCTTGAAGCTCGTCGAGGTGTTCTTGATGTTCTTCGCGATTAACCGGCTTAATCGCGACGATTTGATCGCAAAACGGGATTAGTGGAAGCGGTTTTTCATGATTTCTCTTCCTATCATGTTTAATTTTCGTTTAGATTAGGATTTAGAATTTAATTTCATCAATTTTCACTTAAAATCACGATTTTCACGCTCGAAATTTTTGCTCCACTTCGAATCTTGATTTCTCCGCGAAATTAAGTCCAAATTCAATGATTTTTGATTCTGTGGAATCGATTTGAAGTCTTCTTTCTTAAAATACCATTTTCCTCAATTTCTACCAACAATTTCTCGTCCGATTTGATCAAATTTGAAAATTACGTCAAGAAATTCCTTAATTCCCTGTGGGTTCGACCCTTATTTACCATTATACCGTTGAATTCGTGATTAATTCTCAAAATTGGTGAATTAGGCTTTATTTTTGACGTGGTGACTGCCACCACACGATCTCGTGCCGCCGGCGTGCCGGCCGCCAAAGCCACTGCCTCCCCATGGCCAATCACGTGATACCGACATTGCCCTGTTGTTGCATCAGTAGCCACCGCCGACCCAGGGCCGTCGCTGCCGCCCTTGAGCCGCCGCCGCCGCTGCTTAACGTCGTTTCCACCACCTCCGTCATCCCCTCCCTCTGCCGCTCACCTTCCTCCTCCCGGTGAATCTGTCGTTCCTCTCCCCATCACCCCGTCCATCGTCTTCCCCAGCCCCTCCCCTTTTCATTCTACCCCCACACAATCGCCCCTTCCCTCCATCCCGCGATCCATCCGCACACTTCCCCTGTTCCACATCCACCACATTTCCCTCTCCTGACTCTTCTTCTTCCCCGAACTCCTTGAATTCTCCCCTTCCTTCTCCCGATGGCCACCCTCGGACATTGCTGCTCCTGACATCCTGGTGAACGACGGCCTATCCCACGGCTAATCCCCCTCTCGCGCGCATTCCTACACCGCCACATCACCCTCCCGAAATCATTCCTCGCATCACCCTCTCTACCATCAACCGCGCGAATTCATCTTCCCTCCCCTTTCTTTACGACTCCGCGCAGCCGCTCTTCCGCCTCCCCTCTCACTACCCAATTGCCGATTCCGCTTGTTTGAGCTCACCACGAACCAACGGAAGTTAGCCTCGCCCTAATCGAATTCCCGATTCTGTTCGTGACCTTGGTCACGCTTCCATTTTCCCGGCCCTCCGGTACCTCTCGAAATTCCTCCCGCTCCCACGGGAGTTTGAGGCGTCAACCCCTGATCCACCCCACCTATTCCCGCCGAACGACACCCCCATCCTGCCCGACTCCACCACCACGCCGTGCCGAAATTCCCCATCGTCGCATCGCCAAAATTCAATCCACACCTGTCGAGTCGTTCCACGTGGATGGATGGTCCTCCCTCTCCCTGATTCCCCCCCTCCTTCCTTCCGCCTTCCCGATTCCGTCCTTGGGCTCCTCAGCAATTTACGAATCCGGAATTCCCGACACCTCAACGTCCTGAAGCCGGGAGACGAAGTCACAAGTTCTCGCCCTCAGCGGGAATTACGAAATCCCAGCCAAGTCTTCATCTTCAACCCGCCTCCTCGGCCCTGTCCGACTGAGCCTCTCCCGCCGCGTCACGGGGTCCAACTGCTGGAGTGCTGAGTTCCAATTGCCGCGCATCTCGGTTGCATCTTCCCCTCTCTTCGGTACCCCACCCCCCTTCCCGATAGTGCCGCCACATCCTTCTCCCCGAGTCGGGAACGCCCCGTGGTCAACTCGACTGTGGTCAACCACGGACCACGTTCGTGTTTGCCATCCTACCCTCCCCTGGCCTGGCCATGTGCGCCCTCTGCTCACACCCATACCCGGCCCGGATCACGCCCACGCCCGAGCTCCTTTGTCCCTGACCGCGTCCGCATACTAATTCGCTTCCCATCCATCGCGCCGCTCAGGCTGAGTCTTCCGGCCCGCGCCCTGCCGCCCAGTTGCCCCCGATTTTCCTCGGCATTTTCGTGAGTCGCTACCTGCCAATCCATCATTTCTAATATGTGCCAAAGGACTCAACCGTGATCGTGACGTCGCCAACGCGGCCAACTTCTGCCGACCGCTCGTGCCACGTATGAACAACCGCCCTCGTCTCGACTCAACCGGGCTCGCGCCCCGCAGGTTAGGCACACATTCCCTCATTTTTACGTTGAAGTACTATATTTCCTTCAGTATTTCCCGCACTTGTCTCCGCCGCCATCGGGACTTAGTCTAGGACGAGTGATTAGACGATTTGATAGGATTGAGACCTAGGTCCAATCCGTCTGGGTTGATTGTCGAGCTCCCCATCGACGACCCGAGGCTTCCCACCTGCATGGACATGGACCGGGAGGTCTCCCGGATTGATACTAATCGACGCACTCCAGTGCTCTAGAGGCGATGTGCGGGACGGTATTCTGCTTGTTAGTATTAATCAACATTACATCTCAGTAGTTCATCCTAGGTTGTTCCCTTCCCTAGCCTCCCCTTAGTAGTGCGGTGCTCGACCACGTGTACCGCCGTGGTCCTGTATCACCCCATCTGAGAAGGTTCCGTAATTTATCTTAATTTATAGTGATTTTAGTTCTTTGACCCATCGATGGGTGTTTTAATGACTCCATGAATTCAGTTTTTTGGCCAATTATTTTTATTGAGATTCATATATATTATTGTGTCTTAGGTTTATTCATGGTTTGGGGTGATCATAAGAAAAATTTGCATGCCTTCGGCCATCATTTAACATATTTTTGGAAAATTTCTTGAATAATCTTTTATCATATCATGAGTGTCCATCTCTTGAAGAGATATTACATCATGTTGATTGAGAAATCATCTTCATGATACACAAAGTCAAATCAAACATCATCCAAGTACTTCATGCAAAGATATTAGTTATCTAATGCATATCCACAAAATTTCTCATGAATTCTCTCAATATTCACTTTCAAGGTTTACATAAAATACAAGATAATGTATTCATCACACCATGTTTATAAACTCAAGGTTCAAGATTTTCATCAAGATGTAGAGGAATCAGATATCATCCAAGTACTTCGGAAAAAGCTATTTGTTAATCCAATGCCTTTCCACAAATGTTTTCATGAATTCCATCATTAATTCCCTTAATATTTAAAGGTTTACAAGTCCTCATTGACATGGTGAGCTGAGAAGCTAATGTGGCCACATGCTTATAGATCATTCATTCTTTGAACTCATGCTTATAATGTGGCCAAGCAATGCACATGCAACTCCTGCATGTCACACAATTTTATTTTTTATAAGCTTTGAACTTACCTTTTTCAGTGAATTAATTTCAGGTGATGTGGTGAGCTGTGGAGTGTTGGATCAGCAAATGGTGAGCTGTGTTTAATAACATAAGATCATCAGAGAGATGGGGAAAGGGTCCCTGTGGGGCATTTTATCAATCAGCTCCCCGGCATCAAGAAAAAGACCATGGCTAGACTAAGCGGCAATCATGCAATTCCTTGGAAGGAGATTTCTGTGGGGCATCTCATCGAAAAGGCGGCAGGCTTCTGAAATATGGCTGTTCTTGGAGAAAGCAGACATCATACAGTTGAAAAAGACGATGTTGCGCTGGGGCATGGAGGAGAATATGGCAAAGACTTGATCGATTTGGCCGCATTAAGCGAGCTGAGTGATTTTCTGGTTGGAGAAGAAGATAGTGTTTATGGGTCCCGCCATGCTCTTTTGGTGGCCGCTTCTCTCTCTGCACAACGTTCACATTTCTATAGCTGCGGTTAGTGATGGGTGATCATAATCGGGCGAAATCTCATTATAGAGGAACGGCGGGAAGAGAGATGGGGGATTCAGAAGAATAATTGAGGAAGATGTATAAAGATCACCACAGTCATGCAGACCCTTGTTGCAACAGGAGACCTCGCTCTTATTCTCCAAAGCTCTCTCTCTCTCTCTCTCTCTCTCTATAAATCTATTTTGGGAGATCTTCGCACTCCCTTACTCAAAGTTTAAGAAAATAGTTTATGGCGTCCAATCTGATGTTTTCTTCGTGTGGGCTTCTCCTCAAGAACAAAAAGTGGGGAGTGAGACGCAGAAAATCATGGAGGGATGACCGGGGCCCCGGGGGGTCAACACCCACTCTGTTCACGACCCATCATAGACCGGCGCGTCACCCCTGCCAGGCCGATATATACCCTATCGGAACAAGAAAGTCAAGCCCGTTGACTTTACATCCATGAACTACGAGATATTTTTCCAGGACAAGGATGCAAACTGTGACCCCGGTTGCACAAGACGCCATGATGGGAGAGTCCAGCGAAAGTGACTAATCGTGAAAGTTAAACAGGGAAAGTATTCAGGTATTTTGACCTTCTTCCTCGGAATTTTCCAAAAAATGTACAGAATTTTGGGAAAATCTAACGTGAAGACGAACATGATCTGTATTTTATGTTGATGTTTAGGGTTTGAAAGATACCAAAAGGATATTTCGAGGGATCTTGATAAGTCTTTTTCAGTGAAGGAATCAGAGAAACAGATGATCTAGAAGTAGACGGAAAAGATAGTCGACCTCTTAAACTACTTTGGCTTCTCAGAACCCTAGAGGCTGAAATTCACTTTTCCCATTTTGTAGCCCAGTTCAACAGCTTTTTTTGGTCATTTTCTCCTCCCTTTAATGCCTGATGGAAATCACAAAAAGTAAAATTTCTGTGTTATAATCTATATTATTTTTGTTACCAACCATTAATATTCCAGATAAACTCTATTCCAAAGTTTTCTGCAACCATCATAATTTTTTTATTTGAATTCTTTTTTCCTGGTTGAACCATGAAAAGCAGAATTTCATATAAATTTTTAAAGTCACGTTGGAAGATCATCCAAAATTTCAAATTCTACAAGACCCTTTCTTCCCAGCCATAAGGTTACCCGTCATGGAGTGCAGGGACTGCCCAAGCCTGAGCAGGCTTTGCTCTGGAGCTCTTCTCCGACCCAGCATCCCTTATTGCTCAGCTCTTCTTTAACCCAGTTAACGTCTAGACTTTGAATCCTTATCTCTTCGATCTTCAAGTTAACGTCTTGCATTTTTTTTAAATCCAAGATTGCTAGACTTCAAACATAATCTTTTATCTGATTTTCAATTCGATTTAATTATCTATAAGATCTTCAGATTGTTGATAGAGATCACCTTGGTTTCTTCAATTTATCGACACTCATGTCATTTTATTAGATAAAATTTGCTGAAGGATAATTTTAAATCATACTTTTTTCATCCACGAATCATATTTCTAATCTTGAAAAGGGATCACATATTTAATCTAGTCTCTCCCATCCCTCGTCCTGATTCCGATGGCAGCCCTACCCCGTCTTCCTTCTCCGCAGATATAAACTAGGGGAGAGTTTCAAAAGAGGGGAATTGAAGAATTTCCTTAAGTGAAGGGTTTGGGGGGAAGACACTCACACTGGTTCTCTTAGCTGTTCAAGGTGTCTACGCTCTGACTCACCCAGTCCACCTTGATGCCTGTCCGAGTAAATTCTTGTTTAAGTTCTTGTATACAGTCTTTCAGATATTTATTTTCTTGATGAATGAATATTTCGTTATCAAGAAACTCCAATAAATTAAATTTCATTTTATATGAATGGCTTTGAAACTGTTTTTCAGGTCTGGCAGAATGTCAAGGAGCAGAAGTACAGCAAGAAGATACCCGGGCAATGGGCAGGTTCAGAGAAAACAAAATCTTCAATTTTGGATGACTTAAAAGCTTTCACCTGATTCCCTTTTTTTCTGAATTAAATTTGAGGATTGATTGGGTCGCTGATTTTGAGGTTAAGGAGAGAATTTGGAATTCCCTTCGCTTTTCGTTTGTTGGCTTAAGGAAATCGATTGGATCAGATGATTGATAGTGATCGCGTGATCCCTCCTCTCACACCCTCTCTTACTCTCTCCCGTCTTCCTCTCCCCTTCTCCTGTGTCTGATCTCTATTCTGCCCTACCTCTCTCCCTCTTCTTCTCCCCTCTCCTGTGTCTGATCTCTATTCTGCCCTACCTCTCTCCCTCTTCTTCTCCCCTTCTCCTGTGTCTGATCTCTATTCTGCCCTACCTCTCTCCCTCTTCTTCTACCCTGTCATTTCTTTAAGCTCCGAAGAGGGAAAATAAAATGAAAGATCAGTGACAACCAAGGGTGTTTTATCTGAGAGACACTGTGCAGACTATGTGAGGGAAAGAAGGGATATGAGATAGGGAGGAGGAAGAGAGAGAGTGGAGAGGATGAGGAGGCTGATGAGAGGCAAGAAGGTGTCAAAGGAGATGGAAGGAGTTGGATTGAACTCAATGGAAAGGTCAGTGCATTTTTTTGCAGGCGATCCAAGGGGACCAGCCTCCTGGATTCTGGAGGCCTTAACCCATCGGATTAAGATTGAAGTTGAGCTTGTGGTAAACAGGAGGTTTGACTTTTGCGGGGGTTGACAGATTGGATTTACATACTTTGGATTTTCTTCTAGCGTGGCAGATGTCGGGGATGTTGACCCAGTGAAGGATAACTTCTGAAGTGGGGAAGAAGTAGAGTTGACTTCATGACAATGGTGGAAGACTTTTGATTGACTTGCTCGGGGGATTCCGAAGATGTTGACTAGGCCGATAAAAATCAAAGGTCAGTATGTAGCTGACTTGGCTCTGCAATTAGCATTGGTGGTTGACAACAGGCAGAAGAACGAGATGTAGTCCATTATTGCTATTACCAGAAAGTTTCCAGCCAGGATGCTGAGGATGTAGACTTTGTTATTCTCAAAGATCAGTATGCAGTTGACTTTGCTGGGCAGTGGACTTTTGGTGGGTTTTTTACAAGCAAGAGAATAAATCTTGGGTGTGGAATGCCGTATGGCAATGCAATTCAATTTAAAGTGGAGGCATGAAGTTGAATGTTCATGGAAACCGATCCTGCAATGGTATGAGATCCACTGACATGAAATTTTCACAGAATGTGCAGTGGAAGTAGCGTGTTGTCCAGACGCCATCTCCATATTTATGCTGGGGTATGGATAAATCTCATCCTCTTCCTGTTTGTGTTCGTTAGTTTGAGTGATTGAAGAAGGAATGTTGCATAAAATTTTATACTATCGATAAGGCATTCATTTCTAGAAGAGAAAGGAGGCCATAAGACACTAGAATTCATTTTCCAAGCGACAAATCAGTTGGAGAACGATGGTTCTTCGGGGTGATAAAGGAAATAATCATGGACATTTAGAGATGGGAAAGTGAAAAGATGAGAAGTGCACAAGGAGATGATGCAAGTAAGACATGGGGGATATCTTCAAAGAAGAACAACCATGGGGGCAAGTAGATATTGTTGGAAAATGTGTTTTGAACTTATGTTGACTTTTTGGATTAGGTTATTATTAAATGAAATGAAACTATGTTATTGAAATCTTTATCATGTAGATTTATGTTCAAGATTTCCTTAAAATGAATGCTAACAACTTTTCTTTGTTGTGATCTTCTTAGTTCTAATATTCACTCCATAAATGTCAAGATTTCAGTTCTTTTTCCATCATGTTCAATATACATCAAATATTTTAGTCCTTGGTTTATTCACAATAATCAAGATTTGGTTCATACATGTGTTTTTTAATTTTGAATCGAATCTTTTAATATCTTGTTTTATTTAGATTTCCTCTTGTTAGCCCAATATTTGATGTTTGTAAGAATTTTTAAAAAAAGCTATCATTATTTGGCTAAATTTGATTTCCGATATGTTTAAATAAAATATATCTTGAGTTTAAATCTTGATTTTTTTCAAAAATTCCACTCTCTAATATTTTTATTTTAAGAACAAACTTGATTATTTTTCATTTTCTTTGTACATAGGAACCTTGATATGTTACTTTTTAGTAATTTCTTATTGTCTCGATTTGTTTTCTGTATTTTGTGACAATTTGAGAATTCCTTCCTTTGTTGCTTTGAATTGAATTGACCACTCCAATATTTTATTTCTAGGAACTCTTTATTTTATATTCTTGATTTCTAATTTTGAACTACAAACTGAAGTACCACTGTGCATATGAGAAAAAGAAACTTATGTCTTGTACTTCTATTTTTTGAAATAGAAAAAATTTTAAAATTTTTCAAGCCTCTGAATTTACAAAATCTTATGTTTAAATTCATTGTTTCTTGAAATTAAATTTCAATTTTTTTATGATCATTTATCCTATTTCACAAATTTCAAATCTTTAGCAAACGCCATACATTAGGTTCAAGATTTTTCACTAAAATGTTTATCATTATATTGGATTTGGATCAAGTCGTAATCCTCATCATTGAAATATCCCTATAAGAATTTAGTTATCGCCTAAATTCTAGTAACAACTTGAATCATACCTAGATTATTATTCACTTTATTAACATCTTTATTACTATATTTCCTTGCAAGATAACAATTCATTTCCTTGGTAAATTTTTGAGACATTCATTTCCTTGCTACATTTAATTTGGTTTGAAACATTATTACTTGATTGAAATCTATATTATTCTTCAAATCACTAGACTTACCCTAAACAATTTGAATGGCCTAAGAGCATAGATTGAAGAAGTTATTTATTTAACATTGATATTAACAACATTCTTCTTTGGATAGTATCACTTATTCGAATCACACGTGGAATTGGGAGGAAAATCTAAACTAGTTGAAATTCCCCTCTTACAGTTCTCTAAAAACAAAGAGACCAAGGGAAAGGGTAGAATTGTATGAAGTTGAGAAAAATTGACTTCAAATTCAATTGAGGTTTCTCTCTTTCTCAAGTGGGTGCATGAAGATCGGGAAAAAATACTCAAGGGAGCGAAGCATTGTATGAGAGAAGATGAAAGTAGATGTCCCACGGAGCTTATAAAGAACATGGAATGTTTATATAATGAAATTCAATAGATTGATTGATCATTTCAGACCTTGAATAATCTTTTGAAGACCATGACTCTTCTCTACTTTGAATTTCTAAGAAACTTGATCTCTGCATTCTCAAATATTCAAATGTGATTCAAATTATGGCCATCAATCACAAGTATTGCCACTATTTATTAATTTAATAAAAAGTAATAAAATATTTATGCTAAAAAATCCATTTTTATTTTTTTATAAGAAATATGTAAATCAAATACTTACACAAGATTTTAATAAAAATAAATGAAAATAGTTATTGATTTAATCAAAATAATCAAATATCATACCCTGCAAAACATCCAATTGTATGTTCATAAAGAATTTCCAAATTTTGATAATTTATTTTAACTATCATAGTATTCAATGCATGTAGAGTGATGAGTGGCATTAGTCAAACTTATTATTTGGAAAATTTTAATCAAGCAGCAAAAATATCTCATAATCAATGATGTGATCTGTATCAAACTTCAAAAACTCAGAAAGGTTTATATTGTAGCTAATATATTGTAGATTCTCATGTTCGACGTGATGGACATGAATGGATCTTCAAGTCCTTTAGCAGTGGAAAATAAATGAATGATTGATTTCAAAATGAGATGGTGCGGCATGATTTCCCTGTCGGGTATTTAGTCGAAGAGCTGCTGGCCATAACCCTTTCCTCCGTCTGGAAATACATGGAAGACGATGATTGATGGAAGGCGAACTCCCATGAACAGATAATACTGCTGCAAAGGTGAAGGAGATAAGATCTCTAACTCTGAAACTTGCCAGGAGAAGAAAAAGTGAAGAACAGATTGCCGGGTTTGACCCAGCATTCCCCACTTGACTGAATCGGCGGCATGATGTTGGGCGGCGATCGGGGGGGGCTTCCGCGAGGACCAGGTCAAACAGATGTATTTAAATAAAATACCGTTAAAAAAATAAAAATAAACTCTTAAACGGGCTCAGTGGGCCATAGATAGATGGGCTAAATTTCTTGCCAAGTCGTCAGCTCTTAGTCTCGGACTGTACTGAAAGGAAAGTCTGACTTTGATACTGTGCGTGCAGGCTGTAGAACGAAAGAGAGAGAGAGAGAGAGAATATTTGACGTATTACTCGCCTTATCTCTCTCCCTATCTATCTCTTTCGACATGGTTGTCTGCGGTTGGAGGACTTGATCATGAGAAGGCCAGATCTTTCCTCTCTCTCTCTCTCTCTCTATCTACCTACCTACCTATCTATCTATCTATCTATCTATCTATCTATCTATCTATATCTCTTTCAACGTGGTTGTCACCGGTTGGACGACTTGGTGATGAGAAGGCTAGGTTTTCCTCTCTCTCTCTCTCTCTCTAATTCTATCTCTATCTTTCTGTATGGTCAAGCTATTGAAGTCGGATCCTTTCTGTTTTATGTCTCTCTGTTAACGTGGTTCTCATCGGTTGGAGCCCCCAATTTGGAGGACTTGGTAGTAACTCGTGATAAAGTTAGATCTCTCTCTCTCTCTTTACGTGCCGTTTGCTAGTCTGGCGGAGGGCCATCCTCTTTAATTCGGTTTTGTTTTTTTGCTCTCTCTCTCTCTCAGAGTCAACGTGATTGTCACCGATTGGATGACTAGATCGTGACTGGTGATAAGGATTGATCTTTCCTTCTCTCTCTCTCCCTCTGGTGGTTAGGCTGGATCTTTACTCTCTTTCTCTCATGCCTGCCATCTAGATTCATTTCTCCTCCTCTCTTTCCCTTTCCCTCTCTCCCTTTCTCTGCTACCCTTTTGGATCAGAGCCTTGCACAAACATGGGGTTTGACGTCGAGCATGCCGTCAAGTTCGTCGCCAGCATTGGTAAAGCCGTGCTAACTGAGCAACTCAACGGATGGATCTCCAGAAGAACCAGGGAATGGAGGAATCATCCAAACCGAATACCTGCGCAACTGATTGGCGCCCTGCCGGACGAGTTTCGCGCAGGTCGGGAGCAAATAGACCGCCACTTAAAGGAGATGGATGAATTTCTCGACGACGAACAAGCCAGAGTTCTCGGGATGTATGGCATGGGCGGCGTTGGGAAGACGACCTTGCTGAAGATATTTTACGATGACAAAGTAGTTGGAAGCAACGCCGGAAGAAGATTTGATCATGTTTTTTTCATTACTGCTTCCCATTCTCCTGATA
The DNA here is from genome assembly GCA_024174645.1 of Lemna minuta. Lineage (NCBI taxonomy): Eukaryota > Viridiplantae > Streptophyta > Magnoliopsida > Alismatales > Araceae > Lemna > Lemna minuta. The sequence goes on along the minus strand of CM044109.1, from coordinate 14,603,746 downwards.
TTGAGAAGATCAAGAAGGATATCAAAGAAAAAATAGATGGAGATTTATCATCTCTAAGCAATTGCAGATTCTTGCTCCTGTTGGATGACGTATGGAAGGAGGTGGACTTGACCAGCATGGGAATTCCTATTCCTTCGAGCAAGAACAGATGCAAGGTTATTATGACAAGTAGATCAAAATTATTTTGCCTTGTTAAGGGTGTCAATCCCAAAGTTGTGCGATCGCTCAAAGTAAAAACCCTCAATGAATCTGAGGCTTGGATCTTCTTTCAAAAGAAGGTTGACAAAGATTTAGATTTTGAAGGTGGAGAAATTGTAAGACTTGCGAAGAGAATGGTGACAAGATGTGGTGGGCTTCCTCTTGCTCTTGAAGTCATTGGCCGCAGTATGATTGATGCAACTGTTCAAAATTGGAGGGTGGCTGAAAGAAATTTGAGAAAATCCCCTCACAATCAAGAAGGTATGAAGGATGAGGTACTTAAATGTTTGAGGTTAAGCTTTGATAGGTTAAACGATGATAACATTAGGAATTGTCTTTTGTACTGTTGCTTGTTCAAGGAATCTGAAATGATTCGGAAAGATAAACTAATTGATTACTGGTTTGGGGAAGGATTTCTTGATTGTGATCACTCCACAAGCTTGCACGAAGCTCGAGATAGAGGACACAAAAACATCACAACACTCGTATCATGTAGCTTGTTACAAGAAGCTTCACAAGATGATTATGTGATGATGCATGATGTTGTTCAAGAAATGTGTTTATGGTTAACATCAGGGGAATTTGAGGAATACGGAAAGTTTTATGCATATTATGAAGAAGACTTCTATAACACTTCTGGTTCTAACAGAATACGCAGACTAAGAGCAATTACCAAAGATCATACAACACAACAAGACAGTGATGATGATTATTCTTTTGGTTTTACAAAGACAAAGATAAGGGAAATAAGCCTCCCTAGAGACTTCATCCCCGGTCCCAATTTGCAAACGTTATTATGTGATGGTGATACTGCAAATAAGGTTCGAATTGAGAAAATAAATTTTCAAGATTGCCCAAATCTTCGTGTTTTGGAACTAAGGTATTGCGTCTTCGATTTTGACTTGAAGGATCTCAGCTTATTGCGCCAATTGAGACATTTGGATTTATCCTTTACAAACCTCAAAAATTTAACTGATGAGATTGGCTCTTTACACAACTTGGTACATTTGAATTTGTCACATAACTGGGATTTGACAGTTCTTCCTAATTCGATCGGCAAGCTTGTGAAGCTCCAAAGACTAGATTTGTCAGTCACCAATTTAAAAGATCTTCCTCGAACAATTTGTTCAATGGCACAATTGGAAGAGCTCAACTTGTCAAAAAGTAAATTAGAGTATCTTCCCAATTCGATTGGTAATCTTACAACGTTGCGAGAGATATACTTACAAGGAACAAAAATATCAACTCTTCCACATAGCATCACGTCACTGAGACATTTGGAAGAGCTCACTTTGTCAAAAAGTGCATTGAAGTATCTTCCCAATTCTATTGGCAATCTTGTCAACTTAAAACAACTTGCTTTAGTGGATTGTGAACTTATGAACCTTCCCCATTCAATTGGTGCTCTTCAAATGTTACAAAAGTTATTATTAGACGGAACAAAAATATCAATCCTCCCAGAACGCATTGGGTCATTAACACATTTGGAAGAGCTCAATCTATCAAAAAGTAAATTAAAGTATCTTCCAAATTCTATAGGCAATCTTGTTAACTTAAGGAAGCTTTTTCTACAAGATTGTGAACTTGAGAGCCTTCCCGATTCAATTGGTGCTCTTACAATGTTACAAAAGTTATACTTGCAAGGAACCAAAGTATCAACCCTTCCCGATAGCATTGGGTCATTAACCCATTTGGAAGATCTCCACTTGTCAAAAAGTAAATTAAAGTGTCTTCCAAATTCTATTGGCAATCTGGCTAATCTAAACATTCTTGATTTAATGGATTGCGAACTTGAGTGCCTTCCAGATTCAACTGGTGCTCTTACAATGTTGCAAAATTTATACTTGCAAGGAACAAAAGTATCAACCCTTCCTGATAGCATTTGGTCATTGACATATTTGGAAGAGCTTGATCTGTCAAGAAGTAAATTAAAGTGTCTTCCAAATTCTATTGGCAATCTTGTTAACCTAAAAGTTCTTGGTTTAGTCGATTGTGAACTTGAGAGCCTTCCAGATTCTATTGGTGCTCTCACACTTTTGCAACATTTATACTTGCTAGGAACCAAAATATCAGCCCTTCCGGATAGCATTTGGTCATTGACACACTTGGAGGAACTCAATTTGTCAAAAATTAACTTAAGGTATCTTCCAAATTCTATTGGCAATCTAATTAACCTAAAAGTTCTTGAATTAGTCGATTGTCAACTTGAGAGCCTTCCAGATTCAGTTGGTGCTCTTATAATGTTGCAAAAGTTATACTTGAAAGGAACCAAAGTATCAACCCTTCCGGAAAGCATTTGGTCATTGACACATTTGGCAGTGCTCTATTTGTCAAATAGTAAATTAAAATATCTTTCAAATTCTATTGGAAATCTTGTTAGCCTAAAATGTCTTTCTTTAATAGATTGTGAACTTGAGAGCCTTCCAGATTCAATTGGTGCTCTTACATTGTTACAAAAATTATACTTGCGAGGAACCAAAGTATCAACCCTTCCCGATAGCATTGGGTCATTGACACATTTGGAGGAGCTCCATTTTTCAAGAAGTAAATTAAGGTATCTTCCGAATTCTATTGGCGACCTGGTTAATCTAAACATTCTTGATTTAATGGATTGCGAACTTGCGAGCCTTCCAGATTCAATTGGTGCTCTTATAATGTTACAAAAGTTATACCTGCAAGGAACGAACATATCAACCCTTCCTGATAACATTTGGTCATTGACATATTTGGAAGAGCTACATTTGTCAGGAAGTAAATTAAAGTATCTTCCAAATTCTATTGGCAATCTTGTTAACCTAAAAGTTCTTGGTTTAGTCGATTGTGAACTTGAGAGCCTTCCAGATTCTATTGGTGCTCTTACATTTTTGCAACATTTATACTTGCTAGGAACCAAAATATCAGCCCTTCCGGATAGCATTTGGTCATTGACACACTTGGAAGAACTCAATTTTTCAAAAATTAACTTAAGGTATCTTCCAAATTCTATTGGAAATCTTATTAACCTAAAAGTTCTTGAATTAGTCGATTGTCAACTTGAGAGCCTTCCAGATTCAGTTGGTGCTCTTATAATGTTGCAAAAGTTATACTTGAAAGGAACCAAAGTATCAACCCTTCCGGAAAGCATTTCGTCATTGATACATTTGGAAGTGCTCGATTTGTCAAAAAGTAAATTAAAGTATCTTCCAAATTCTATTGGAAATCTTGTTAGCCTAAAATATCTTTCTTTAATAGATTGTGAACTTGAGAGCCTTCCAGATTCAATTGGTGTTCTTACATTGTTACAAAAATTATACTTGCGAGGAACTAAAGTATCAACCCTTCCAGATAGCATTGGGTCATCGACACATTTGAAAGAGCTCGATTTGTCAAAGAGTAAACTAAAGTATCTTCCAAAATCTATTGGTAATCTTATTAACCTAAAGGCCCTTGGTTTAGTGGATTGTGAACTTGAGAGCCTTCCAGATTCAATTGGTGGTCTTACATTGTTACAAAAGTTATACTTGCCAGGAACCAAAGTATCAACCCTTCCAGAGAGCATTTGTTCATTAATAAATTTAAAAGAGCTTGATTTGTCAAAAAGTAAATTAAAGTATCTACCAAATTTTATTGGCAATCTTGTTAACCTTAAATGGCTTTATTTGATGGATTGTGAACTTGAGAGCCTTCCAGATTCAATTGGTGCTCTTACAATGTTACAAAAGTTATACCTAGTAGGAACCAAAGTATCAACCCTTCCAAAGAGCATTTGTTCATTAATACATTTGGAAGAGCTTGATTTGTCAAAAAGCAAATTAAAGTGTCTTCCAAATTCTATTGGCAATCTTGTTAACCTAAAATGGCTTTATTTGGTGGATTGTGAACTTAAGTTCCTTCCAGATTCTATTGGTGCTCTTATAATGTTACAGAAGTTATACCTAGTAGGAACCAAAATATCAACCCTTCCCGATAGCATTTGGTCATTAACAAATTTGGAAGAGCTTTATTTCTCAAGAAGTAAATTAAAGTATCTTTCAAATTCTATTGGCAATCTTGTTAATTTAAAGGCTCTATGTTTAGTCGATTGTGAACTTGAGATCCTTCCAGATTCAATTGGTGCTCTTACAATGCTGCAAAAGTTATACTTGTCGGGGACCAAAGTATCAACCCTCCCGAATAACATTTGGTCATTGCCACATTTGAAAGAGCTTGATTTGTCAAAAAGTAAATTAAAGTATCTTCCAAATACTATTGGCAATCTTGTTAACCTAAAAGCTCTTGGTTTAGTGGATTGTGAACTTGAAAGCCTTCCCGATTCAATTGGTGCTCTTAAATTGTTACAAAAGTTATACTTGCCAGGAACCAAAGTATCAACCCTTCCAGATAATATGTGGTCATTGTCAAATTTGGAAGAGCTTAATTTGTCAAGAAATAAATTAAAGTATCTTCCAAATTCTGTTGGCCATCTTGTTAACCTAAAAGTTCTTGGTTTAGTGGATTGTGAACTTGAGAGCCTTCCAGATTCCATTGGTGCTCTTACTATGTTGCAAAAGTTATATTTGCGAGGAACCAAAGTATTAACCCTTCCGGATAGCATTTGGTCATTGTCACATTTGGAAGAGCTTGATTTGTCAAAAAGTAAATTAAGGTGTCTTCCAAATACTATTGAAAATCTTGTTAACCTTAAATGGCTTACTTTAGTGGATTGTGAACTCGAGAGCCTTCCAAATTCAATTGGTGCTCTTACAATGTTACAAAAATTATACTTGCGAGGAACCAAAGTATCAACCCTTCCAGATAGCATTGGGTCATTGACACATTTGAAAGAGCTCGATTTGTCAAAGAGTAAACTAAAGTATCTTCCAAAATCTATTGGTAATCTTATTAACCTAAAGGCCCTTGGTTTAGCCGATTGTGAAATCGAGAGCCTTCCAGATTCAATTGGTGCTCTTACAATATTGCAAAAGTTATACTTGCAGGGAACCAAAGTATCTACCCTTCCGGATAGCATTTCCTCATTGCCACATTTGGAAGAGTTTGATTTGTCAAAAAGTAAATTAAAGTATCTTCCAAATTCTATAGGCAATCTTGTTAACTTAAGGAAGATTTTTCTACAAGATTGTGAACTTGAGAGCCTTCCCGATTCAATTGGTGCTCTTACAATGTTACAAAAGTTATACTTGCAAGGAACCAATGTACCAACCCTTCCAGATAGCATTGGGTCATTAACACATTTGAAAGAGCTCCACTTGTCAAAAAGTAAATTAAAGTGTCTTCCAAATTCTATTGGCGATCTGGTTAATCTAAACATTCTTGATTTAGTGGATTGCAAACTTGAGTGCCTTCCAGATTCAATTGGTGCTCTTACAATGTTGCAAAAGTTATATTTGCAAGGAACAAAAGTATCAACCCTTCCTGATACCATTGGGTCATTGACACATTTGGAAGAGCTCCATTTGTCAAGAAGTAAATTAAAGTGTCTTCCAAATTCTATTGGCAATCTTGTTAACCTAAAATTTCTTGATTTGGTGGATTGTGAACTTGAGAGCCTTCCAGATTCAATTGGTGCTCTTACATTGCTGCAAAAGTTATACTTGAGGGGAACCAAAGTATCAACCCTTCCAGATAGCATTTCGTCATTGCCACATTTGGAAGAGCTTGATTTGTCAAAATGTAAATTAAAGTATCTCCCAAATTCTATTGGCAATCTTGTTAACCTTAAATTTCTTGATTTGGTGGATTGTGAACTTGAGAGCCTTCCAGATTCAATTGGTGATCTTACATTGCTGCAACAATTATACTTGTGAGGCACCAACGATCAACCCTTCCAAATTGTATTTTGTCATTTAGATATTTAAAAGAGCTCTATTTGTCAAAAAATAGATGAAAGTATATTCTAAATTCTAGTGGCAATCTTGTTAACTTAAAATGTCTTTTTTGAGATGATTGTGAACTTGAGTGCCTTCATGATTCACTTGGCGCTCTTATAATGCTACTAAAACTATTTTTAGAAGGAACCAAAGTATCAACCCTTCCAAATAGCATTTGGTCATTGACACATTTGGCAAAGTTTCATTTGTCAAGAAGTAAATTAAAGTATCTTCCAAATTCTATCGGCAATCTTGTTAACCTAAAATGGCTTTCTTTAGTGGTTTGTTAACTTGAGAGCCTCAAATTCTATCGGTGCTCTTACTTTTTTACAAAAGTTGTACTTTCAAGGAACCAAAGTTTCAACTCTTTTGAATAGCATTTGGTCATTGACACATTTGGAAGAGCTCGATTTTTAAAAAATTTAAATTGAAGTATCTCCCAAATTCTATTGGTAATCTTGTTAGTCTAAAAGTTCTTGGTTTAGTCAATTATGAATTTGAGAGCCTTAAAGATTCAATTGACGCTCTTATAATGTTTTAGAATTTACACTTGCTAGGAGCCAATGTAAAGTATCTTTCAAATTCTATTCAAAATCTTATTGACTTACAATTTCTTGCTTTAGTTGATTGTAAACTTGAGAACCTTCCAAATTTATTTGGTGCTCTTAAAATGTTTCAAAAGATATATTTTCAAGGAAAAAAGTCCACCCTTCCCAATAACATTATGTCATTGACAAAATTGGAAGAGCTCGATCCATCAAAATACACATTAAGGTATCTTCCAAATTCTATTTTCAATCTTATTAACTTACGATGGCTTTTTTCAGATGATTGTAAACTTGAGAGCCTTCTACATTCAACTAGTACTCTTGTAATGCTATAAAAGTTATACTTTCAAGGAACAAAAATAGCATTTGTATATTTGGAAGAGCTTAATCATTGATGCATTACGTCATTGATGCATTTAGAAGAGCTCGATCTATCAAAAATTAATGTAGAGTATCTTTAAAATTCTATATAAAATATTTTTAAATTAAAGTTCTTGCTTTATTGGATTGTAAATTTGAGAGCCTTCTAAATTCAATTGGTGCTCTTACAATGTTTCAAATGCTTTATTTGCGAGGAACAAAAATATCCACCCTTCCAAATATCATTGTGACATTAATGCATTTGGAAGAGCTTGATCTATTAAAAAGTAAATTAGAGTATCTTCCAAATTCTATTATCAACCCTTTTATTCTAAAAGTGCTTAGTTTAGTGGATTGTAAGCTTGAGCATATTCCAAATTCAGTTGGTTCTCTTTCAATGTTGCTTAAGTTATATTTAAAGAGAACAAAAAATTCCAGGTAGTATTTCACTATTTACACATTTGGAAGAGTTTGATCTGCTGAAAATTACATTAAACTATCTTCAAAATTTTATTGGAAATCTTGTTAGCTTAAAATAGCTTAAATTTTATTGGAAATCTTGCTTTAGTAGATTGTGGACTTGAAAGCATTCCAAATTCAACTGGTGCTCATACAGTGTTGCAAAACTTGTATTTAACATGGAACAAAAATATCAACCCTTCTAGATAGAATTTGGTCACCGACACATTTGGAAGAGCTCGATTTGTCAAAAAGTACATTAAAATATCTTCCAATTTTTTTTCATTTGGAAGAGCTCGTTTTGGTAATCTTGTTAAATTACGATGGCTTGCTTTAGTGGATTGCGAACTTGAGAGCTTTCAAGATTCAATTGGTGCTCTTAAAACATTACAAAAGTTATTTTTACAAGAACAAAAATATCAACCTTTCTAGATAGCATTTGGTAGTTGACAGATTTTTGGAGACCTTAATCTATCAAAAAGTCAATTGAAGTATATTCCAAGTTTCCTTGGTAATCTTGGTAAATTACAATGGCTTGATTTAGTTGATTATGAAGTTTAGAGCTTTCTAGATTGAATTGGTGCTCTTACAATGTTGGAAAAGTAATTTTTAAATGAACAAAAAGATCAACCTTGTCAGATAGCATTGGGTTCTTGACACATTTTGGAATCTATCAAAGAGCGAATTAATATGTCTTCCAAGTTCTATGGCTTGATGTTTCAGCAAGATAATTAGATTCTCTTCTTGATTGCAGTTTTAATCTTCTTATATTAGACTTGTTAGATGTATCTTGGATAGACATTCAAACTCATCCTAATTCCAAAGATAATATTCAAAATTTAGAGGAATTAAACATAGATGGGACTAAAATTCATTTTTTCCCAGAACAACACTGACACTTTTTTTATGAGGAATCATCAAGAGACATCTCACCATTGATATTGACCTAGTAATTAACAAGTGATGGAGCACCAAAGCATGTTCTACCATTGTTCCAATCAATGTCAGCACCTTTGGCGAAGATGACAACATTATTTTCAAGGGTTGACTGATAGCATTGAACTTATACATGTAATTAAATGATTATTAATACAAATTAAGGCATAAAACATTTCATTCTAATGCATGTTATCATACTTTGAGTGCATATCTATCATTCTGTAAAAATTTAAGTTATAATATCAAAATGCACTATTTTTTAGGGATAATCATAAATAATTAAAGATAGATATTTGAGATTATAATTAGATTTTAATGTTAAACAATAAGAGAAATTTTTTTTAACATTTATTTATTTTTCTATTTTTATTTTGTAATAGAAATGAGTGTATTTTCTAAATAAAAATTTATTCTCTCATTATTTATGAATGACTTTTTAGAATGATAGATTATTTAATTTTTGATCAAAAAAATAAATTTAGATTGATTTGGAGTTAAATTTGGATTAAACTTATGAAGTTTCTAATTTTTAGGGATTTGTTAGAATTTTTCTAAATTTTTATGAATGTATTTTGATTTATCTTTGATTTTATTGTGATCTAAATGATAAAAATGTTTATATTTTCACGCGCTGACGTGGTAAAGTCACTCACGTGTCACAACGTGGCAGCATATGCAGGAGCCACATGGCTCACGTGTGTACGTACGTGTCATTAGTGGGTTAAGCATCCTTTAAGGGATATAAGCTAACCCATTAAAGACTACACTATATTTATATGCAATTTTCTCCCCGATTTTTGTCATGTGGGACTACTTTTGTTTCTTTTTCTATGCAGGTGTCATGGCCTAATGAGAAGCATTTGATCTTCACTTTTAACGAGAGCCGTTGATTGTCACTTAAAGTGGGGGTACGTGACACATAACTATTCTTCACTGAATCATTTTAAAATGATTTAATTTCATTGGTTCATCTGAGGAGTTGTAACGGCTGAGATTAAACACTCCCAATGGACTCATGTGGACACAATTGCAGCTCAAGCACTCAATGAAGATCAAACGGCAAGCATTACATGACGCTTCTTCTTAATGAGTGATATGACAAAATTTGAGCGCTCAATCTTCGATCAGACAAGTAGGAGTTAACGGTGATGATTCGTATTTGAGCATTTCATATAAACCATTGATCAAAGATGAAGAGGAAAATTGAAATGTCATGCCCAAATATAGGCTATTTATAACCTTGTTCTTTGATGGAAAGAGCATTCTTAGATGTTTCAAGTAATTGAACTACTTAGACTACTCAATCCATGAATCTTCTTCTTTCGTCTTCTTATATACTCATTTTTGCATCCAAAGAGAGCATTAAATCAAGATTTTATCAAAAGAATAGAAAGATTACACCTCTCAAACTCTAAATATCAATTTTCAAAAATGCAAAATGAAAAGCTTGTGATGTGGCAATCTGACGAGACGAGACCGCGAGGTCGTTGATTTCACACGGTATCGCGTCAAAAATAATTCCAAACTTACCAATTTGATGAAAATGTATCGAATTGAAGGGTATAATGGTAAATAAGGGTGGAATCCACAGGGAAATAAGGAAATTCTTGATGTAATCTTCGAAATTGATCAAATCGGACGAGAAATTGATGGTAGAAATTGGGGAAAATGATATATTATGAAAGATAACTTCAAAAAGAATCCACGGAATCAAAAATCATCAAAAATGATCTTGATTTCGTGGAGAAATCAAAGTTTGAAGTGGAGAGAAATTTTCGGACGTGAAAATCACGATTTTAGCTAAAATTCGATGAAATTAAACTCTAAATTCTAATCTAAATAGAAATTAAACACTATAGGAAGATAGATTATGAAAAACCGCTTCCACTAACTCCAATTAGCGATCAAATTGTCGTGATTAAACCGCTTAATCATGAAAAACACCAAGAATGCAAAGATGAAGTTCAAGCGCCGATTTCTCCTAATCCAATCCACCAATTCTCGATTTCAAGGGCTCCGTGGGTGCGGAAATGAGTGTAGAACACGATGAGATCAAGAGAAACGAGAGGGTAGGTGTCTACACAGATCAAATTGCTTGATTTCCAACTCGGATGCTTATAATCGTCAAAGAACATCTCTTTATATAGGCTAATTGGGCGTAACCGTCCGATCGTTTCGATCGACGGTTACGATGGAACGGTCCATCGTGGACCGTTTCAAATAAGTCGTGGCTGTCGAATCTCGATCGACGGCTGGATGCGATCTGATGAGACGCGTTATAAAACGCACGAGATTTCGCTCCTTTGGATCGCGATCCCACGGTCTGGATTTCCCCCTCGCGATCGAATCGTAGCCGTTAGAACGCCTTTAATAAAGGCACGTACGTTGATCCAGATGCGGTGGACCACGGTTCACTCGATCGACGCTCCATCATTCACCGCACTCCCGATCCGACGCCCTACGTAAGTCCACGTCACCTGCATCGTAAAACTGTGTGGGACTTTAGTCCCACACGGGTCAAAATTTAGGGAAATAGAAGCGTTTATAAGATACAACGTTTAAGAGGGTTTGAATACCCTTCCGATATACGGAAGGCTGACTTCTCATATATATGATACCTATATAAATATAAATATATGTACGCCGCGTAGGCACCGCGTGAGCCCGCGTGGCGCTGCCACGTGGCCCTGAGTGCCACTTCGCATCCACATGGGACCCGCGCGAAAACATTAACGCTTTTTTTCATTTTTTAAATAATTTTAATCATTTTAAAATCAATTTTAATTCAGAAAAAATCTGGAAAAATCCCTAAAAATTAGAAAATTCATAAATTTTAAAATATAACTCCAAATTAATCCAAATTTCTTTTATTTGTTCCAAAATTTAATTATTTAAAATATAACTCCAAATTTTAAAAAGTTAAAAATAATAAATAATGAGAGTTTTAAATATTATTTCAAAAATACATTTATTTATTTAAAGATTTTAAATTTAAAAAGTAAATAAATGTTTATAAAAACCTTTTCTCTCATTATTTTAACTTTAAAAACCTTTATAATCTCAAGTAAAGATGGGTTATCAATTATTTGTCTTTTAAATCATCATATTTAACCCTAATTTAAAGTATTTTTTAGATTATAGTGAATTTTTCATAGAATGATAGAAAAATACACATAAGTATGATAACATGCATGTAAATGAAACCATTTATACCTTAATATGCATCAAAAATCAGGTTTCATCATGTTAATATAGCATCTTATCACACCCCCCAACTTACATTATTGCTATTCTCTTAGAAATTTACTATATGATCTCCTTAGAAAGTCTTTTCATCCATTGATCCTACTACTAAAAAGGTGAAGTGTATAAATATATGATCACGTTTTCCTCATAGTGTAGGCCATAATGATCTAGATTCCATCTCTAGGTTGACTTCTTTAGTGCATGTTAGGGTAGTGCTCATCGGCTAATGCTCAAGTCTAACTCTTGATTGTAATCAAGGTGAGCCTATCTAAGGTGTGATGCTATGGTACTGAAAATATACTCACTCTCTCATGAGTGGATGTAATTCCTTACCCTCTCCATAAACACATCACTCCTTCCCTCAAAATAGAGGCTACTTAGTACTTAGAATTCCCCTCAACTCGCTTTTCTCCTTAAAAGAGTGCAATTCAAAAGGATTTGTATCTTTGGATGCATCGTGTGAGGAGGCTGAAGGAAATAAAAGATACTATTTCTAAGGGTATGACTTGGCTAAAAGCAAATATGCTGATAAAACAAAGTGGATTATAAAATCAAAGAAGGTACCACTTATGATGATTATACTCCCAAGTGAGGTGGATGATGATGGATAGGGTAGATGGTGGAGATGATAGTGGAGGTAGAGATAAAGGTAGAAGATGTTCCCAGTTATTTTCCTTCTTGTAACTTATTATTTCTCTCTTTCTTTTGACTTTTCTCCTCTTTCTTTTCTTCTTCATATATATATATATATATATATATATATATATATATTTTGAGGTGGAGGAGTTTTAGGATTTCTGAAGAGAATGTGTAGCAAGTGAAGTGTAGTGAAGGTATAAGCACATGTGGGAGGAAAAATGGAAGGTGAGATGGATATGTGAAATCACTTGGGAGTGTTCATCATCAAAAGCGAAGTTAAAAACAAATTGGTGTTACTACTTGAGTGCTTTGGAAGAGAGAACTACATGCCTATAAGTAAAGATAGGTGCTACAAAAATTATGGATCATTGCACTCTTTAAAGGGGAAAGTCTAGAATCGAGAAATTCCTTGTACTAAGAAGTTTGGGCTAATAATAGGTAAAGGATGAAATTTATTTTCTCTCAAATACTCTCCTTTTTAATCCCATAGCATTTCAACCTCTTGATTACTCTTTTTCCTTGGTGCCTGTTAGATACCCAACCCCAAAGAAGTCAACCACTAACTCTAATCCATTGGTCTCTATAGATCATTTGGCTTTATTACTCAAAATGTAATCATATGGACTATAAGGTCCTCACCTCTACATCTCTAGTAGGTCAAATCTCTAGATGAAAAGACTTCTAAGGTGAGGTAGATTAGATCAAAGATTTTGAAAATAGGAGTTTTTAGAAGGTAGAAGATCTGTTGAGGGTGATACCGTCACGTCCTCGAGTGCTCGGGAAGATGCAGATTTACCTTATCTGCTGATGCGGGTGGCTCTGAGGTCAGGTACGGCTTGAGACGATGGCCATTTACCTTGAATTGTCGACTAGTCTTAGGATAGGAGATGAGTACTGCTCCGCCGTCGAACAATTCCAGAACCACATAGGGACCATCCCATATGAAGCGCAGTTTTCCAGGGAAGAGCTTGAGGCGCGAGTTGTAAAGCCAGACCTTGTCGTTGACCTGGAATGATCGTCGTCGGATATGTCAGTCGTGGAAGGCCTTGGTCTTCTCCTTGTAGATTGCCGCATTTTCGTACGCGTTGTGCCTCAACTCTTGTAACTCCTGGAGCTGGAGAAGTCGTTCTTTGCTTGCTTCGTCTTGTGCGAGGTTGAGCTTTTTGATGGCCCAGTAAGCTCGATGCTCTAGCTCAACCGGAAGGTGGCAGGCTTTCCCATAGATGAGCCGGAAGGGAGACATCCCGATGGGTGTCTTGTATGCCGTCCGGTATGCCCATAGTGCGTCGGGGAGTTTGTGTGCCCAATCCTTCCCATCTGGACGAATTATCTTTTTAAGTATTGATTTGACTTCTCTATTACCTACCTCTACTTGCCCATTCGCCTAGGGGTGGTATGGCGTGGTGATGCGGTGGTGTAATCCGTATTTCTTCAATAGTGCCCGGAAGTGCGAGTTTTTGAAATGTGAGCTGCCGTCGCTGATGATTGCCCTCGGACAACCGTATCGGGCAAAGATGCATCGTGTGATGAATCGCATAACCTCCCGATGATTGTTTGTCCTGGTGGGGGTTGCTTCGACCCACTTGGACACATAGTCCATCGGCACCAATATGTATTCTTTCCCGTCAAAAGGTGGGAAAGGTCCCATTAAATCTATCCCCCAAAGGTCGAAGATTTCCACCTCAAGGATCGGCCGCATCGGCATCTAATCTCGCTTGGAGATGTTGATCGCCACTTGACATTGTAAGCACTCCTTGTAGAAATGGTGAGCGTCCTTGAAGATGGAGGGCCAGTAGAAGCCGCTCTATAGGATCTTGTCCGCGGTCATCCGTGCCGCGAAGTGTCCTCCGCACGTCGATGAGTGACACATCGCCAGTATGTCTCCTTGCTCCTCCTCCGATACACATCGTCGGATAATCTGGTCGTATCCTAGATGGAACAGAAGCGGTTCTTCCCAAAAATAGTACTTAAAATCATGGATGAACTTATCTTTTTGGTGTCGGTTCCAGTGCTCCGGGATCGATCTAGTGACGATGAAGTTGACGATGTGCGCGTACTAGGGGGCGTGAGTCACGATGGCGAGGAGATGCTCATCTGGAAATGTATCTCTGATGTCCTCTCCTCCCGAGATGTGGAGACGCGATAAGTGGTCCGCCACCGAGTTTTCGCTGCCCTTCTTGTCTTTTATCTCCAAGTCGAATTCTTGAAGGAGCAGCACCCATTGTATGAGTCGTGGTTTGGCCTCTTTCTTGGAGAGCAAGTATTTCAAGGCCGCATGATCAGTGTAGATGATGATCTTGCTCCCCAAGATATAAGGCTGGAACTTCTCGAGAGCGTAGACTACCGCCAGAAGCTCTTTCTCCGTAGTCATGTAATTAATTTGAGCTTCGATGAGGGTCTTACTTGCATAATAGATGACCTTCGGCTTCCTGTCCAATCGCTGCCCCAAGACCGCTCCCACCGCGTAGTCCGAAGCGTCGCACATGATCTCAAAGGTTAAGTCCCAATTAGGACTTTGTAGAATCGGTGCCTCGATCAGTGTTTGCTTCAATGTCTTGAATGCGCGCTTTCCTTCTTCGTCGATGATGAAGTCCTTGTCTTTGCAAAGAAGGGTAGTGAGGGGCTTGGAGACTTTCGCAAAGTCTTGGATAAATCTCCGATAGAAGCCGACGTGCCCGAGAAAGCTCCTCAAATCTTTCATGGTACATGGTAGAGGAAGGTTCTGGATGACCTCTATCTTGGCCTTATCCACTTCTAAACCTTTGCCCGAGACGATGTGCCCGAGCACTACTCCCTCTCGTACTATGAAGTGGGATTTCTCCCAGCTGAGTACCAGTCCATTCCTGACGCATACCTCTAGTATCTTTGTCAGGTGAGCAAGAAAACTTTTGAAGTCGTTTCCAAAGATGGAGAAATTGTCCATGAAGACTTCTAAGCTGTCGCCAAGAAAGTTAGAAAAAATTGCCGTCATACATCGTTGGAAGGTCGCGGGGGCGTTTCACAGTCTGAATGGCATGCGTCTGAAAGCGAAGGTGCCAAAAGGACAAGTGAACGTGGTCTTCTTGATCGTCGGGATGGATGGCAATCTGGTTATAGCCCGAATATCCGTTGAGGAAGCAGAAGTAGTTCGATCCTGCCAGTCGGTCCAAGATCTGGTCGATGAACGGTAACGGGAAGTGGTCCTTCTTAGTCGCGGAGTTCAGCTTCTGATAGTCGATGCAGACCCTCCACTTCGTCGGAAGTCGCGTCTGGATTTCCTCGCCTTTCTCATTTGTCGTGACTGTTACTCCGGCTTTCTTCGGAACGACGTGTACTGGACTCACCCATTGGCTATCGGATATGGGGTAGATGATTTCTGCGTTGAGCCATTTAAGAATCTCTTCTTTTACGGCCTCCCATACCCTTGGGTTGAGTCATCTATGGGCCTCCATGATGTGTCTCGACTCATCCTCTAAGAAGATGCGATGAGTACATAGTGAAGGGTCCAGCCCTTTCTAGGTCCGTCAGGGTCCATTCGATTGCTTCTTTATTTTTTCTTAGCACCTCCAGTAGTTGTTCTTCTTGCTTCATGTCCAGCTTAGATGAAATAATTATTGGCTTTGCTTTCTCTTCGTCAAGGAAGGCATACTTGAGTGTAGATGGGAGAGTTTTCAGCTCCAAAGTTGGCTCGTCCATCGGAAGCTCCTCATATCTTGCTTCCTCGTCGATCATCATTACTTCTTCTATGCATTCGTCTATGTCTTGATCGTCGGCAAAGTCGATGGCGCCCAAGTCTTCGGAAGCTCGTGAAGGGTATTTCATAAGTTTGTTGATGTCGACCTCACGGTGTGCTCTCCCACCTTGAGAATTACTTCTCCTTTCCCCCAGTCGGTTACGGCTTTGGCGGTAGCTAGGAAGGGTCGTCCTAAGATAATTGGGGCTTGGCCTAGCTCCTTAGTCATTTTCATGTTTACCACTAGGAAATATACCGGGAAATAACAATCCTCTATTCTTACGATGAAGTCTTCTACTAGTCCATGAGGTTTTCTAACAGATCCTTCGGCTAAGCATAGTTCTACAAGGAATGGTTGTAACTCCCGTACATGATGACGGTCGAATACAGCTTTTGGGAGGATGTTGATACTGGCTCCTGTATCTAGGAGGGACATAGTGAAGGACATTCCTCCTATTTCACTCATGATCATGGGTGCTCCCGGATCTCTCTTTTCAACGGGTAAGGAATTCATCATAATGGAGCTTACCGTCTCACTAAGTTGGATCCGTTTAGGGTTTCTTTGGGGGGTACATATACCCTTTAGGAATTTTGCGTATGAAGGGATATGCTTGATGGCTTCTGTCAAGGGAATGGTTATCATTACCTTTTTAAAGGCGTCTAATAGGTTGTCATCGGTTTCACTATTCTTGGCTTTAGGTCTATTAAGAGCTTGAGGATAAGGCACAGGGGGCTTATATTTGTCGGGGTTAGGTTCAGCCGTAACCTGTTCTTCCTCGTCCTCCGAGTCAGTGTCTTGCTCGACGATAATTGGCGTTTATTTTTCTTCATTTTGGCCTTGGTGGAAAGGGTGATCCTTGTATGGATCCGGCAGAGCTTTCCCACTCCGAAGGCTTGATATGGCCAGGGCTGATTCTACGGCTTCCTCGTTGACGTGTACATGGTTGATATTATGAGTCTGGGTCGACGAAGATCCTTGATTCCTTGGATTTGCCGTGGCCTGCGAGGGTAATTGGTCAGTAAAAGTTACTTGCTAACCCTTTTTATCCGTCGTCGGTTGGACGTTCGTCTTGACGAAGTCCTAAATTTTGTCCACGCGTGAGTTCATTCTCGTCATTTGCTCCATTAGTTGCGAGATCACACTGAGGATCAGGTCGGATGCCGGCGTGGTTTGGCGTGGAGCTTGCGTGTATGCTTGTGGTTGACTCGGCAGAACGACGACTGTCTTTGATTAGGGTAATTTTGCTAACCGTTGTATTGTGGAGGATAGGGTTGATCGTTGTTCGTCCTATATCCATTGTTCTACGAAGAATTGTTAAAAACAGGGGTATTATATTGGTTAGAATAATTATCTGGATAATTTGGTTGTCCCTGTTGACTTGGTCCTCCCGATGGACCTTGTCTATTTATCCCTTTCCCTTGGATTGCCATCACAAGGCAATCTAATTCTACATGGTCGAATCTTGAGTAAGTTGCGCATGGTGATGCCTCTTGGAGTGAGATGGGGCGAGTCCTTCGGAATTGTTGCGGATGTTGAGTGTGTCCAGTAGTAAATTCTGGACTTCCGCCATTTTGTCAATTCTTTCAAGGAGCATCCCCGTCTCCGCTGATTTGGCGTCAAGAGCTTTCGGCATTGCACCTCTTCCAAATGGTTTTGCCGCATTATGGTGACTATTTTCCGCCACCCTTTCAATGAGTTCCATCGCGTCGTCTTCGTATTTGCTCATGAAGGTGCCACCGCTAGCTGCATCCAAAAGGTATCTATCTTGTAGGCCTAACCCGTCATAAAAGATTTGAGTTAACTCGTGGTTAGACACTCCATGGTGTGGGCATTCCCTTGTAAGATCTCTTAATCTCTCTCAGGCCTCGTGGAAGGTTTCACTTGAGCCTTGGGTGAATTCTCGGATGGCTTTTCGGACGGAGGTGGTTTTTCCTACGGAATAGTATTTTCTCAAAAACTCTTTCTCCATTTTGGTCCAACTTTCGAATTCTTTCCCTAATTTCAAAAACCAGTCTTTGGCTCTATCTCTAAGGGTAGCGGGAAAGAGTTTCATCTTCATCATGTCGGCGGGGACATTTTGAAGGGTCATTTATTTCGAAACTTGGGAAAGCTCATCTATATGTATATAGGGATCTTCGGAAGGCTTACCATGGAAGATAGGAAGCATGCTCATCATATGGGAGTCTATTCTAAAATTGGCCCCTCTTCATAGGGGCCCCTCAAAATGAACCGTTGAATTGGGGCTCCAGCCTTGGCTTTGTTTGAGCAAAATAATTAAACATGAATGTTTCTTCCCCCTCAAAAGATTGAAGCCCTTCATCATTTGACCATCTTTTATTCTCTCCATTGCAAAAATATCTCACATTTAATTCTATTGTAGCATAATTTTAATTAAATTGTGAAAATAATTATTAATTAAATTAACATGAAAATAATTATATTTGCACAAAATTCTGAGTTTCTCTCTCTCTTTCTCTCTCTCTCTCTCTCTCTCTCTCTCTTGTGAGTAACTAGAAGTCTAGCGTCTCTCTCTCTCTCTCTTGTGAGTAACTAGAAGTCTAGAGAGTAACTAAAGGACTACAGAGTTAACCTCTCTCTCTAGTGATCTATCTCTCTTTCTCTTGAAACTACATGACTAATTTGTTGGTCTCTCTCTTTTCAGTTCTCTGAACCTTGAAGTTCTTTGTCTTGTTCCTTTGAGCGATTATTGCATCGTTCTCAGGCATTTTTTCTTTGAACTTTTAAGTTCTTTTTCTTTTTCCTTTAGAGATTATTTCATATTTTTCTTAGGTATCCTTTCTCTTAAATTTTAACTTCTTTATGTTATTCTTCTTTGGATCGAATATTTCAATTTTTGGGATTCAATCCTTTCTTTGGACATTTTACTTCTCTTTTTCTTCCTTTGAGCTATTACTTCATTTTTTCAGTCATTCTTTCCTTGGACTTTTTCTTTTTCTTCTTCTTCCATTGAGCAGTCATTTTAATTTTTTGGTATTCCTTCATTGGATTTCACTTCTTATTTTTCTTTTGAGAAATTACTTCATCCTTTTCTACATAATCAATCTTTGGGCTTTCTTTCAGTTGCAAATTTTCAGTTTCTTCTGGTTATTACTTTGATTGATTTCCTCTTTGATTTTCTTGCTCTTCATGTCCATCATTAAAACTCTGTTTCTAGCATTTCTACTCTAGAGATTGAGATTCTCTCACTACCCTCAGCCCCTTTGAATGTATCATCTATCCTCAATCTTTTTAACCCTTTCTAGGTTAAGATTGAAAATGCAGCAACTAATTTAATGAGGATAACAAGAATTATCTCACACATTGATCCATCAACTCCATGTTATTCACTAGATGAGCCTCGGGCAATTGGAATCTTCACATCATGTTCATATCCTCATCGTGATGATGGGGACGCAGCATACATCAACCCGTTGTTAGTGTTCAACTTTGGGTTGTATGTCTCAGGATCCAATTACGTTCTTCAGGAGAGAGAAACAGCAATGGATACATTATTTGGCTAAGAAAATGAAATCTCTCACATAAAAACCAAGGTTTTGGAAGTATTGAATCCTCTCTCTATCGCTGCAAATTATGCATCACATTTATGGGCATCATTTGTGTGGATTCCAGAGTATGATCAGATTGAATCTATCCGTATAATTTCATCAATCGAAGCTGAAGGACGGTTAGTAGATGATTGATTCTTAGTTAAGCAATCACTTCAAAGAGGATCGGTTCTTGGTAACAGGCAATGTTTTCACTGTGAATCTCAATTGGAAGTGTGATTGAGAGATCTGTGTTGCTTGTGGCACAAAAGAACAGCAAAGATTCATGATCTCCTTTAAGGTATAAGAATGTATGCTTTTTAGCCTAATTTAGGTATATTTTCAACCAATATACCTAAAAGTTATTCTCTTCTCCCCCTCCCCTCTTTTCTCTTCAGTTGTGGGTGTGAAATCATTGCCTTCCCATGGTTTTTCATTATCATTCGAACAAAATAGATGGTATAATTGTACTATCCTAGACATTGGATTTCACAGCTATTGAAAATTTTTGTGATGCTACTTTCTCAATTTATCTCTCTCTCTCTCTCTCTAGGTTGTGGATAAAGGGATAATTGCCTTGATGAGCCATTTGATTACTTTTTCAATTAAATAAGGGATTATGAGTAATCTTAAACGTTATATGTTTGCAATCGAATGGAAATTTTAGCTGCATAACTCTCTCTATATTTTCGTTGTGTATGGAGTTATTTCCTTCCTGAGATGTTTGATTTTTCTTTCATTTTAATGAGGGCAAACAATGTTCCATTTCAGAATCCATTTTAAGTCTCTGCAGCATTACTCTCTCTCTACAGGTCATGAATATGGAACCATCACATGAACACACTCTCTCTCTACAGGTCATGAATATGGAACCATCACATGAACACACACTCTCTCTACAAGTCATGAATATGGAACCATCACATGAACACACACTCTCTCTACAGGTCATGAATATGGAACCATCACATGAACACACACTCTCTCTATAGGTCATGAATATGGAACCTGATGGATATTATGTGGCCTATAATCCAATCACACTTTCATGTATCTTGTTTATGTTCATTGAAATGAAATTTATTCATTGTCATTCTTGTGTGATGTTTGCAATGAAGTCCATGAGCATATGCAATGACTAAGTGAATTATGATGAGATCATAATATAGTGATCACTAGTCTTTAAACATATGTTCTAAACATTCCTATTCGTGGGATATTCGAGAAGGACATCGTATTATCCGGAAAGAATAGCACTATCTAATCCATCTCATATGATGAGTATGGCCGATCCTATAGCCATCGGTGTGGAGACACTAAGGATAGATAGTGGGTGCTCTTTGGAGAAAGAGTTCACTGAATTGATCCATATGAATCCTTGAATGGTATTATACCTAACCGTCAATCAGGTTGATTCATGTCATGATTGTTTATGTGGTCCTTTGACTTGAGAAACCAAAGACATCTTGTGGATGGATGATCGTGTTTTGATTATGACTTACGAATCCCTAGCCACGGGATATCTAAAACGTCATATATTGAATACGACATGAAGTCCACGAAGATGATTGTGTGGTCAAGATGGGATCATCCACCCTCGGTATTTGAGGAGATTGACTCAAAGGAATGAGATGCGATGAAATCCTTGGCCAAGGTAGTAGAAATATCGTAGAAGGAGTTCTCGATGATTTCTACACGCATCAGTACTAACTTGAGTGACCGATTAGGGTTTGACAGTTGACCATACCCTAAGTCATTCATGAGTCTAATGTGGATGAAGGATTATACATACATGGTAATCAATGACGGGAAGGTTCCATAAGTGAGTTCTTACATACTCCATATCTCCTAGAGTACGTGGTGTAGCTTGGCACCGAACGGGCTGGCAACTCAACCTATCGATTGGGTTAAATCGATCCTTGATTAATTAATCTATATGTGGATATAGATAATTAATTAAGGTTGACCAATAACGTGTTATTTGGTCTATAGAGTTATTAACTAGTGAGATATATGGACCTAGAGGGTCACACACATAAGGTTTATGGATGTTGGTGGATATAGACATAATTATGAGGGTTTTTATGAAAAAACCTCATACCAAATGTCTATAAATAGGGGGAGGACGACCACAACTAAAGGTGCCCATGCAGCCTTGTGGGAATTCTCTCCTTTCTTCTCTTTCTCTCTTGGTGAAGATCTTTGAAGAGGAGATCCAACCATCCGGAGACCGTGTGGATACCGCTAGAGGCTAGACACTTGAATAGCTTCAAGAACTCCTTCAAGGAATCCTGTAAGTATGTTTTCTCATACATACTAGATGATAGGATCATCTGTTCTTGGTGGCTCGGTATTTTGAATGTCCGATTCAATGTTTTTCCGCTGCATTTGATGTTTTGATCAAAATTTCGGAAAGTTATCGACCTCAGAACCCATTAGTGGTATCAGAGCCAGGTCATGAATATGGAACCATCACATGAACACGCACTCTCTCTATAGGTCATGAATATGGAACCATCACATGAACACACGCTCTCTCTCTCTATTTGATCGCATTTCGTGTCATTGCTTCCTGAGATGTTTGATTTTCTTTTCAATGAGAAGGCCTGCTGCTCTGTCCTAAGTGTTAAACTTCAGAGACTATCATATGTTTCTGCTGAATTATACTCTATGTCTAGAGATGCAGGTCGGGCATATGTAACCATCAGATGAACACATTCTCTGGGTCAACTGCAACAACACGGCGCTGGTATTAGGAGGTCAAACACCCTCACCTATTCCTCCGGACTCACTTTTGGAACCGGTTAAGGGGTCAATTCCTCTTCAAATGGATCTCGTGAGAGAAATGGGATTGATCCTCCTACCCACTCTATGCCCATCTGCCTTTTCTTCCACTTTAAGAGTAGCATTGCTTCTACCTGAAAGTCTCTCTCTCTCTATCTCTTCTTTTCAAGTATCTATTTTATAAATTGGTTTTTTTATGTATTGGGAAGAGAACTGGGGTTCAATATATTGGTCGATGTTTGGGGTTGCATGTGGTGGAATACAACTCCCATGCTTTAATGTTTGGATCAGAAAAGAAGGCTTGTAGAGCTCTTACATTATGTGCTTAACACTTTTCTTCGCCAATAGGTCTGAATTTGTTAATTACAGTTGTGTTTAACACGGCAAATAGGCAAATTTGGTTTTTTTTCTCCTGGTTTTTACTTTTTATGGAGGTTCTTCCATGTCATGATTCGAAGTGAGCCCTGAAATCCTTATGCAATTTTGTTTGAAAATTTGAGTTCAATGTTGCACTATATAGAGTTGAGAGAGAGATACTTTAAGCAATATATAGATTATTATCTCCATAGAATTTAGACCTGGATAAGTTTTTTCAAAAAAAAATTTAGACTTGGATAATCCTACATTTAAAAATAGAGAGAGAAATCATTCAGCAACTCATGATAATTTCTGCCAACTAAATTTAAAAATAGAAAACCTCATTCTTAGAGAGAGAGAGAGAGAGAGAGAAACAAACAGACAGACAGACAAACAGACATGATGATTCTTGTTACACTTGATTGACCAGAGCTTCAGTGCGGATGATAATGGCGGATACTCTTCTTCTTCACCCGTTCTAAGAGAGGGGAGAGAGAAATCATTGCAGTGAGAGAACTTGAATATCGAGTTTGATTTGAATGTAAAGTTCACGGATGCTTGACATGGATCAAATCTCAAATCTCAAATCTCAAATCTCAAATATAATATTTCTGATCATAATTTATGAAAATAAGGTGAGAAATATAGAAGATCAAAGTTGCAGAAGATACAAATGAAGAAAGTCAAGTGTGGAATTTTGGTAGAATTTTGATGTTATGATATTATTATTTCCTCTTTTATGATAAATAGTTTGAAAATATTCATAAAACACCATATCCATAGTCACTATAGTATCATAGGAGTGTGTCAACCAATTCAAATGCAAAAATTTAATGAGCAAGGACACAATAAACTTGAAAGTTTATGAAGTCTTTTTTCCATATTTTATTATACATAAATAGAAAACTAATTTCAGAGTGGACATCAGTATAAACAAAGAATCCAAAATCCATAAACTCAATATTATATTTGCAAAGAACATTATATATGTTTTGTTTGAAGATGCTAAAATCATTATATTAAATTGAAGTTCGATTGGGTCCCTTTGTATGTTAGCATTTCACAAAATAATATGATATTGACTACTTCTAGACTTTCCATATTGTTTATTATTCAAGTGTTTGTTCAAGACTTGATGTAAAAATTCTCTTATTAAAGAGGAATTAAATGATGAGGTTTTAAGGTTAGAAAGCAACCCATATGTTTCCTTATATTGTCTGCTTCAATCTTGTAGACCTTAAGAATTTCCACATAATCTTCATTCTCAATATTTATTTTTAGTGTAACCCACAAACATTTTATGGATCTTGAATTCAATATCGGGACCAATATGTCTATCTATTAAAAAAATGAATTGTAGATGTGTTATGGGGCTTGAGAACAGAGGACACACAAGATGGACTTTCTTCAATATAGACAATGAAAAGTGTGGCATTTTTATTCAATTGAAAATTAGAATAGAGAACTTTTTAGAGATAAACTAAGTTGTCACTAGGATCCATGAAAATCCTTGATATTTAATTTTATCCACCAACATTTTTCATTTTCAAGATTACATTGACATGGTCAAGAAATATCCATCAAAGTGATAACCATATCATTTCACATTCAAATGAAGAGATAATAGAAAATATTTTTTCGTACTTAGTGAGTACCAAGATAAATGTATCAAATATTTGTTTCGTTGGCTTAATTGGAGCAGTGGATCCAAATTGATACACGAGAAAACCCACATGACATGTATGATTTCATGCGGATAAATGAAGACCATTTATTGTGCTCATTGAAAAACACAAAAAAAATTTCATCAAAGGGAAGGCTCAAATCACCAAAAATAAAGATGAAAACTAACATTGTTTGAAGTCGAGGTGAGATCCATAGAGAATGGGGTTTAACACTATGCTCTTTGCCACTCGGATGGAATTTGGTAAAATATATAATAAAATTGATTAGATGGAAATGATACATAGATAGGTTTAGAAAGAGGACAAAATAAGCTTTCCAATGAGCCCAAGACTCCAGAAATTGTGGGAGAATCTAGTGAAAGAATTTATAGAAAACTTGAGAGAGGGATAGAGAGAAATAGGTGAGTGAGGAGAGATAAAGAGAGATTGAAACCTAAATATATACTTAAAAATGTGGAAACTAAACCTCACTACACGTTGTCTCTACTAATATCCACATTCCTAACCTAAATTGTATGAAAATTTGACCCAATCCAAAAAAAATGTCGGATCAAGGCTAGACATCCAAATATATGTCCAAGAAATTTGAAATCATGCCATACTCAATAAAAAAATAATCACACCTTGGGTAGTTACATAGCCCTAAGGAATGTCTTTTCATCCTAGACAAGGTCGAGGTGGCATTGGGGATCATCATGAATCCAAAAGATGAAGAACAAAGTTTAGGGAAATGGTGATAAAATATGGAAGAATGAAAGAAGAAATAGTTGAGGGGATTGCGATAGTTCTTCTATGTCCAATCACCCCTTTAAGAAGGAATGACGGATGTGATTTGACCACATCACCCTTTCTGAGGGGAGAGAGAGGTGAGTTACTAGGAGATAAAAATGGGATAATTGAGGCAGAAAAAAATAGCATTGCGCTGGGTTGGGGGGTTGCAACATGGTCAGATCTGGGCACTTGCACCTAGATCATGCTATTTGACCGCCAGAGGAGAGGAGAAAGAGTGGGAGTAAAGAATCAAGGACATACAAACGATGGCCAATCTAGGCTGTAGCAGCCAGATTGTGACATGCGGCAGTGTTGGATGGAGAAGAGAGAGGTAAAGGTGAAATGAAAAGCGGTCATCCAATCATGGGTCTACCATAGAGCACTCTAGGATTGTCCCATATAGGGCAATGTGATTTTTCTAGAAAAGTAAGCGTATGTCAATGAGATTGTGCCATGTGCCTTGCTCTAGTTTTGATGCAGAAAGCAAAGACAATAGCTAATAAGAACTCATCACTTCCATATAATCCATGGGCCCCCATAGTTCACATCTATTTGATGATCCTCACAATGCCACATCACCAACAAAAATTTAACTAGAACTAAGAGAAATAGATAAAAATTTTAGTTAGAAATGAATCAAAAAAGACTTATATTCTAGCCAATGTCCCCATATTGTGATTAATGGATGCCATTTGGGCCTAACCTAGCTCGCTCGCTGGTGCACTACCAAATGAAAGTGCTCACACATCAGCAAAAAGGTCCCCTATCTTTTAAAAGAGGATGTAAAATTCAAAATAACATCAAAAAAATCTGTGCTAAAATTCATACCTTTTAAGAATTAATATCTTTCAATTAGAAATCATCCCAACACAAAGTTTTTGCCATTTTCATCAAAATTAAATTTTCTTTCCTCTCATGCATTTATGAATCGATAACTAGAAGATAATGAATAGATTTAATTTAAAAGTGCTTAATTGAACTTAGAGATGTCAACTTGGTTCTTTATCTCGTCATCATCTTCATTCAACCAATTAATCTCTAGAAACAAGAAAATTTAAGAAAACACTATTAATCTTGAAAAAGGTCAAATGCAATTAATTCTCCAAATTAAACGTAAAAAAATGTGAAAAGATCATTTAACTTAAATAATATGAATAGTAAAAAATGTATCTAATTATCACTTCATTTATGACCAAGGGCATGAGGTTGAAGATATCAAGCATCGAACTAGAAGCTTATGGAATTATGTTGACATATTTTCCTCTTTTTTATTGACTTTCTACTTGAACTCCATCTCTCCCATTTTTCATCTTTCTCATTTGTTCTAGAAGTATTTTTTTCATGCATATATAAGCCTAAAAAACTTTAATATGGTAAGTTTTTTTCCTCCAAAGCACCAAGGTTGGCAAAATTAATCGTTTCCCACCTGATTCAGGACTTTGTCTATGTTTGGTCTTAGAGCAACTCTCATATTTGGGACGACAACCATATTGAGAAAGGGAGAGAAGGCATCTTAGACTAGCGCATTGTCTTTTATGATAGAAATTGTGTTGATGCAATTGTTTGGATCGCTCATAATTCTCTTCAAGTATTGTCTAAAAAATTATTATGGTTTCAACCATGCAAATGTAGGTGCATCTTGAAGCACATGGATTTTGAGAGGTGGTTGAATCACAAACAGTGGAGAGGAAAAAGGATCATTGACAAATGTTTGTGATTTTTGGGGCATTATCAGAAGACTTCATGGCATAACTGAAGCTCTCAGATGAGAGTTTGAGAGGATGGTCATGGGAGAAGTTTACCAAGATTGCCGCCTAGATGAGAAGCATTAAGGAAACTGTTGAAGATGGATATTAGGTCACTAAGCTTCTCCAAGAAGCCCCTGAAAATTTAAGGCTATCACATCAAATATTGACAATTGGATCCATGGCTTCATTGAAAGTTGAATATGTGAGGTGGATCTTGTAAAATCTATGCAAATAAAATTTGATATTGACAATCTTAGAGATAGGAGCATCTTCTTTTGTCTGAGGCCATTTTGAAGTCCAAGAAACTGAAGCAAAAAGGCATTGTGGAAGAGGGTGTGGCCATGATAGGAGAGGAGAATGTGGAACAAGTGGAGGTGATGGAAGACAAAATGAGTATTCAGAAAAGGAGAGGACTTGAGAAAAATCCTAGATGACATGTCTTATTGAGTGTCATACAAAACAGGAGGAGGAGAAAGCTCAAGTTGTGGATGTTGAGTAGCAATAGTCCACACTTGTAAAATTATAGCACATCTTGAAGTTTTTCTACTTCAAGGGGTCAATGGGTGAGATAGGAATTAAGGCATGTATTATTTATATAATGAAGCTAGGAACCTGTTGAAGCTAGAGAGAGAGAGAGAGGGCTTCTGTCTTTTTCTACTAGATAGATGATTGATGCTTGTTTCAAGAATTTAATGAATCTTCTATTGGTAAAGTGAATATGGACATTAATCTACCACAAAGATAGCTTGTTGAGGATGACATAATGGTTTTGTTGAGAAGGGAAATAGGCATGTGCTTGACATGGTAAGAATCTTCATAGAAGACAAGAAGCTTTTGCATGAGCACTATGGAGAAGCTGTCAATATGACTCCGTATATATTAAACCAAGACCCATCAAAATCTTGGATGGAGACACCCCATATAAATTTTGAATAAGATTAAATCCAAATGTAAAATATTTTAGAGATTTTGATATGCTTGGTCAAGTTGAGATACTTGAAGATAAATAAAGAAGTTCAAGAAAAGAGCGTACTAACGAGCGATGAAACATGCGGTCATTGAAACACACGATCGTCGGTCAAAAGATATTATTCCAAACTCACTTTGATTTAAAAATCAGAAATCAAGCACAGTGATAAGATCGTGTCTAATCCACAGAGAACATGGTTGACGTTTCTTGAAAGAAATGACATGGTCAACTTAAGCCTAATTAGGTTTTTTAAGGAAGGAATGAGCTATATAATAAATAGAAATAGTACTGATATGTGAGAGAAGATATTTTTAGAGTTTTGAAAAAATTTGGAGAAGCAAAAGTCAAAAGTCAAAGCATCGACTTTGACCCTACTTTGACTTTCTGTGAAATCATAGAAGGAAAAATGAGATAATATTACAAAAATTCTATTTCTAGAAACTAGAAAGAAATATGAGAAGTTTGATATAAAGATCATGATTTTTACAACACAATTGGATTAATTGTGATTTTTCAAAGTCCACGGACGAGAAGGACTTAGAATCAAGTTTCGATCAAAATCATTAAATTGATAGGTGTAATGACATTCAGTTTTAGCAAATCACCTATTCATAGAAATCTTACAATTATAGGATTACAAAGACTCCAAAATTTAATATTTCTACCTTCTAATTTTGTAGTAATAGCCCTCAATATTCAACACCCAAATTCGGACTGATTTTGAACAGTAGTCGCTCAAAAGACAAATCGAGGGGCCAAAACTTGATGAAAATTTGCAATCAAATATCCACAAAAAGCTAACTGAAAAGGAATCCAATGCAACCAAATTCGTTAGAATTGGACTTAAGATTATGGAGAAATCCTTATTCAGAAATCAGAAAAAATCTACAAAGAAATTTAGAGAAAATGCAAAATTTCTGATCCTTAAAACTCTAATTACCTATCTAAACCTAATCTAAATGATCTAGAAGGTGAGGATTATGAAGGTGTCACACTACTAACCCGATTGACGCGAAGATTGAGCCTCAAATTACTTTGGTTGCTGTAGATTTCTCCAATTCCTTCTCCAATGTAATTTTGGCGTTCAAGGGGCGGTTACCAAATACTTTCTCACAATTTGTGTGAATTTCTTGCCTCAATCCATGCACGATTGAGTGTAGGGATGCAAAGGACTCATGAAGAAATCAAGATTTTCCTCCAAAAATGCTCAACTCAACGTTTCATCAAGAGTTAAATTTTCGTAAAAGAGAGAACACTAATTTATAAAGATTTTTGGCAATTTAATCTGGGACATCCATTATCTTTTAAGAAATTGGACAGCTCAGATGAGACCACGACGCGCAAAAGAAGTGGGCCACGATCCCCACGCCACGGGCCCACCTTCTATTTCAATTCCACCTTTAGATCTTCATCGGAGCATCCACAAGCTGCCATGTGTCACTCCAAGATTCGTCGATCACGAGAATAAATCCTAGCAATTGGATCTCACTAGTGAGATCGATGGCATTAAATTCATCACATGCTTTTGATCGAGATCTAGTGGACTGAGATCCAATAGATCAACGCACGCCTATTCGCACGCCTAATTTGACGCCTCACGAGATGCCGCGTCGCTTGTAAATAAAATTAAAGTTAGTCCCTTGTGGGCAAGGTTTAGAGATTTCGCGCCTTTATAATGGGGGACCCCTTATTCATTTTGCGTCGATCTATAGGCCTATGATGCCGCCCTCTCTCCCATGTGATCTTTTGGCCACTATACCTGTGGCCTAATAGCCCACTTAGACTATGGGTCATTAGCCTAATGATAACATGCTATATTTACACCATAAAACATGATTTTTGACTATTATTCTATGAAAAAGTCATTATAATCTCAAAATACTCTAATTTAGGGTTAATTTTGATAAATTAGAGTTTAATAATTTGATAACCCATCTTTTTCTTGAGATTATAAGTGTTTTTAATTTAAAATAACAAGAGAAATCATTTTTTATAAACATTTATTTCATTTTCTAAAGTTTAAAATCTTAATAAATGAATGTATTTTTTGAAATAATAATTTTAACTCTTGTTCTTTATTAAATTTGAATTTTCAGAATAATAGATAATTAAATTTTGGATCAAATGAAAGAAATTTGGATTAATTCGGAGTTATATATTAAAAGTTATGAATTTTCTATTTTTAGGGATTTTTTTCCGGATTTTTCTGAATTTATTTCGATTTTTAATAATAAAAATAAATTAAAAAATGACAAAAAGGATTTTCTTTTTCACACGGGTCCCACGTGGATGCGACGTGGCACTCAGGGCCACGTGGCAGTGCCACGCGGGCCCACGCGGCGCCTACGCAGCGTTATATATATTTTATAATTATTATTACTATATATAGTATAAAGTTCTTCAGCCTTGCCTATATGGGAAGGGGTAATCGAACCTATTAGACCGTCGGGTCTTATAAACCGGACGGTTTCCTAAAATTAACTCCGTGTGGGACTAATCCACACGCCTTACGTATGATGCAGGTGACGTGGCGCGATGAGGAGCGACGGATCAAACGGGCGATCAATCGACGCGCGTCTATCGCATGCGCCGTGGACCACTAATCAATCAAAATGCACGTAGCGTTTTCTTGATTCCGTGGAATCGATTTGAAGTCTTCTTTCATAAAATAGCATTTTCCCCAACTTCTACCATCAATTTCTTGTCCGATGTGATCAAATTCGAAGATTACATGAGGAAATTCCTTAATTCCCTGTGGATTCGACCCTTATTTACCATTATACCCCTCAATTCGAGTTAATCTCCTAAAATTGGTAAGTTTGAAATAATTTTTGACGCGATACCGCGTGAAATTGACGACCTCGCGGTCTCGTCTCGTCACCTATGCCCCACGTAAGAGCTTGACGGATCGTGTTCGTGCGTCGTTAAAACACAAAAACGTAGGTCAAACAAAATTTATAAAACCGAACTCACAAAGACAAGATATAATAATCAAGTAATGTGTAAGTATTGGGTCTATCCGCAGAGAGCAGGGTTCACTTTAATTGCAGAGTTGACTTGGTCAAACTTAGATTTAAAAAGGGGTTTTAAAGAAATAAAAATAAGATTTAATGAGTGGAAATGATATCAATAGACCTAATAAAAAGTTTGAAGAATTTAATTCTCGAGTTTGACAGAGAAAAGTCAAAAGTCAAAGTCAAAGCATTGACTTTAACCAACAATAAGTGCTCTGTAAAATTAGAGAATCAAACAGAGTCAAAAGATTACGAAAATTATATATTTAAAAACTAGAGAAAAAAATGGAATTTATTGATATATAATTCGTGATTTTTGGATAAGAAATGGATTTACTATGAATTATTGAAAATCAAATATCAGAAAATCCCCAAAATTAACACCTCAGAGGAAATCTTCAAATTGAATGGCCAAATGAAATCCAAATCTTGCAATTTATATGTCAATAGAAAGTTAAGAGCTAGAGGAATCTAAAAAGACTAAAATTATTGAATTTTGACTTATAAATTAAAAGTAATTGACCCTGAAAGTCAACGTTTGACTTCTGATGAAAGATGACCAGTCCTCGGTCAAACGTCAAATTGGAGGGCCAATGAACTTGAAATTCGATGAATCTGCTATCCACAGAAAACTGATGAAAAGAGGAATCCAATGAAACCAAAATCAAAGAGATATCCTATTTTGAAAATCAGCGATTTTTCGGACTAAAAATTAGGGAAAATGAAGAACACTATGATTTAATTTACAAAATTAAACATCTAAACCTAATAAAAACTCAAATTACCTCTTGATAATCGATCAAATCTCACTACTAACCCAATTGCCGTAAGAATGGGGCCTCAATTCTTGTGGATTAAAGCGAATTTGCTCGGATTCTTTCCTCGTGGACGTTCGGAATTCAAGGGAAAAATTCGATGAAATCAAGAGATTAAATCGTGATTATCATGCTTCAATGGCTGCGTCTCTACACTCTTGGAAGCAAAGGATCACGAGAACTTAAGACCTTCCTCAAAATTCGCTTAATTTCTTCACGAATCGATCAAAAGTTGAAGAACAAAGGGAGAATTACATTGGTTTTAAAGAGAAAATTAGCCCAAAATCGTGGGCAATAGAGGCGGTCGTGGGAGCTGATTAATGGCGTCGTGGGGGCAGATTGAACGTGGCTTTGATTCCATGAGTCGTGGCCTTGATTTCGCCTTGATTTAGCAGTGGAATAGCCCAAAATCGTGGGCACGATTGCGCGGCGATCGGGCTTAGATTGCAGGGCGATCGAGCGTCGATCGTAGGGCTTCCACGAATGGCGCCTCAGACGCGAAGATCGGCGATGATCGGGCCACGATCGCGCGATGATCGGGACACGATCGTGCGTTGATCGTGGTTTCTTCGCGAAAGAACGCCAGCCGTCTGATTGCTCTCCTGATGACGATCGTGTGCTCCTGATCACTCCCTTTCGTCGTTCGTCCGATGGCGATCCAACTGTCCCGACGAAATGCGATTTCGGCCGTTCGATGAAGATCATGATCGTCCCTGCATCCTGATGAAGACCACGATTGTGATCGATGACAGGTGAGCCAGGATGATGATCGGACGATTCCGATCCTTCCACCTGTCGCCCATCAAGCCTTCACTTAAGTGTCCATTTCGCGCACGTGTTAAATCACTGATCGCATGGACTCGAGTCCACGCGATCGACGCCGCGCGATCGTTGCTGACCCCTCGTGATGCCGCCACGTGTCCTGACGAGGTAATAAACGTGTGGGACATAGTCCCACACGCAGAAAATGTTCGGAAAAGAGGTGCTTAAATAGGGGGGCGCAATTATCCACTAATTGCGTTACCGCCCCCCTCTCTTACCAGGGTCCCACTATGCCCATGGGCCCTCCAACTGCCAGCCCCTCCATCTGCCACGTGGCGCCCCTCACAAGCGTCCGCGTGGACTGCAAGGCCACCTGCCACATGTCCGCCCCTTGTGCGCCACCTGCGCCCCGCGCGGGCCAACCGGGCTCTGCCACGTGGCCTCAGTGCCGCGTCGCACATTCGAGGTGGTCCCGCTCACCACGTCAGCACCTGCAGGTAAGAACCCCCTTTTTTTGCGATTTTAAATAAGGAAAAATCACATAAAAATCAGAAAAAGGTATAAACTTTAGAAATTCCTAACTTTAAATATACAACTCCTTTTCAATCCAAATTTTCCCCATTGGATCACAAATTTCTTTCTTTTTAACATCATGTCATTTAAAATATATTTTGAAAGAAGAAATCAAGATGAATTAGAATTTACTTAAATCGTTTCTCACTAAACATTCTAAATCATAAATTCATCTTGAAATTATCCTTCCAAACATTTACTAAAGTCAAAAATCATTCAATACAAGAGATTAACTTCTATTAATTTAAACTTAAAAAAAGATTAATCATCTATTAAGCATGAAATTATCCCTAATTTATGCATAAATATCAACTTTAGTGAAATGACATGCATCATATTCACATAAAATAAGCATGAATATGAGTTAATTAGGATAAGAATTCAAGTTATAAATGCATGTTATCAGCGCTAGCGTCGGTCTGTGCCGGTGTAGCTGGTGCTGCCATGTGGGCGCATTATCACATCAGCACCGCACGGGTCCCACGATGTCTAAACCCCTATTTTTGCATTTTCGGCATTTACAAATCCCGAAAAATCAACATATATTCCAGAATATTATGTAAACTTTAGAAATTCATAACTTTCAATTTAAAAGGCCTTTTTGACTCAAATTTTTTCAATTGGATCACAAATTGTTTCTTTTTTAATCCCATGCCACTTAAATATGAATGTAAGCAAGAAAATATGATGAACTCAAATAATTCTATCTTGACTTTAAAAGCCAAATTAAGTCAACTCCCTAAAGTTGACTTTTGATTCTTCTTATCATTCTCTTCTTCTAATCTCTTTTTTAATCATCCACTAAAGTCTTAATAATTCAACTCAAGGAAAATTGTTCATTTCAAGTTGTTTGACTTTGAAAAAGGTCAAACATCAATAAAACACCTAATTAACCCTAAATACTGCAAAAAGGTAGACTTTAGTGAAATGGCATGCCAATGGTGAAAATGTCATAAAACTATGATAACATGCATCATAATTACATAAATTAATCATTCATATCAGTTAATTATGATTAAAATACGAGTTAAATATGCATGTTATCACGTACCCATGGCTCATATTATGTGTGGAGTTTTCAAAATAGGCTACAAATCTCATGCCCCATAGAAAACAGAGTACATATCAGCATAGATATCATACTAAAAAAAAGGCCAATGAAATTTGAGCACTTATAACACATAGAAAATAAAGGTACCAATCAATCTCATAAATCCCACAATATTACCAATGAAATAAGAACAAATCAATAAAGTGACTCCATGACAAGCTAAAAATTTTTGCAATTTTAAAGTCTTAATTAGATTTTAAAAAATCATTTGATTAATTGATTGATGAAATATAATGTGAGTAAGGGTCAAAATCAATAGTATGAGGTTTGAATTTTTAGGCTTTTGGATTAAGTTAAATTTAATAAATAGATTGTAGGAGGAAAGATTTTTCTAATGAATTAACTTTGAGGCAAATCAGATTTAACACAAGGGAAAAATTAAAGAGAGAACTTATAGAGAGAAAGTCCCATAGTATAAGAGAGAAAATAATCAAAGTCTATTGATCCAACATTAAGGGAAAAAAAATGATGATAAGACTAAACTAAATTGAACCAGCACAAAATTGACCTAATTAATTTCTAGATAATAGGTGTTTTCTTTTGATTTTTTTTCTTGGTAGATATTCAGAATTCTTATGAATCTCTCCTAAAAATATTGATTGAAATTAGGATCAAAGGTGAAAGGAATACCTAAGGAGAACCACAGGAAAATTTTTAAGGGACTAGAAAATAATTCAAGTTGGGAGTGTGATAACATTTAGTATATGATTGTAATTACATAATTATTAGTGCATTTGAAGGCATAATTCATACATTTACGGTGTATGTTATAATGTTTTGAGTACATCTTCGTGAATTCTATGTCATTTAATTGAAAATCTCAGTGTACATTATTTACTACTAATTTTGTGTAATTCTTTTCAAAATCAAAACTCTTTCAATCTTAGCCCCATTTGCTTGAGATTTTGAGTTATTTAGATTTACATGACAATAATTATGAATAATTGATAGAAGAATAAGATATTTAATTTTAAAACACCTTTGAAATTTATCTAATTTGTCGTATCTAAGTGAAATTGGAGGGCTATGGGCATAAGTATTTCAATCTCTTGTTATTTTGTAATTTAAAGGCATAGAATGATATAACATTTAATTTCTGATTTAACGAATAAAATTTGGATGCAAGAGAAGTTTATTTTGAAATATTTTTGTTGGGACTTAAAAAAAATTAAAAGCCTAATTAATATCTTATAGGTTTGTAAGTGCTCATTGACATTGTGAGCTGGCATGCTAGTGTTGCCTCATGATTATAGATCATTCACTGTGGCGATGCCATGCACCACACATGCAACTCTTGCGCAGCACACATAAATTTAATTTTTATAATTTTTTAACTTACCATTTTCGTTGAATTTGTTTCAAGTAAGGTGGTGGGCTGTGATAACATGCTATATTTACATCATAAAACATGATTTTTCATGCATATTAAAGCTAAAATGATTTCATTTACATGCATGTTATCATATTTATATGTATTTTTTTCTATTATTCTCTTAAAAAGTCATTATAATCTCAAAATACTTTAATTTAGGGTTAATTTTTTTATAAATTAGAGTTTCATAATTTGATAACCCATATTTTTTTCTTGAGATTATAATTGTTTTTTTAAAAGATAAAAATAATAAGAGAAATAACTTTTATAAACATTCATTTTATTTTCTAAAGATTAAAAATCTTAATAAATGAATGTATTTTTTTGAAAATAATAATTTTAGCTCTTATTATTTAATTAATTTGACCTTTTTAGAATAATAGATAATTAAATTTTTGGATCAAATGAAAGAAATTTGGATTAATTTGGAGTTGTATTTTAAAAGATATGATTTTTACAATTTTTAGGGATTTTTCTGTATTTTTCCGAATTTTCTATGATTTTATTTTCAATTTTTAATAATAAAATAATAAATAAAAAATAAAAAATGGGCGCGGGGCCCGCGTGGATGCGACGTGGCACGCAAGGCCACGTGGCAGCGCCACGTGGACCCGCGCAGCGCGCTTACGTGGCGCGAATATATCATATATATGGTATTATACCTATAATTATAAATGGGTCTTTGTCCTCCCCTATATGGGGAGGGTCATACCCATATAAACGGTCGAGTATTATATACCCGACCGTTTCTATAAATTAAGTCCGTGTGGGACTAACTTTTTTTACTTACTTACCTTGCAGGCGACGTGGCGCGACGACGGCCGTCGGATCGAGCGGATGGGAGATCGACGAGCGTCGATCGGGTGAGCGAGGGACCACTGATCGGGGATCAACGCACGTGCTGATTAACCGTTATTATAACGGTTGGATTAGCGCGACGTGGCAACATCACGCGCGTTGATCGCGTGGAAACAAGGCGCACCGGAGATCAATCAACACGTGCCTAAATAGAAGCGTTATAACGGCTGAGATCGTTCGGCGTGGATCAAATCTCGGCCGTTGGATCGCGATCGAAGGGGCGAGATCAAAGGCGTTTTATAACGTCTTTCTGACGATCAGATCTGGACCGTCCATCGCGATCCAACGGCTACGATATTTTTGAAACGGTCCACGATGGACCGTTTCATCGTAACCGTCGATCGAAACGATCGGACGGTTACGATTTTTCGCCCTATATATACACATGTTCTTCGTCGTTCTTAAGCATCCAAGCAAGAATCAATCAAATTGACTGTCAAGACACCTTCCTTGCCTGTTTCTCTCGAGTTCTTCCTCTTCCTCTTCAATTTCCGCGTCCGAGGAGTGGTAGAAATCGAGATTTGGTGGAGAGGTGAAGGAGAAATCGCAGCTTGAATCCACCGATCGCATTCTTCGTGTTCTTCGTGATTAAGAGGCTTAATCGGCACGATTTGATCGCAATCGGGGATTAGTGGGAGCGGTTTTTGCTTCCTAATCCTCCAATCTAGTTTAATTTCAGTTTAGATTAGTTTTTAATCTTCAATTTCATCAAATTTCACTTAAAATCACGATTTGTTACGCTCGAAAATTTTCTCTCCACTTCGATTCATGATTTCTCCATGAAATCAAGTCCGATTTTGACGATTTTTGATTCCGTGGAATCGATTTGAAGTCTACTTTCATAAAATACCATTTTCCCCAATTTCTTCCATCAATTTCTCGTCCGATTTGACCAAATTCTAAAAGATCTTCTGAAAATTCCTAAATTCCTTGTGGATTCGACCCTTATTTACCATTATACCCTTGAATTCATGATTAATTCTCAAAATTGGTAAGTTTGGAATTAGTTTTGACGCGATACCACTTGAAATTGACGACCTCGCGGTCTCGTCTCGTCAGGCTGTGGATCATTTGATCAGAAAATTTCATGATTTAATGTGGGCTGTCCATACTAAAGGGAAGGGGTATAGGGCGCAATATGGTGAAGTGGCATTTTAAGAGGCACGAGCCATGTGGCTCCATCTGGAGCATCCATACTAAATCCAAGGGTCGAAGCTTGATCATGATAATTAAGTGTCTAAATGGACACATGGCACAACTGTAACCATCACAATCAAGAGGCACCTTGATTAGATGGCTACAACCAATTCTACCAATTTTAACACACTCTCTCCTCTAAAAAAAGGGAAATTCTTAAATGATTCTCAATCACTTAAGGCTTTGGACCAGCTTGTACTTAAATATCTAGATCAAACATTGTTGCTAATTCATTTACGCATCAATTGAGCATTTGAAATCAAGATTTCAATCAGAGAATTGTGAGACTTTACTACTTAAACCACTTTTTTTTTTCGTAGAACACGTCAATATGTAAAACCTTGATCTAGAATTTAGTTGGTCATTTATTGGTGTTTTTGGGTTTATCGAGTCTTATTTTCAATGAATGCATGAATTTGGCTCATCACGGTCCAAGATGAGATTCAACCATCTAGAGATTGTGTGGAGACCGCTGGAGGTCGACATTTGAACCTATTCAAAGAGGTCTTTAAAGGAGCACTATAAGTGTAGATTTTGAAATGCACTAAACGATAGGATCATTGTTTCATAGTTATTTATGTTTTGAAATCTCCATTCTAATGATCTGGACAACACATCAAGCCTCACATCCCAATAGTTATCCAAAGTTATCTATTTATCGACATATAAGTGGAATGATAATAAAGAAAATTCTATTATAAGAAAATGGATAAAATTCATGTTGAAATGATTTTCAAAGTATTAGATATCAAATTTTCAATTTTAGGTATTTTTTCTATTTTTTATAAAGTTTTTAGGAATTTTAATAGATTTTATTCAAATTTTGGTCAGTTTCTAATACTTATGATCAGTAGATGATAGGGTTCTAGCCTTGTGAAACAGCTCACAATTGATCCTAAATGTATTCTCAAACACCATTGAGTTACTTTGCACCAATTTTTTTCAATAAATACATCAGCATTTATTATGATCGTGTATCAAATGAACTATATAGCTTGATCAAGATGATTTGTGCACAAGTAGCCTTGATCCAATGCTAATTGAGACATTTTTTCACCCTCTTTGGAATAGTAAAGGGTTAATCCATTAAATTTAGTCATTTAGGTCATTATTTAGGTTCTTGATCCTTTTCTTTGCTCTTTCCACTTAGATTTTTAAATAAATTCCCTAATATATATCCATTATATATCATTTGATTGGCATGGTCTATTTTGTAAATATAAGAAAAATTGAAGAAAATCTAGAGTTTTTCAAATATAATTCTTAGGGGATTAGACCTTGATCCATTGCTACACTAGTTTATACCTTTTTAGAGAGTTTGAGTATTTCTTTAACATGTTTGCATGTTTTCAAATTCACTAGTTGCATTCAACATGCTTGTCAAGTAGAAAATTTTAAGAAATTGAGATATTGGGATAAAAAGGAAAGAAAAATAGGGTTAGCGGTGGGCATTGAGAGATAATATAGGAAGGGAGAGAGATTGAATGGGAGAGAGAGAGAGAAATAGGGAAAGGTGAAAGATAGACATTATCTCCCAAAAGAAAGATATCAGTATCTTGAGAGGGGTAAAAGCAATGAGAGAAAGTTTCAGGTATCCATATTAGGAGAGAGCAAGAGTTAGATCATAAAAAATATATGGCAAAAGGAGAGAAAGATAAGATAGTGAGAAAGTGAGAGACATTAGGATATATAAGAGAGGAAAATTTTGAGAGAAAGGGTCACAAATTAATTGGGGTAAAGACAGGTAGATAAATGGAGAGAGATAGGGGAAAGAGACAGGGGACACATATAGGGAAATAAAAGATATCAAAAATGACATACAAAGACAAAAACCGAGTAATTGGTGAGAGCAAGTGGAAATTGAAATATATTTACACTTACAAGGGTAAAGATGCTGAGAGAATCAGATATGAAGGGAAATAGGACCTCAAAAACTAAGATAGATAGATGAGAAGATAGAGAAGAGATAGATGATTGGGTGACATAGAAAGAAAGGTGAGTTAAGAGGGATGGGGATAGATAAGGAGGGATGGACTGTGAGAATTTCATCGGAGGATAAGTAGAAGGAGGTTGTATTTGTTATTAGAGAGGAGGAAAGAGGAAGTGAGAGGATAGGGATACACAAAAAATGGAAAAGAGAGAGTGAGTGAAGGCTGATAACATGCAATCTTAACATGATAAAACATGATTATTAATGCAAAATAAGGCATAAAACATTCCATTTATATGCATGTTATCATACTTTGAGTGCATTTCTATCATTCTATGCAATTTTATGTTATAATCTCAAAATTCATTAATTTAGGGTTAATTATGATGAATTAAAGATTAAGGATTTTATAACCCATCTTTACTTGAGATTATAAGTGGTTTTTAAAGTTAAATAATAGGAGAAATCATTTTTTATGAACATTCATTTAATTTTCTAAAGTTAAAATCTTAAAGAAATGAATGTATTTTTGAAATAAGAATTAAATCTCTTGTTATTTAAATAATTTGACTTTTTAGAATTATAGATAATTAAATTTCAGATCAAATGAAAGAAATTTGGATTAATTTGGAGTTGTATTTTGAAAGTTATGATTTTTACAATTTTTAGGGATTTTTCTGGATTTTTCTGATTTTATTTTCGATTTAAAATGTTTAAAATAATTAAAAAATTAACAAAAAGCGTTGTATTTTTCGAGTGGGACCCACGCGGATGCGACGTGGCACTATATATATATTTATTATTACTATATAGTATAAAGGGTCTTTAGCCTTCCGTATATCGGAAGGGGTATTCGAACCCTCTAATCCGTCGGGCCCTATAAACCCGATGGTTTTACCTAATCTTTTCCGTGTGGGACTAAAGACCCAGACAGTGTTTCAACTGCAAGCCACGTGGAGCGAGGAGAGGCGTCGGATCGGCAGTGCATCAGAAATTCACGCGTCGATCGCGTGGACGCGCGGACCACCTGATCAAATCAGGCACGTGCTGGAAATCCAAGAGTTATAACGGTCAGATTTTACGTGACGTGGCGGCATCACACGCGCCGATCGAGTGGACGCGCGGTCCACATATCACTGATCAAGCATGTGCGCTTTAATGAGGAGTTATGACGGCCGTGATTTAACGTGCTGAAACGCATCGCGACCGTCGGATCGCGATCCAACACGCGGAAGTTGATGCAATTTATAACGCATATCGCGAGATGGAATCCGGAGCGCCCATCGACAATCCAACGGCCACGACATTTTCATAACATTTTGATTAGATGCGTTTAATCCGGACCGTTGATGCGGATTAAACGCATCAATCGGACGGTTACGCCCATTTTTGCCTATAAAACGAAGAGTTCTTCGTGATAGTAAGACATTCGAGGAGGATTTCTCTTAATCGACCCATCTACACCCTTCCTCTCTTGAATCTCTCACTTGTAATCCCTTCTAGACTTGATTTCGCGTCCACGGAGTGTTTATAAGTGAGATTTTGTCGATCGATTGAGGAGAATTTGTCTCTTGAACACCGATGTTCAAGTTTAAATTCGCGGAATGAATAGTCGTCGATCCGGCGATCAATTGGATCGATTTGATCGTTATCTCGGGTTAGAAAACAAGTTTATCCTCTCATCTATCGTCATGTATCATCAATTTTAGGTTTAGGATCTTAATTTAGTTCAAATTCGTTTTTAATTTCAATTTGTGTTCTTCGCGATTCCAAAAATTTCATCTCACTTCACTCTTTGATTTCTCCGCGATTACTAATCCAAATCGAGTGATTTTTGATTCCGTGGATAGATCTTTGAGTTATCTTTCTAAAACCTATATCGTCATGAATCTAGGAACTTTTGCTCGCATTGTATTGTTTGGTCCCATTTTCCCTAATTTTTCACCTCAATTCATTGTCCAATTTGACCAAATTTCAAAAGATATCTCGAAAATACCTTAATTCCCTGTGGATTTGACCCTTATTTACCATTATACCCTTCAATTCGTTATAAATTCCCAAAATTAGTAAGTTTGGAATAATTTTTTACACGAGACCGTGTGTAATCGATGACCTCGCGGTCTCGTCTTGTCAAAGGCCAGTGGAGATGGGTAAAGAGGGAGATAGGAAAGGAGAGAGATAGAGTTAGAG
The DNA here is from genome assembly GCA_024174645.1 of Lemna minuta. Lineage (NCBI taxonomy): Eukaryota > Viridiplantae > Streptophyta > Magnoliopsida > Alismatales > Araceae > Lemna > Lemna minuta. The sequence continues at coordinate 14,562,116 of CM044109.1, read as the reverse complement.
TGACTTGGGGATAGCAAGAGAGAGTAATTTGGGGAGAGAGAATGAGGCCCTAACTAGTTTCACTCTATTTCTGAATTTTATTCATCACAGACTAATGAGTGATAATTTTTTTTGAAAAATTTCTATACTTATGATGTTGTTATTATGTTTTTATCTAACTTCACAAAAAGCATTCCATTTAAATAGAGTCAAGAAATTTGATCGCTTAGCTTTTTCAATATGAAACATCTCAAGATTATTTAAGTAAAAACATTCAACATTTTGTAATATGAAACATCTCAAGCTTTAAGTTGACCTGTTAAAAATTTCAATTGAAACTAATGATTATAATAACTAACCCCTCATTTTCCTTTTATCTTAGGATAAAAATTTCTACTCCATCACAAAAAATTAGGATAAAAAGGCAATATGTTTTGAAAGTTATTAATTTTCTAAGTAGTTAAATTTTTTTTTAAGATATTAAACATTATTTCAAGGCTTTCCATGAGTACTAAGGGTGGGCCAGGTTAAATTAGGATAATGTGGCAAGCAATGCCCTCAAGTAGGCTGCCTCCTTTGCAAGGCTATCTACATAGTGAATAAAAAAGGGGGTAGGAAATAGAGAAGATAACATACTTCATTTGCCTCTGATTAGGACATTAGATTTTATAAAATGAAAACAACTTGTATAACCTTTTGGAATTTTTTCCCCATGTGGGACTAATGCTTTTTGAAGTACTTGATTTTAAAACACCCTTGGATGGGTAAAGTGACATATTCATGGTCAAATCAATGAATCTAGATTCACTGGAGCTTCAAGGCACAATTGAAATGTAATCTTCAATTTTTACTTACTCAGATCAATCAAACCATTTTTCTTCAACCATGAGCTGCAATCAAGATGTCAATATGAATGAGTTATAATGGTCAAATATATGAATATATATATATATATATATATATATGGGCAATGTGGAATCATCACAAAAGTTGAACTTAACTAAAAAGAATTGAGACTTTCTAGATGATGTGGCACAATATCCACCCTCTAAAAATAAAATTCAATCTAAAACTTGTGATTTAATCATGATGTGTCATCAAATCAATGTTGGTGTGCTTTCAGCATGGAAACTCTAACACCGCAATAGAATTGATTATAAAAACCACTTGAAATTTGTGCTCTCTCTTTGTCAAAAAGCATTAGGAATCAAATCAAAGCTCTAAATCTTTTTCTTTCATCAAAAACCCAATTTTAGTGGGCTTTCCAAAGAATTTTGCATAAACTGTTTTGAAAAATGAATCTAATTGGCATCGGGTTTCAATAGACTTTAGAGTTTGAACTTTGAATTCTATCTAAGAAGAACTAGAATCAAATCCCTGATTCCACAATAACTTGGTCATTTCTTAAATTAACTTAGGCCAATAGAAAAGTTTTCACAGTGTTCATAATGTTTCATGTTAGATTAGAATTGTATCATGTTATATTAGGCTTATTTCATGATTTTCACACTAGTTCAATATTTCTATCTCTAAAAATTTTCATGGCCTTTTTTCTTGTTATTTTTCTCTGTTAAGTCCAATCAACCTTAGACTCAGTGGATTCTTATTTATGTTCTCTTTATCAATCTTCTAGTTCACCAAATTTTTTTCCCTTGATCGTTCTTCCATTTGATTGACTTTATTTGGTTATTCATTAGTTCTTTTTGTCACACCCCTAAATCTCCAATATTTTGAATCTTAGTCATTATTTCACTTAATGAATCATTATTTTAAGTAACTTAGCTTATATTTTATGTAAAAACATGCATCTAGAAGACAAGATTTAATGCTTCTCAATGTGTAGCATGATTTTGAGAAGTTAGGGAGAGGAAGGATACATGAAAACTTTACTATCCCATATTTTTCCTTTAAAAAATATATAATGCATATAAAAATTCAAATCAAGGCATGGTGGACAAGGGATAATCTAAGAGTATCCAAATTCTTGAATTATTTTGACGATATTGGGCCCAAGATCTACTGGAGATAATATTTTAAATGAGAAATTTTTTAAATAAAAACTCTCAAAAAAGAATTTTCATACTAGTATGATAAATCTTTTGCCTTCAATCTCTCAATCCAAAATTACAAATTGAGATTCCCTCACTAGGCACTAAATCTTGAAACATGGACCAAAGCATCTTTACAATTTGACGCCCTTGACGGCCATGGATTTTACAATTTTTCCTATGATGAAGTCACCATACTTACCTAGTTTTCAGTCTTAGGGAGGTGTAGAGAAATATTGAAGGCTGACTCTTTATCTCCTCAAAGCAAAATTAGTAATAAATTTAATTTTATTTAAAGTTCATTAGACATGTTATTTTCATCGCCATTATCATTTGTCGTCATTATGTATTATCATCAGCATCATTCTCATAATGATCATCATTTTTCATCTTTATCATGATCATGATTGTGATCATCATCATTCTATTCTATCATCATTCATTATTCATTGTCCTCATTATATATCATAATGATCTTTATTAAGGAGCTATTCATCTTTCATTGTCATCACTATCATCAGAGATATCATTTATCATGCGATAATCATCAAATATTATCATCATCATTGTCGACTTCTTTATCATCATCAACCATAAAAATAAGGGTTCTCATCATCATTCATCCTGCCCCTCATCAGCATCATCACCTGTCACCATCATCATCATTCATCCTGCCCCTCATCAGCATCATCACCTGTCACCATCATCATCATTGTAAATCACCTCAATTACTTACCATCACCATCATCCTCTTTCTTCATTAACTTTTTCATTTTATGATCATCATCAAATACAATTTTTGAGGTCAACCTCATTAAAAAAATTTCAGGTTTTTATCCTATTTAAAAATTCAGTTTGTGGGATTTTATTGCTTTCCACTTATTTTCAAAAGTTAATGAATGCATATATTCTTTAACTCTTTACTAACATATTGGGCTTGAAACTTGCATTTGTGCTTGTTTTCCTGCTTAATTTCCTCCATCCTAGACAGTTGATGATAGCGAACAGCAATCCATCCATGTTGATGCGATTGTGATCGTGATCGATTCATTGATTTGTAGGGGGGAAATGGATAGATGGAGAGAATGGACTTGAGAAATGGGTAGCAAAAGCAAGATATCTACATAATGTTAGATAAGATGGGTCAAGTTCTAGTAATAAAGTAGAGAATATTCGCTTTTTATTGAATAATTGAGGTTAGGAGAGAGAAGGGAGATAGAGAGAGAGGCAGCATGCCCCTTCTTTTTTTTTACTACACAGAAATTAGATGGGAAAAGTCCAGACTAAATGCACACCATTCCCTGACACAAGCCAGAATTTGCTAGCATGTAGAAGAACCAGAAGTCTCTTCACCACCGGACCGATTTCTCACTTCAAATATGAATTCTAGCTTCTCATGACCTCCTTTCTCTTCTAGTAATTAATTCCTTCATGATAATGTAAAATTTTTCAACGTTCCTTCTTCAACCATACATGAAGAGGATAAGATTTCTCCATTCGCCAACATACACATCGAGATGGCATCTTGGCAACATGATATTTCCATAGTACATTGCAGTGAAAATTTCATGTCAGTGGGATCTCACACCGCTGCCAGGATCGGTTGCCATGAACATTCACTATCATGCCTCCACTTCAAATTGGATTATACTAGCATAGGCATTCCTGGCCCAAGATTCATTCTTTTGCTTGTAGAAAACCAGCAAAGTCAACCGCCTTGCAACGTCAACCGCCTTGCAAAGTCAACTACATACTGATCTTTGACAGTAATCTGCATAGTCAAAATCCTCAGCATCCTGGTCCGAAACTTGCTGGCCACGTTTCATTCTTATGCTTGTTGTCAACCACCAATGCTAATTGCCTAGCCAAGTCAGCTACATACTGACCTTTGATTTTCATCGGCTCAGTCAAAATCTTTGCCATCCCCCAAGCAAGTCTACGACATGTCTTTCCACCATTGTCATGAAGTCAACTCTTGTTCTTCCATACTTCAGAAGTTATCCTTAACTGGGTCAGCGTCCCTGACATCCTCCACAAGCGTGTAAGAAAATCCAGAGCGTGTAAAGCCAATCTGTCAACCTGCACAAAAGTCAAACCTCCTGTTGACTACAAGCTCAGCTTCAATCTTAATCTGGCGGGTCAAGCTCTGCAGAACCCACAAGACCGATCCCCGAAGATCGCCAGCAACAAATGCACTGACCTTCCCATTGACTTCAATCCAACTCCTTCCCATCTCCTTTTTCACCTTCTTCTCTCTCATCCCCCTCCTCATCCTCTCCACGTCTTCCCATCTCCCCTCTTCTGCTGCCACATTGCACAAACCCACATAATTCCCAGCCATCCTCTCCTCCTCAAGGGCTGCCAGCGCCCTAGCAGCAATGCCAGCCAAATTAGGGTTCCAGTGAAGTCTACAACCAGATAGAATTGCTCCCCAAACACTAGCTGTCGGTTCAACTTCCATATTCTTCACCATCTCCATTGCCTCCTCCATCCTCTCAGCTCTTGCCAGCAAATCCACCATGCAAGCATAATGCTCTGCTACTGGTTTTGTAATGCAGCTGAAGATCTCAAGCCCTTCCTCCACCAATCCTCCATGGCTGCAAGCAGAGAGCACTCCAACAAACGTAACCTCATCAGGGACAATTCCCCCATCTTTAATCATGTCATTGAACACCTCCACTGCCTCCTTGGACCTCCCATTCATGGCGAGAGTAGAAATCAGGGAGTTGAAGGAGATAACATCCTTCACCTTCATCTCAGCGAAAACTCTACTCGCCTCAGCGACATCGCCACACCGTCCATACATAGCAACGAGTGCGTTGCCTGTGGCAGAATCCCCAGAGACGCCACATTTTACTGCAAGGCCATGAATCATCTCACCAGAGCGAAGAGTGGCAAGGTTTCCACAGACACTTATCCCACTTGAGATTGTGAACCAGTCCGGCTTCTTGCTGGAGCGGATCATAGCGATCATCTTGTCCATCGCTTCCTCAAACATTCCATTCTGAGCTAACCCTGAAATTATCGAATTCCATGACACCACATCTCTGTCTCCTTCTGTGATGCGATCAAACAACTCAAGAGCACAATCCACTGCTCCCTGACGCAAATAACCTGAGACCATCACGTTGAAGGAGACAACATCTCTTTCAGGCATTTGATCAAAGAGATCACGAGCATCTTCCATCTTTCCAGAACAGGCATATCCAGAGATCATAGCATTCCAGGCAACAGAATCCTTGTTCATCATCTGGTCAAAGATCTTCCGGGCTTCATCCATGTCCATGATGCGAGCATAACCAGAGAGGAGAGCAGTCTCTGCAGCTGGGGATTGGCGAGGCATCTCACAAAGGAGAGATTTGGCCTCAGCAAGCTTTCCGACGCCAGCCAGTCCACTGATCATGGCTGAGAAGGAGATCAAATTCTTTTCTGGCATTGAATTGAAGAGGGGGAGAGCCTCATCAAGCTTTCCAGAGGAAATATACCCAGATATCATGGCGTTCCAAGCAACGACACTCTTCTTCTCTGGCATCCGATCGAAGATCTTCCTGGCTTCTTCCAACATGCCAAATTGGCAGAGACCGGTAATCATGGTGACGAATGATACAACATTCTGACGAGGGAACTGCTGGAAAAGCTTAAGTGCACCATCAATATCACCAGCACGAAAGAATCCAGCAAGCATCAAGTTCCATGACACAAGATCTCTCATAGGTATTTCACCAGAGAAGAAGAACTTCGCTGCCAAACCAATTTCCCCTCTATAGACATACCCAGAAAGCAAGGAATTGCACGAGAGGGAATCCCTCTGAGGCAATTCCTTGAGCAACTTCCAGGCTTCCTCAAACTGCCCATTCTTCGCATAACAAGAGATCATAGCATTAATACAAGCAGAAGAACTCCTCCTAATGTAGTCAGGCATGAGTTCAAAAATCTCTCTAGCCTTACCCACCATTCCCTTTCTAGAATAACATGTGATCATGAGAGAGAAGGAGAAAGGGTCCCTGTGGGGCATTCTATCAAACAGTTCCCGGGCATGACGAAAAAGTCCATGGTTAGTGTAAGCTGCAATCATGGAATTCCAGGAGAGGAGATTTCTCTGGGGCATCTCATCGAAAAGGCGGCGGGCTTCAGAAATACGGTTGTTCTTGGAGAAAGCAGAGATCATGGAGTTGAAGGAGACGACGTTGCGCTGGGGCATGGCGGAGAAGATGGCGAAGGCTTGATCGATTTGGCCGCATTTAGCGAGCTGAGTGATTCTCTGGTTGGCGAGGAAGATAGTGTTCATGGGTGCCGCCATGCTCTTTTGCTGGTCCTTTCTCTCTCTACGCAAAGGTCACATTTCCATAGCTACGGTTATTGACGGGCAATCATGGCCAGGCGAAATCGGAACAAACAGGAACGGCGGGAAGAGAGATGGGTGATTCACAAGAACAGTTGAGGAAGATGTATAAAGATCAACAGACTCGTGCATACGCTCGTTGCAACATGAGACCACGCTATCATTCTCCAGAGCTCTCTCTCGATTTAAATATATATATAGCAAGTCATAGCTTGAACTACCCTGGATGGATCCGCCAGCCCAAAATCTTCACCAGCGAACCGCACTATTCTTCGGGTGATGTACAGAGGCTTCTGTCCACCCTCGGAGCCTCTAGCCAACCAGTATACAGCAGCATCAGCGTCTCCCCGCCGCAATGACTTGTGGAGAGCGCTGATCAAATTGAATGCTCCTCTCCAGCACGATCATAAGCCAGATGCTTACTCTGCATCGCAGTCCGCCGCATCCATGAGAGTGATCTTGATCCCCTCGTCAAGTCCCCTGTTTGCCGCTGCGGTGGCGGGGAGATCGAGAGAATTGAGTGCCGCCCGCGCATCCCCGTCACAGTGAAGGGAGAGGAAGTTGATGGCTTCATCGTCCAAGGCCTCGGCGGGCATCGGCGGGAGCACAGCGGAGCAGGGCAGCGATGTCGCGGGGCTGGAGAGGATTGAGGGCGAGCACGCAGCACCGGGAGAGAAGAGGCGTCGTCAGGTGGAAGGAGGGATTCTCGGTGGTAGCACCGACGGAGAGGATGCTCCTGTCCTCGATTGCGGGGAGGAAAACGTCCTACTGGGCTCTGCTAAAGTGATGGACCTCGTCCAAGAACAGCACCGTCCTTGCAGACGAAGAGCCTCCGAGGATTTGCATATTTTTTCGGGCTTCCTCAACGGCGTCTCTCACGTCCTTGACGGTTGCAATGACAGCTGAAAGGGCGACGAACTTGAAGGACGAGGAAGATGATGCAGAGAGGGCTGTAGCAATGGAGGTTTTTCCTGTGCCAAGTGAGCCTCAGAGGATCAAATTTGGAAGCTTTCCGAGATGGACAGCAGACCGGAGGACGGATCCAAGACAGAGGATATGATCCTGGCCGAGAATCTCTTCTATATTGCGCGGTCACATGCGTTCTGAAAGAGGCGAGAGGGAAACTGGTGAAACCTTGGGTCTTTTAAGCGAAAGAGAAGAGCTGCGGGAGCGTCATCGAGGTGGGCTTAAGGTGGGTCATGTGGGGTGAGGAGGAGGTGAAGAATTGGTGGAGAGATCAGCGGGGTTGGGTGGCGGTGGGGGCATTAGAGAGGATCCAGTCGGCGTTGGCGGCGGCGGCGGCAGAGGTGCTGCTGGTGTCCGAGAGAGCTTGGGAGGAGAGTTCCTCCGAGAAAATGCAACTGTATTCAAAAAGAGAGAGGAACAACGCGCACAGACCACTTTGATCGATCGAGGCGTCAACCTTATGCCGATCGATCTCTATCGATCATGATCATCCAACCCTATCTGGAATGGCCAGATCATGATCAACAATTGGATGATCAACGGAGTAGATCATCAACCAATGTAGATCATGATCAAATCAACCAACATAGATCAATTAGACGAACAGAGAGATGGAGAGAGATATCATTAAAAACCATCCGATCAGCTACTCGCATCTATCTCCATCTGACATGTAAATTTAACATGAAAAATTGGTCAGTAGCAGAAATATGAAATTCAGAAAATCCATCAACGCGAAAATTGAATGAAATTCGGTGGTATAAACCTTCGGAAGCTATTTTAGGCAGGAGAAGACAGGGGTGTTCAATATTTCTAAATTTGAAATTCATTTTGGGGAGATCTGCACACTCAATCGAAGTTTAACCAGATAGTTTATGGCATACAATCTGATGTTTTCTTCATGTGGGCTTCTCTCTCAAGAACAAAGGTGGAGAGTGAGACACAGAGATCATGGAGGGATGACCGGGGCACCAGGGGTCAACACCCACTCTGTCCATGATCCATCGTAGACTGGCACGTCACCCTTGCCAAGCCGGTACAGACCCTAAAGGAACAAGAAAGTCAACCCCATTGATTTTACATCAATGAAAAAAGAGAGATTTTACCAGGGCAAGGATGCAAGCTGTGACCCCGGTTGCACAAGATGCCACAATGGGAGAGTCCAGCGAAATCCCTGAAAATATACTGAAAGTGAATAGCTACGAAAGTTAAACAGGGAAAGTATTCAGGTATTTTGACCTTCGTCCTTGAATCTTTTTGCGAGGTCAACTCGAGGGAGGAGAGTTTGAGAGGTGCCCAGAACCTGTGGAACAAAGGTATCAGAGTCTAGTATTTGAGTGCTTGAGATGGGCACATCATTTTACAGTGCGAGAGAGAGGCAGAAACTGGAAGAGGGCAGGAAGGAGGCAATTTAGAACCCTGGAGCCAATTATTGCATTAGAAGGAATGCATCATTCGAGTGTTCATGAATGAACGAACACAAAGAAAGAAATTTCAAATGAATACAAACGTTGAACAGCTTGTTGTTCATGTACAAGCCTTAAATTGGAAAAATGTACAGTATTTTGAGATTCTTCCCCTTAAAGATAGGAACAATAGGGATCTCGTACAGATGTTTCCGAAAGAACATGAACATGAACACATACAACTAAATGACGAACAGTTTGTTTTTGGCAAACCAGCCCGAAATTAGAAAAAAAATTACAAATGTGTTGCTTATTTGTGTTTTTGCAAATGAACATGAATACAACGGGAAAATTTAACATGAAGACAAACTCAATCAGTTTTTTTACAATTCTTCTTTTGTATACGAACAGGTTAGGTTGTGAGTGCTAACGTTTGGGCACAACCCTAGCCAAGAATAGTTTGATTACGTCAGCTACAGCCCTTACAAGAGAGCGATTGTACGGATATTGTTGTTCAGTGCCACTATGACCACCATGAAATCTTACAGTAGGCTTATGTCTGACAGTTTTCAGGATGGAGATAATATGACATGAATTGGGTACTTTCTTCCCTTCTCCTAGATTGAACCGCCTCTCTTTCTTCCTGACAATCACTCTCCCCACCGGTTCCTATTATCCGTTCAGACCCCTATCTCCTATCCCTTCTTTCCCTCAGATATTCTATACAGTGTCTCTCAGATGAAACTCCCTTTTGTTGTCACTGATATCTCATTTTATTTTCCCACTTCAGAGCTAGATAATGGTACAAATCAGATCAGGGTTGGATCTTCAGGTTGCAGAATAAGAGAGGACAGGAGAGAAAAAGAGAGGGAGAGAGGCGGGAGTCAGGTGATCATTATTGGCATCAGTATTCGATTGATTCCTGAAGCCTAAAAAGGAACACAGAAGGAATTCCAAATATGAAAGTCTCTCTCTCTCTCTCTCTCTCTCTCTCTCAGTGGCTCCATTTATCTCTTCCAACTATTGAATCAAAACTTATATTTGGATCAAGATATTTACCTCTAGAAAGGGAACACATTTGGTTCCTGGGATATGACCACTTCTAATCCCTTTCCTTGGCTCTGGAGCCACACCACCAAACCTAAAATTTAATTCACCTCAAGAATTTAGGTTAAGTTTTTAAGCAATCCAAATTGAAGATTTTATTTTCTCTTAACCTGCCCTTTGTCCGCGCATCTATGTGCTGGTACTTTTGCTCCTTAACATTCTGCGAGACCTGAAAAACAGTTTTGAAGCCATTGACTTAAAATTATAATTTAATAAATAGGAGTGTCTTGATAACGAAATATTTATTCATCAAGAAAATAAATATCTGACAGACAAGCTATCTTCAAGAATTTACAAGGACAAGACTTAAGGTGGACTAGGCGAGTCGGAGCATATACACCTAGAACAGCTGAGAGAACGGATTTGAGAGTCTTTCCCCCAACCTCTTCACTCAAGGAAATTCTTCAATGCCCCTCTTTTTGAAACTATCGTCTAATTTACAGCTGAAGAGAAATGGAAGATGGGGGTAGGGGTGCCAGAGGAAACAGGACTCGTGAATCAAAAATATGATCCGTGAATCAAAAAAATTCTGATTTAAAATTCTCCTTCAACTTTTTTTTATCTAACAAAATGACATGAGAGTAGATAATAAATTGAAGAAACCAAAGTGTACATTTCCAACATCTAAAATAAACGAGACTGCCTTAGACCTGGGGGTTTAAAGTTGAAGCGTCCAAACCAAGGTGATCTCAGTCAACAATCTGAAGACCTTATAGAGAAAGAAATCGAATCAAAAATCAGATAAAAGGTTATGGTTGAAGTCTAGCAGTTCAGCATTTGGACTGTGATAGAGACAATAGTATTAATGATGACACAAGGAAATAAGTGATGACTATCTAGACTAACTTTCAAACTCTACTTGTACATCTTAAGTAGGAGAGGGACACAAGGGTGGAGAGAAGAACTCCAGACTAAAGCCTGCTCAGGCTTGGGCAGTGCATGCACTCCAAAATGGGTAACCTCTTGGGTAGGAAGAAGAGGGTACTTGTACCAGTTGGCAACCGATTTCGGGTGATCTTCCTTCGAAACTTTCACCAAAACTAATAAACTCTCCTTTCCATGGTTACAACTATGTCTCTGTAAATTCAAAAGAATTTAAAGTTTTCTACGACAGCTTCAGTCTAGTATGCAACAGTCTTCAGTCTAGTCATATTTAGCTGCGAGTAATAAATTTAGAAAAAAAACCTGTTCAATCGTCCATAATAAATGAGACTGTAACTTTGCTTTAAATATTGCTGGTTCAACCTGGAATAAAGAATTAAAATAAAAAAGTATAATGGTTAAAAAACCATTGGAAAAGGGTTATCTTAAATACTGATAGTTGACAACAAATATATTACAGATTAGGAGACAACAATTTTACTCGTTGTGATGTCCATCACACATCAAAGGGAGGAGAAAATGACCAAAAAAACCTGTTGCATTGTTTTTGCAAACGGGAAAAGTGAATTTAGGGCTGGAATTCTATATCATTTGTTACGTGATTCCCTCACAAAAAAAGACTCCTATCATGATCCCTCAAAATAATCCAAACCATGATCACAACACATTCTTTTGGTGTCTTTCAAACCCTAAACATCAACATAACATATATATAATCGAAGGAAACATACCGACAGGCCTTTATAGATCTTTTCTACGGCATCAGATGCAGCATTGATGTTAAGAATGACTTCATCTGGATTGCTGGATTCAAGATCATATCCAGAAGCATGCCAGAGGGGAAGGCCTCCATCAAGGACCCAAACCCTATTATGACCAAAAGCTCGGAACATCCTGACATTGGAAAATCTGCATTAGACTGAAGTGGATCTCCTACTTTTGTTCTATGAAGGGTCTTTACGTATTTTTTATCCTTCTACACCCCCCGTCTTATGGCATACTGAGCTGTAAGAGAGTCATATTCTCAGTTTTAATGAAATGAAGAGAGTTTTGGTCTGTCTCTCTCTCTCTCTCCAGTTTTACAGAATATCATAGGAATTTGCGAGTAAGAGTAAAATCAGTATACTATTCTGTGGAATAGATGGAAATTTTGAAAAATAAGAAGTAGAAAATAAGAAGGCCAAGAAAGGAAAGACACAGAAACATGCAAATTGGTATCTAAGAAATCTTTTAAAAATTAAAGAAAAGCTAATTAAGGGAATGATAAAGCCAAAAACAGAATAAAATAAATAAAACGCATAAAAAAACTCACCACCAAACTCGGGGAGCGCTGAAAATCCCCTTTCCATCATAGACAACTACTCTGTCAGTATTGCGTATTCCAAGGGAAGAAACTGCAGCGGCAAAAGCTGCCTCAGATGGCAGCATGTGTGGCAACTGATACACAAATCATGCTAATCAACTTTAGGTCAAAATGATTACAAATAGCGGAGGATATATAACCTCATGGTTCCTTAAATAAGAGATATTGAACAAAATTTCAGCTCATCATCAAATTTTGATAGTGAGAGAAACATCATTGACTAACTTGGTGAAGAAAAAAAATGCATATAAATATTCAAGTAGGAACATCAAGTAGAGTGCTAGAACCATACCCTAGGGTGAGGCATGACCAAGGCCAGCGCTCGCCCATAATTGCAACCAGGTGGACCATTGCAGACAGGCAGGCACATGGCCTGCAATACTTTCTGGATCCATGCCGGTCTGGGTTGTTGGGCCTCTGCAATGCACGCGAAGCCCAGAACGAGCAAGTCATAGAAACTCCAAAGGGTTCCTACAAACCCTGGCAGAGTAGGGCCAATTAGGCCTTTGAAAGTGGATGCGAGATTGGGAATCTTCAGGACAAGGCTTCTCAGCTAATGATTTCTAGGGAAGCTTTCTGGCCAGGTGCGCTCACGCGTCCCGAACTTCATCTCTCTTACACCAATTCCCCTCCTGTCTATCGGTGGTCCACCTCCCTCTCTCCCTGCATTGATCTCTTCGAAAGATGGCCACTCCAGCATCTCCCTTCTTTTCTCAATCTCTCTATCTAGGAGCAATCATGGCCAAAAATTGATTGTGTTTTGGGTTGACTTGGTATCAATATCATTTTGGTTCCCAGCTGACTAATTAGGGGCCAAACATAGTGACCAACGAATGAACTACTAATAAAGGACTATGTTAAGGATGTGAGACAAAGGAAAAGGGTACTATAAAGCATTTCAAGACGTCTCTATCTTGTTATTTTTGTTTTCCCATTTCCCTGTCTTGTTATATCCCTGTCAGAATGAGTTTCTTGGTCTGCAGACATACCCTGGAGTGATTCCAATAAAAACTAAAATCTGCTAAATGGGCCTAAGAAAAGCCACTGAGGTTGGGTTTCAATCAAAATAATATGTGGCCTAGTGGGTTTAACGTTGAGAGATATTTGTAAAAGTAGCCAAATTAGGGCAACTAATAGAAAAATCATGTCGACACAGCAGAATTATATGTTAAAATAAGAATAATTATTAGTGAAGGACATGAAAAAATTAAAAGGAAGATACGTGACCAAATAAGAATCAGGCATAGCAACCCAAGAATATGAAAAGACACGGATTCTTTTTTTTTTATTGGAATCAGAAGACACAGAGATTCATGTTAAGTCATCTAGAGGTCATCAAGACAAATAATCATAACCAATACTAGAAGTTCATGTTAGCAAGCTCTCACAGTGAGCTCATTAGAAGGCATGCAAAATTGATCATCAAGCTTATTTATTTATTTATTTAAAAACAGAAGGGTAGATCACCTGACAAATCGGTGATCGACCCAGTGATAGGGTTTTCAATCACTGTCAGCACGTCCATACATGATCCATCCCTCACAATCACAGCTAAATATAATAGAACCAGCCTGCCATGGGTCTCTCCACATCTTGGATCACCCCATCCGTAGAGACCGTCCTCCCCCAGAATAGCACCGCATTTCGATGCAGCCATATTGCCCATAACACTGCGAGTATCTTCCCTCCCTCTTCCTTCCCTCTCCAACTGTCTCGCCAGACTGAATCCAGCCCTCTCAGAATTAGTCATTAGTTGTCTCTTCAGGAGAAGCCACCCAAAGATCTACACCTTCAGCGGAACTCTTTGCTTCAAGATGATTCTGCCCCTCGTCCCTCTCGAATTTTGGTATATACCTTGCAGATTGAAAACATGGCATCACCCCATTCTCAGCTGTCTCATTCTCCATGTATTGGTCTTAAATGTGTTAGTGAATGCTGCATGCATAGGAGCTCTATGACCCTCTGACACCATCCCATCAAAAATCAGGTTCCACGTTCCATCCCAACATTCTCTAACTGTGGGATTAGTGTTCCATGTAAGCACAAATCAACGCGAAACGCCTCTCTCAAAATTCCTTGCTGCAACAAGGCATCCAACCAGTATTGGAACTGCAAGCCATCCCCCGACCTAGCTATGAAAAATTCACGCACCCAGGAGAATATTTGTCTTATTCCTTGCCAAAATGGTGATGCTTCTCTGAATGAGCTGATTGACTCTCCCAATTTAGCCCACGGCATAATTGTCCTTCAATACTGATATGACAAGATCATCTCAAAGACCCATAATCCTCTCCACCCATTTCATCAGTAATATGATATTCATACTTAGTACGTGCAGGACCCTCAATCCCCCAGGCTTATAGGTAGACACACGATGTCCCAAGAGACTAACACCGGTCAATGGGTTTATCTCATTCCCAGTCCTTTTCAATAAAAAGCGCCTCATCAGCACCTCTAATCGCTTTGCAATTCCCACTGGCAGCTTGAAAAGTGAGAGGTGAAATAATGGGATTGCCGTTAGGACTGCTCATAGCAGCACCAGTCACCCTCCCCTCAACATCATCTTTTTTTGCCACCCCTCCAATCGTCTTTCTATCTTCCCAACAATTGGCTGCCAGTCTGTACTCAACATCCACCCCCATGGTAATGGAAAACCTAAATATTGCCTAGGTAGCCACCCAATCAGTGTGCCCAACACTGATTTGGTGCAGTTAATTTGAAGCCTTGAAAAATCTACTAATTGATCTAGTAGAATGGTCAAGATTCTTGCCTCCTCCACCGATCCTTTGGTAATAAACTTGGTTTCATCTGCATACTGCAGCAGCAGAATCCCCTTTGGATAGCTAGGAGTGTGTTAGCCCCTAAGTAGGCTTTGTGACCATGCTTGTGTGGTACACGTGGCCAGTGCATCTACCGCCAGAACAAACAGTAGGGGTGCGAGTGGGGTATCCTTGCCTTACTTCCCTCTGCAGGTGAATCCATCCCCCCTCGAGGCGCCCATTCACTAGAACTAAGAACGTGTGAGTGTTAATACATCTCCTTTACCCACGTCATCAATTATTTGGGGAAACCTCTCCTTCTCATAGATGACCACAAAAAATCCCAATCTAAGGAATTGTATGCCTTCACAAAATCAACCTTCCATATGGACCCCTTAGTTCCTTTCCTTTGCCATGACACGATTATCTCTCCTGCTGTGACTGCAATATCCATCAGTAGCCTTCCTGGGATTAATGCAGATTGGAATGGCCCTACTATCTCTTGAATCACCTCACACAATCAATTTGCCAACACCTTTGCAATTATAAGGTAGATGGAATTTGACAATGAAATGGGCCTAAAGTTCTCCACTCTAACTACTCCCTGCTTCTTGGGCAAGACTAAAAATATGTGATCTATTAATTTTCTCCATGCTACCCATTCCAGCTCATTCATTTCTTAGTATCTGTTATTTTTGCTATAATTATATCATGAATGAAAATAGTCCTATAATGGTTGAGAGTAAACATCTAGAAGTAGGAAAGGAGTCAATTCATAAAAAAAGTGACCAATAATCAAACTGATAAAACAAACCAAGTAATAGAAGATTGCACTCACACTTGTGTTCTTGTCAGATATTGCTTCTATATCAAAGAAAAGAGCACCGGGAATGTGAGATGCCTGAAAAGAAATCAAAGGGGTGTTAGAAGTACATTTCGTTTACAATGGGAAACAAGAACGAGTGTTAGAAGTCAAAGGGGTATTCTGTAAATAATACATAAATACAATCACATCAAGGTTATCACTGTAAAGTGTCAGTTAGGAAATCTCTTGAGAGTATAAATCAATCCAATTAGTAATGAATAAATCACCATCTATGATTTTCTTCTAATCAGCTGTGATTCCTCTCTCTCTCTCTCTCTCTCTCTCTCTCTCTCTTTCTCTCTCTCTTTCTCTCTCTCTTTCTCTCTCTCTCTCTCTCTCTCTCTGAGCGACAAATGAAAGATTTGCAGCAAAACATACAAAATCTCCTCTCTTTAATGGGATCAGTCATTGGCTCGACCTCATTAGCCAATTCAGGTAGATCACTTGTTTTATCGACTTTTATCTTTTTTAACATCATCTAATTCTCAGTGAAATAATGCCCTTGTATTAATAGCCCTTTTGTATTAATGAATCACACCTTCCTTCTTACATTTATCGGTCCATTACTTCTCTCCCAAACTCTCTCCAAAGCTCTCTTACTCTCTCTCTCTCCAGCTAAGTGATCTTCAGTTTATCAACAGAGAGCAATGGCAGATGGCATCAGCAAGGTAATGTGGGTAAAGGGAATTCTGAAATCGATTGTGGATTAACAGACTACCTATTTTTCTTTTACAACCAATGATCTTCTGTAATCTGCTACTCTTCCCTTCTTCTCTCTCCCTCCTCTATGCTAGCAAAGAGTGACAAAGTGTGACACAGACCTCAACACACAACAGCCCTCTCAAGAGCATAATGCTATCTTCCAGCTTGGCTATGTGGCAAGAAAACTAACACATAAACAGAAAAATCTGAACAAGACAGTAATTTTTTCTTTTTGAAACACTACTTTACGAAATCACAAAATCCAGAAGCAGAAACATTTAACTGTCTTCAACTCAATTTAAGAGATGTATTACTTTCAAGATCTTCGGTATCAGGTAGACAGCTTGACAGTCTTTTGACAACACTAACTGGAAGACTAAATACTAGTCTCAGAAAGTTCTCCACCAAAAAGCCAACACAAAAAATTTCCTCTCCAGATAAAACTACTCCCAAATTGTGCATTTAAGGACTCATGGATGGTTGAGATACCTTAAAATTGTGAGTTTTGTATACTTTCTATATTGTCTTCACCCCTCATATTTTCTTGATAAAAAAGCACACCCAGAAACACAAATTAATAAGAACTTTATGTACAGTTTCTATATAGGGATAATATTCATGCATACAAACAAAAATTACTCAAGTACACGATAATGTTCTCAAATATTTTCCTTTTTGACATGCATTTCCAAATATTTTTCTGAACTCTCACTCGTCTACATATTTTTAAATGTTAAATTTGTATATGTAATAAATAGATTTGGATTCAAAATATGTAGTACTTTATTATAGAGTGAATAGAGTGAAAAGACTCTTTTTTTTAGTCTATGAGATAATTATCCTCAATCATGTTTTTTGCATTTTGGGTACCCAAAGTTGGCTTTACCAACCAAAATATGCCACAATCTAGAAAAGATTAACTGTAACTTTTCGACAGAACTAGCAAGGTAATAAAAGATGTCAATATCGTTAAGTAAATCATGACTACGATAATGAGCTCTAACTTCATATAGAATACATCATTCAACATAGATTTACTAAATTCTATAGCCAGTAAATTGTGAATAAAAACACATACGATGTAGAACCAATAACAGTAGTCTGATTGAGAGATAGGTGATCATTATGGCATGGGATTGAGAAGAAGTGAGAGAAAGAAAGGGAGAGAGACTTTTGGACTATTCTAGCTGGTCCTATCGCATGTGCTTTATTCGCAATTCAGTCATTACTTGTTTTTAAAAAAGTACAAATTCGGTCATTACAAAACTCAGTAAAGATATGTTGAACGATTTTATCCGTATGAAGTTAGAGTTCATTATTCCAATCATGATTTACTTAACAAGGTTCACATCTTCGATTACATGGTTAGTTATGTCAAAAAAGTTAAGGAGTTGAAATATGTTTTTTACATTGTGATATATGTTGAGATGTAAGACCAACTATAGGTACCCAAAATGCGAAGAACACTATTGAGGATAATCATCTAATGTACTCAGACAAAGAGTCTTTTCACTCTATTCACTCTATAATAAAGTACTACATATTTTGAATCCATATCTATTTGTTACATTTACAAATTTAACATTTAAAAATATGTAGACAAGTGAGAGTTACGAAACATCTTAGGAAATGCTCGTCAAAAAGGAAAATATTGTGATAATTGAGTATTTTATGTTTGTAAGAATGAATATCATCCCTATATAGAAATTGTACATATAATTCGTATTAATTTGTGTTTCTAGTAATGCATTTTTATCAGGAAACTGCAAGAAATCAAGACAATGTCCAAAGACAACAAATTTAAAAGGTATCTCAACAATCCATGGGTACTTAAATAAATTGTGCACGCATCTTTTATGACATGTTCTAAATATGCATAATTTTCAGGCACTTACAAAGGTGGGAACAAGATTGAACTGCATTACACTTTTTTTCTGAAACTATAAACTACTCATTAATCCACATCAATGATGGTATTAAGTAAAACTATGAACTACTCATTCATAAAGCTGTATCAAGTAAACGCTGTGCATCATAAGCATAACCACAGCGAGGAATAACTGATTATGTTTTTCAGGTAAAACCCTTTTATTCCGTCAAAAATATGAATAAATTAAAAAAAAAACTACAGAAAATTTCATTGAAGAGGTACCTGGTATTCCTGGAAAGGGTTCCTCTCCTCTTGTGGCAAGTACCATGAAGCATCCAACACCTGAGGAAAGTGAACCAAGATGACCCATACATGATAAGATTAAATATTAAAACCTTCCATTGTCATCCAGCATAATATATTTCAAGAAGCATATTTACTTCCAAATGTTTAATAACAGAAATGACTGCAAGGAGCACTAGGGTTCAGAGTCCTGCATTGAAGGCATGTGAAAAGACTTCAGGTAATCAGTCACATGCTAGACGGTGTGGTTAAGGCCACAATCTGAGCCATTGAAAAGACTGGTGTCATGATTTTGGTAGCTTGATCTTAAGCAGATGATAATGATTAAAACTGTGAAATAATGGTGTTATCATATTATTTCAGAGAGAGAGGATAGAGAGAGAAGAGACCAGGGTGGAGTAGTGAGAGGGAGAGGGAGAGAGAGGAGAGAGTGGACGAGAGAGAGTAAGAGGTGATTGCAAGACGCACGTCCAATGATTCAACCCAAGGCATCTTACAAGACTTAAAAACCACAGAGTGATTCGAAAAGATTTATAGGCCAATGAAAAGAGAAGAATAGGAGATCACTCTGAAACACTTCTTATAAAATAATATTGTGATTTCTCATCATGAAAACTTAAAATTGCTGTAACTGAAAAGTGAAAAGACATGAAGCTTTCTCATCAACAGAGAGCACAAACCTTAATATCAGGCTTGCTTAAATTGGCATTTAACCACTGAACAGAAACAACTGGATCGTCAAGTTCAAGTTTTTGATCGTTGAAGCTTGTCATTGTCTCCATCAATGATGATTTTGGATACACAACAGACTGCGGTGAAATTCCTTGGACGTGATATGGACACCCTTAAGGGACAGAAGAAAGATCGCTGCATATATAAATTAAGATAAATTGCAACATGAAATTCATCTTCAAACGGCAATCACTTCAAATTATCTGCAGGACAGTAGGAGAAAAATCCTCAACCAATGCCCAGACTTAACAAAACCTCTCTCTCTCTCTCTCTCTCTCTCTCTCTCTCTCTCTCTCTCTCTCTCTCTCTCTCTCTCTCTCTCTCTCTCTCTCTCTCTCTCTCTCTCAATGCCGCGTCGACAACTTCCGAGTAAAGTAGACCTTGAAAAGACTTCAAGAGAACAATCTTCAAATACAAGCACTGAATCTCTTCTAATCTTACAAACGGATTCTTAAGAAGGGAAATGCAACCTTTCAAGACTGTTTTAGAACCTTTAAATGCTAAAATGGAAATTTTCAAAAACCTTAAAGGAAACACAAAGACGAAACTGAGAAACATGAAACAAACCTTAAAGGAGACACAAAGACGAAACTGAGAGACATGAAACAAACCTTAAAGGAGACACAAAAACGAAAACTGAGAGACATGAGACAAACCTTAAAGGGGACGCAAGATGGAAGTGGCGCTGCCGAAATGCGGGATGAGGGAACCAAATTCCGCGTATCTCGGTGTAGCCAGCAGAGAGATGGAAGCCATAGACGAGCACAGATGTCAGGTTTCTAGAGCCTGATCTTTTTTTAGTTCTCCTTGCAGACTAAACCCCAACAAACACGTGCAAAAAATAAAAACATATTTATCAGAAATAATATATATATATATATATTTATTTATTTATATTTTTTTGGGGGAATGTAAAGAGAAGTTTTGTTAAAACAAAAATAGAAATATTTGCAATGAGTGGCAAAAAAAAGAATATTGCAAAAGGTAAGAGACTTTTATTAGGCATAGAAATTCAATTCTTGTTGCCCTAGCTCTTGAAAGAACTAAAAGCTACATCATCACATTATGATAGATGATGAGCATGCTTCATGCATTTGATGGCCATCAAGGGCCCAACATCTCCTTATCTCTTCTCTTTTCTTACTCTATCATATTTAGTGCTACGCATGGCTTTCTTGGGTAACCCTAATCTCATGCTCTCCTCATTTGGCTCAATTCATCTTTTTCCATGATAGATCTGACCATTTAGGGTTTCCTAGAATTGTCCTCATTCTAGGGTTGTAGGCGTCTTCCTTCTGCCACTTTCCTTGAGCTTAGTAGTGGTCATGCCTTGACTCTCAAGGCACTTTAATGATCGGTGACCGGAGCATTGCCTAAAGCCCTATGCCGCTAAGAAGATCATGATCGGTCCATTGCCTGAAGGCATTTGGGATATATGGGATAACAATCCACCGAGGTAGCTTGACCATTTTTTTCCTCGAAAAAAACAAATTAAAAGCATGTTGGGACTATTGACTAGGCCTATCTTGAGCCCATCCATTTGGGTTGCTCTCCATTTCTCTTGTCCGTATGGATTACAAATCTATCTCTTATACTCTCTTGTTTCCTCTCTCCATAAAGGGAAAAAGGACTTAGAAAAAGAGAAAATGGGAAAAAGAGGAGGAAAGGGAAATATTTTGAAAAATAAGGGGAAAGAAAAATGAGAAAATATCGATGTATCTTTTTTATCTACTCATCATAGAGAGGGGGAGATTAATATTCCTTGACCAAATTTTGTTTGCTTCTTCCACCTCTCCAAGCACTTCTATCACTGTTACTATGAGCTTCTTCTATGGGAAAATCTATCATGATATTTGGTGAACCTTCATCATCAATCCTTCACAATGCCACTACCACTACCTCTAGAGGGCATCCATTGTCACCAATGCACTGCAATTCTCTTCTTCTGCTCCATCACTGATAGAGGAGGGGGAGACTTCTCACTTCAATGTCATGTCCAACTTGATCGATCATTTGTATATATCGTTCGCTCTCATTGAGATTCAAGGTCTCTATAGAAAACGTTGTCCTTAATATTTTACCTATGGAGAGAAGAGTAATATTACACGTAGGAACATCTCCACACGAGGGCGTCAATCTACATCATGATCTTCTTTGATATCTCGAATGTGTCGTCGCTAGCTAGTCTTTTGGCGTGTTATCGTCACCATCAACATATTTTTAATATTAGCATTTTGCAGCTATATTCTATACTCCATTGCACAAATGTTTCCACATTGAATTTTTTTTATAGAACACTCAACTTCTCAATTGCCCATACCTACCATCTCCTTGAAAATCCACTCACTCCATAAATTCAAATATCTTGATTTAGATTTTTGTAGTCAAAATTAGTCTAATATGTGTCCGCACTCAATATTAGAGCAGTACGATGAAAGCATGACTGGTCTCAACACCTCTCTATTCCTCTCCTATATTAATTTCTCTTTTCATCTAACCCTAACCTCATCCCTAATTGTAATTTTCCACAAGATCATTGATCCAATTCTTTTTTATAGTATGAATTTCATACATGCAACTACATGATTATTAATTTATTTTGAAATCTTAATTCATGTCATTGTGATGCATGTTATCGTGAAATTCATGCGTTCTAAAAATATCATGTTATTTTAACTAAGTTACCTTTGTGGGATTTTCTATAGTAAATTTTTCATGAGCTTTTCAAAATTCAAACACCTTGAAATCTAATTACACTCTTGAGTGTTCTTGATAGGCGGAGCAAAGATAATTTGAAAGTTGAAGAGAAGAAGAGAAAAAGGAGAGTAAATGAAGTCAATTTTTAATTTTTGACTTAGTTGTTTTCTCATTATTTCCATTTTTAATTGGGAAATAACATCACTTGCAATCACAAGAAGGCCATCCACATAGATAATGAGAATGACGATGAATTTTAACTGAGACCATCCATTTTTCCCACTATACCGGATGAATCTTCGAGCGAGGCTAGGAATTTTTTTCTATTCAAGAAATCAGATATCAATGTTATCAGTTCTGATTTCTTTCTATGATTTCTATCCATTATTTTTGCAAAATGCAAATATTTAGGACGCTTAAGAATTCATCGAGTTTCACTTTTAAATTCTTCCTCTCTCAGTATTATGAATCAGGGAAACGAAGATTTAAGAAAAAAATCCAGGCATTCCAGATTGCATCAAACCCGACAGGATCTCAGATTTATTGCAATAAATTTGGACGTAAATTTCATCTTGGGTGATCATGAATCATAGAGAAGAAAATATTCAAACCAAAGGCGACCTCCGTGGAACGCCTTTTCTCCTTTGAGCACCTCTTATGGCGGCAGCAGAAGAGTTCTCACATTCTAGCGGCAGGGAAGACGAGCTGGAGGCTCGACTAGGCAGCTGAAATTCCAAAAAAATTAAAGAACAATGCATTATTCAATGGAAGTAATCCAATAGAAAACCATCAAGAAATATTCTGGAAATAATGCTCGTTATTGTTCCAAGCATTGAACTAATCAAAGCGGAAAACCTTTTGATTTTCGCCTATTTTGCAAGCGATTGAGCAATAATGATTGGGCTCCGGAAGAGTTCGCTCGCATGTCATGCAAGGATAAGCTCCCTTGTTCCTCTTCTGTGGCTTCTCTGCTTGCCCTTTAGGGTTGAGGAAAACCACCCGGTTTCCGTTGACAGTGAACGCCTGAAAAATACGCGAAAAACAGATGAACTAGAGCAAATGCTTAAGAAGGATAATGCAGAAAGCAGCAGCACCTGAACTTTCGAACAGTCGACGAATTTCTTCATATCCTCTACACGGATAACGTCATTATAGACGTATCGTCTGATCTGGAGGTAGCGGTGGGCGACGGACGATGAGAGAAGACAGTGACTGCAGAGGGAGGCGTTGCACTCGATACAGTACATCCTGAGCTCGCTGTTCTTGAGGCCTTTGTGTTGCTGGCACTGATGGAAGAACCTGCGCTGAAGGAGAGAGCCCACCCACGAAGGAACGGCGTTCTTCTCGATGTCCTTCTCCTGAACGTTCAAGGGTAGATAATGGTGAAAATTTGTCAGGGATAATCTGCTGGGAAGCCATTAAGTTGGAGAATAGACCATCTGGTGGGTGGACTTCCTGCGGCAGCCCGGGAAGAGAGAGAGATATAGACAGAGAAGATCGGAGAAAGGCGAGAGAGAAGATAGGAGAGAGGCGAGATAAAGAAGATAGAGAGAGAAAGGAGAGGGGGGGAGAGGGAGAGTGAGACAGTCTGATATAGAAGGGGAGAGATAGAGAGAGAGTAGGGGAGAGTGAGACAGTCTGATAGAGAAGAAGAGAGAGAGAGAGACTGCAAGCCATCACGTCTTTTAGAAAATGGCCGAAGTATCGTAACGCCAGCTTAGAAAGGATGTCTCTCTCCGCCCGTCAGATGTGCATCCAACGGAAAAGGTCTCAGGAACTGAGAAGATCGCCTGCTAGGGTACCACTTCACCATGAAAGAGCCAATGAGATCCTTCGAATTTCCGCATCTGATTTAGAAAGAATCCCATGACAATTCATCTGTACTGCACTCGGACCCTTTCAAGCTAAGGACGCCGCACCTGAAGAACAGAACTTTACTCTTTTTTCTCTAGACTGTTAAATTACAGAAGAAATTAAGCTTCAGCAGCAAAAAAAAAATCAAATTTCCGTACGAATTTTTTTTTGGCATGGCAATTTAATCAATATGACGCCTCAATGATCGTTGATTCCTTCTAATTAACTCTGATTATTGAAATCCTTCTAATTAACTGTGATTCAGATGTTCTACATTAACTATCACAAGAATAATTTATCATGAAATGAGTTCATATGGTTAAGAAATCTTTGAATCCTTGATTATGACTCCGGATTATTACAAATTTCCCATTCAAAAATAATTTATCTTGAAATGAGTTCATATGGTTAACAAATCTTTGAATCATTGATTATGCGATGGTTAGTTTCCTTTAAAACTATGATTAGCAGCGTTATATTTATTCTGGTTTACTTTCCACCAAGGGAATGACAGTCACTGATCAAATCGCTATGATTGGAACAGATTGCTCTGATCGATTAAGGGGATCTCACCAGTGATCGTATAATCTCTGATTGATTTGATCATCGATCGAGGTTCTATGATCCATCGAAGCTTTGATAATGATCTAATCGCCAATCAGATTGTTTTTTTATCATATCTCTCCTCTTCTCTATAATTTTCACAATGGCTGATCATGATCATCATTGATTGATTGATCAAATACATTGATCATCAAATTTCTATCATGATCGCAATGATCATATAAGATTGCAATTCACTACTTTGATCACTATTAATGTGCACTTGGTTTTCAATAGCGTTCAAATGTTACAAAGAGATCATGCAAATAAGCTTGATGGAGAGGTGAATGAATGCTAAAATGTCCAATGAATAGCTACTTACGAGTTTCACATTGTTCATGTTACACGCATAGAGAATTGTGGCAAGAGCTGGGGTTCAACGGTGTCAGCCACGCTTTGGTTTTTGGAAAACCACTCAGTCTAGACCTTAATTCAGTCTTGGTCTCGGTCTCGGTCTCAATCAACCTCAGTCATGATTCAGTCCGGTCCTATTTTTGGTCTCATCGACTCAACCTTCTTAGATATACTAGCATGAATAAAGTGATTTATTAGATATACTTGCATTGAGTCATTTATTAGATAATAGCGATTCATAGAAAATTTAAGGAGGAGAATTCCTCTATACTAGAGGATGGGTTTACCCTCCTACTGGCTGAAGTCAACAAGCATAGAGAGTATGAATAGTGTTTGGTAGCAAGAGAGAAAAAGGATGGCAGCTACAAAATTGACAAAGAGTGGAATTCTGTGAGGGTTTACAAAGAGAGATATTTCAAGAGTGTGTGTGTGTGAGAGAGAGAGAGAGAGAGAGACTGATTGATAGACAAACACGTGAGGAGAAAAAAATTCCCTTAAGATTTTAGCAGTCAATGGCAGGGGAAATAGAAAGAGACCAAGAGAAAATTTGACAAAGAGATTGAGAAAAAGAGGGAGAATAAGGTACTAATGAATAGAAAATTTAACTATGAGAGAAAAGAGAGAGAGAAAAGAGATAAGCTTAGAGAAAAAAGATAGTGAGAGAGAGAGAAAACTCATGAGAAAACAACAATACACAACATTGTAGCTTATAAGCTTAGACGATCTTCTCTAGGTCACGGATAGCTTCTTCCAATGTTGTTCCTTTTGCCTTGACAATCGTAGAACCCTTCTTTATGAATGAGGATTTTGAATCAATGAAATAAACAAAATAAAAAAAAAATTATCACCTAAAAAATAAGAATCAAATAAAAATAAGACATTTCAAAAGAAAATTTAGTGTCACCACTCTTTGTAACGAATACAAGTCGCCAAGGGGGCATAAATCAAGCAAAATCTCTCCATGTGACAAATCTAAGGCGAGGCTTCAACTTCAAACAAAGAAGTCAAGTCTTCTATGTTGACTAGTTTGCCAACAGTTCTCTATGCATCCAATACCTTGAATAATAATGAAAAATAAGAAGAAAGTCTGTTTGAGTTCAAAATTATTTATGGCATAAGATGGATGGTGCACCTGGTACTCTTGGAAGCAATTCATCAAATAGTCATACCTTGAGAAGATTAGAGGAATTGACACCTCGATAGTGTTCTTTGCTTGATCCGGATCCTCGAGCAATTAGTTAAGGAGGAAAAAGGGAGGATGAAAAGGTAATATTTTAGCGTAATATTTTAGCATTAATAAATAAAAAATATTCAAAACGAAGAAACAAAATGTCCTTTGACGCAACCTTAGCCCAGGAATTTTATAGAACATTGACTTGAATTCATAAGCCTTGCTCTACAAGAAGCGTTAGCCCTTGAATCCACAAAACTTAACTCTTTTACCCTTTAACCCGCAAGAGATTATGCTTAAATACACAAACACTTGAGCACTCTTAACATGGAGAACACTAAAATAGGGAAAAAAACAAAACTCTAAAAAAAAAAACTTCAAAAGTATGTCCTCAAGGGTTACAATAGGAGCATTATATGGGCCTCAAAAAGTAAAGGGTCGTTCGAGTGACATGAACCTTGAAAAGAAAACTCTAAATTTTGAAAATTCCAAGTTTTGAAAACTCCAAGTAAAGGGCATCATGCTTGTGTTAGGGACTAGACCTGATACAACAAAATGAAGCTTCCAGGCTCCGCAAGGCTTAAAAAGAGATATTCTACATATTCTAGAACCGTAGAATCTAACACAAAATATTTATGAGTCTCTAGGCAATCTTTTGCAATTAGTGGTAACTCCTAGATATTCTTTCTTGGCCCATTAAGCTCTAGTTGGGTCTCATAAGTGGGCTTTGTGAGTTTCTGGGCTATACCAATCATAATCGGGCTTTAGAAGCTCTTAGGCTTCAATAGGCACCCCTTCTTCAAAAGAAATCACCCCTGCGTTATCCTTAATTTATGGAAAATATTCATAAATATTACTTATATTACTCATAAATATCCTTAATTACTTATATTAATTTCTCATAAATATTACTTATAAGAAAATATTACTCATAAACAATATAGACACATTGTTTGGAAGCTCCACAATATAAGCATTTTTATCAATCTTCTTCAAAACTTTGCATTATCCATACATTTTTGGCTTTAGTTTTGTTATGGAAGATCTGATTGATGTCGTGATTGAAGCCCATCGATCAGATTGGCTACAAAATAGTTGATCGATCTCATCACGATTGGCGTGATCTTGATCGATCATTGGTTTGATCAATTGATCAACCGGCAGTGATCTTGATTTTATTGATGGGCTTAGATCAAATGGACGATCGGATTGATGTCGTGATCGAAGCCCATTGATCAGATTGGCTACAAGATAGTTGATCGATCGGATGGCGCTGATTTCACCAGGTGAAATCATATCATTGAGAAAATACCCCCAAATGTGCATCATATCATTATATTTCAGGAGTGATCGCTGATTGATCTCAAGATCGATCACCCACTGATTGATCACTGATCGATCAAACAAATTTTCCGTGATCGACGTGTTAGATACCGTGGATCTTGTAGACTTCATCAGATCACTGACCGTCATTCAGTTTTTATCTAATTTACCTCTTAAGTATATTTATTTTATTTTTGACCTCAAAGAGAAAACTTCGTTTTTACAGACCCATCTAGGATCCGATATCAGTAAAGTCATTACTATCGCTGAACCCTAGAATCGTCGACTCAAGATCTCGTATTTTCCTAAAACCCTTCTTGCCGGCGAATCTTTCACTCCATCCACCATTATGATTTCTCCGACCCAGATCGGGATTTAGAGTCCGAGGTCTACATTTCGAATGCCCTGATTGAGGATTCATTTATCATGCATTTTTTTTCAGCTTTCTTTTATTGCTAGTTTAAAGTATTTATAGTAGCCCTCATGAATATTTTAAAATGTCCTTTGATCATCGAAACGTTGTGTGTTTTGAAAGAAGGTATATGAAATTTGATGTTTATCGTAGATTACTGTTTTCTCTCACATCGATCATTCTACGCGGGTAATTCTGGAATATCCGCGGCATATTTGCCGTGCTTTACTATCTGATATATGCTCATTTTAGTTTGCTATTCTTATGCGGCAAATATTTGTAGAATTGTTAATAACTTATTTTTTGTACCATTTTTTAAGGATCGTTCATTGTTGATGATCATTCATTTTCTCAGCTCTGCTCATGATTCTTCTTTATTATTTCAGGTATAGTGATTGCTTAAAAATGCAATCCTTTTGGAAAAAACTTTCTGGCTTGCAAAGCCATGTTAAAAGGGTTGGATATATGCCATGTACAAATTCCATAAACTATTTCAATGATTTCCATGGATTGCCTACTTCTGAATTGACCACTTGCGGGAGCGGGAAGTTCTCGCTGTTCATTCGTCACCTGACAAACAGCAGAAATTCCAATGTAAATCTTCCTCGCCTAATACTTTTCTGTGGATTTTAGTCGTGTAATGGTTATTAATTAACCTTCGGGCAAAATATCCAGTGATGCCAGAATTGTAATTTTTAATTTATTTCAATGCATCGTAAGTTCTGCCTTATATACTCTAAAACTTATTTTCAGAACCCTAATGTCCATGAAGTAATGTTATATTTCTTCCCATGTGAAATTATTATTTTCAATGTGTAATTGTTACCTCTTTTAGGAACCTGGATCTCATGGGCTCTTCAAGCCTCTTGCGTGGACGAATAGCCCCATTAGAAACATGACGACTAATCTTCACTCTGGAAAACCGTCAGACAATGATGACAAATTGGCTGATGCGGCTAGCTTGAAGCCAATCAAATTCAAGAGGCTGGACAAGACAGCGAGACACATTATGAGTGTAAGCTTCCGAATCATTTATTTTTGTATCTTTATTATCATTATCTTAGAATCTGTTTTTATGTTTCAGATCTTGGACAAGGAGGAAGTAGAAAAAGTTAAAAGTAACAGAGAGATTCCTGACATAAAGCCTGGATACATAGTCCAGCTCAAAATTGTAAGTCTTTCTTACGTGAGAATTAATTTAATTTATGTGTATTCAGCTGCGAACTTTCATTTTCAACATGTTTCAGTTAAAAAAGAAAATCCTTGTTCACATAGATGATTACTAGCAGATCCGTGCATTTCAAAAAAATTCTAGCAGATCCATTATGCGGTTATTATGGTTTATCAGATCTCATAAGGGCATAAACATAGTAGTTAAATCCTGTGGTTTTTATGCATCTTCCCAGAATTGAGCCCAATTAACAGTCATACCAGTTGTGCCACTCATGGCACCGCTAGGGAAGGGCAAAGGAGTCTAATGTATTAAAAGTTTGGGTTAGAGGGAGAGGCTATGGCCTGGAAGAGGAAAAGTGGAAAGTTTCTCTCACTCATGAATTTCTGATTCATGAACATACATCTTTAAAGATATGGGAAAATATGGCCCTGTCTTGCAGTTGGGGCACCTGACAGGGTGTGAGTATATGAACAGCACAATTGGGCTGTTTACAAAAGCACTTTTCTGTACATTGGTGACGATTTATCCAGTCTGCTGAGGTAGAAACTTGCCGTAGAGAATTAATATATTGAACTTGAATTTGTGACTACTTCTGATAATTGTTGAAGGCGAAAGAGGATCTGACAAATGCTAGGATAGTGGATCTGGAGCCCTCCGGCCATTGGGTGAGAGAGAGCCGGATATAGATTAGACACAGAGAGAGAGGAAGAGGGAGAAATGGAGGGAATTAAGAGAGGAAGAGAAAAAAACAGAGAGAATCAAGAGAGAGGAGAGTTTGGGATGTGAGAGCAGGAATGAGAATGGCGACAAACGATGTGAATAGAGAGAAATGGTGGGAATAGAATGGACATGAGAAAGAGAGGGGATGGGAAAGAGATTAGTTATGGAACAGAAAAATGATGGGAAAGATGAAAAAGTTAATGGGAGATCAACCTTCCAAATTTATTCATTTTACAATCTAAAATTGATTGCACAATTCCGCTTATAATTAACTATGGTTTCCCTTGTGCGGAGTGCGATTGATCGTGTGGTTGATCACAGGTTAGCCATATGATCAATCTAAAATGCCATCTCTACATGCATTGAAGAAAATATAGATGACTAGAATACCCCATATCCAACCAAATAAGCCAAATATCTCTGCATGCATTGAAGTGAAATTTTATTGGTACTTTTTAAATAGAAAAGTATTTCATCATTCTCAAATGAAGCATATAATCTTGCATTACTTATTTAGCTTTTTATTTACATTTAATTTTAATGCAGGAAGTGCCGGAGAACAAATCCCGAGTGTCTGTGTTGAAGGGCATTGTAATCGCTAGGCGGAATGCTGGCCTACATAGCACT
Organism: Lemna minuta; assembly: GCA_024174645.1. Taxonomy (NCBI): domain Eukaryota; kingdom Viridiplantae; phylum Streptophyta; class Magnoliopsida; order Alismatales; family Araceae; genus Lemna; species Lemna minuta. The sequence goes on along the minus strand of CM044109.1, from coordinate 14,531,857 downwards.
TTCAGATTGAGGAGGATGGTGGCCGGCGTGGGAGTGGAATCCGTATTCCCTTTGTAAGTTTTCTTTGAAAAAAAAACTTTTATTTTATTTTCCTTTTGTTGGATCTTTGATTTTTTGAGAACATGAAATGATAAAGCGGTATAGATTCTTGTTTAACGACATAATTCTTTCTGTTATAGATTCTCTCCAAACATAAAGGAGATGAAGGTGATAGACAAGAAGGAAGTCCGGAGGGCGAAGCTCTACTACCTCAGGGACAGGATGAACTCTCTCAAGAAGCATAAATGAGTGAGAGAGAGACGGGGTTTTAATCACTGAAAATCAAAACTGATCTGTCCTTCATCTTTGAGAAATTCACAATTCTCGCAGCAGAAAACTGGAGTAAATCCCCCTATATAGATTCAATGGCCCATTGCCTGGTTGGTTTTTCAGTGCAGCATCATGACAGTAGCTGGAAAGTGGTAAGAAGATGAAAAAGAAAGCACAGGACTGCCATGGCTCATCATTCTAAGCTTATGATTGTATCTTATTCTCTCCTTTTAAGGGAAGGATGCCTGGTTTAAGAACACCATTGAAGTTAAGTTTCTTCAGGCTTGAGTAGTCCAGGGATATGATATTCCTCGGGAAGAGGGGTGCTAGGATGAGAAGATTTCTAGGGTTAAAGGTGCTCAGGCTTGGGCAACTGATCACCAATTTCTAGGGTTCTAGGGTTCTAGTTGATCACCAATTTCAGGCGATCTTCCTTTGTAACTTAAAAAAAAAAAAATTTATAAATTATTTTTGATTTATTTTCACATCTTTTTCTTGCAGTAAATTTCTCGCCAATATGTGTAGATTTTGGATGGTTATGAAGCAAATTTTATGTAAGAGACCCTAAAATTATTTATATAATTAGATATTCCTTAATTTTTATGAATGAATCATTGTAATTTATCATGATATAACACTTTTTCAAATTTAATTTCTAAAAAAATGCAAATTTAGTAAAATTAAAATGTGCTTATCAAAATAAATTGTAGCAATTATATTTACTTTATAAAAATTTACAACAAGGGAATTGAAAACTACTAAATTTCTGATATATTTTCCAAAAATTAGACTTTCCCAAGAACATCTAGCATTGTTCCAATTCCAATATCCTCCTTCTTCAGTTGTCTCCTCCATTGACCCTCTCCATTGATCTCTTGCTTGATGCCAACATCTCATGAAAATGAAACTATGAAAGATAATGATTGATAGATCAATGAAGATATGACTATTTAAGTAAACATATGGATAGACTAATCGATGAATGCTAGGATGGATATTGATAGGTAAAGAAATGTAAATTTATATAGATAGAGATATGAACAGATCAATAGATGGATGAAGATGTATATCTATGTAAGTTGACCCAAAAAAATGATTCGTAGGCTTCATGGTAGGAGGAAAGATGGTGAGATTTGATGAGAATAACATAAGGGATGCATGAATATATGGATGAAAAGATAGGAAGATACATAACTATATAGATAGATAGCCCAACCAACAGATAAATAGATAGGTAGAGAGGTAGATAGACAAAGAGAGGTAGGAGGATGAATTGATGGATCAATAGACATGGAATTGATAGAAAGATGAATAGATACAATGATTTACATGCAAATACATAGATAGACATATATATAGAAATATGAATAGTCATTAATATATGGATAGCATGCTACATTCATCAAAAATGAATAGATTGTTTGATAGATTGCTGGATACAAGGAGAAATCGACTTTGTAAAGTGGTAGGTAAATAGACTGATTGATAGATCGATAAAAAGATCGATGGCCTGATTGAAAGATAGATATGTAGATAGATAGATGATAGGTTGATAGTTAGATGGAGTGATAAAA